>QUSF01000066.1:1559631-1590022 GCA_003676055.1 Chloebia gouldiae | reverse complement strand
GGCGAGGAAGCGCAGAACTTGAGAGGAGCGAAAGAAGGAAGGAGCGCGCCCCGCGTGTGCGATGGTTGCGGGGCCGGTCACAGCGCCTACGGCAAAACTCGGGTGCCGCCCGCTGCTCCCCGCCGCGCGGCCGCCGGCCGTGTGAAGCGCATCCCGCCGGGAGGGCAGCGCTGCCCGAGCCGGGCACGGACCGGGGCTGCGGGCACGGACCGGGGCTGCGCCCGCCTCGGGCAGCTGCGGCTCCGCGCCGGCCTCTGAATCAAACTGACTCTTTCTTTATTGCGAGGAGAGGGTGTTTGCTCACAGCATCATCTGTTTTGAAGAAAGGAGGGAGGAAGGGGGAGGGTTAACGCTAAAGAAGTAAGTCTTCTCTGCGAAGGAAATGCCTTTTGCGCTTTCCAGATGACCTTTTCTGAAAATGTAGCTTCTCCAGCTGACCAGTTTTAATTCTGACTACCAAGTGTGTGAAACTGATCCCTAAGTGCTGCACAAACCGTAGGATGTGTGCTTCCGGGATTAGCAATATGGGGCATCTGTTGTCGCCTCTCCTCTTGAGCCTGGCAGCAGTTTTTTCCAAAGGTAAGTCTTAATCTCTTCTGTTCCACTGCATCTTCTTTCTTATTTTGCACAGCCGGCCGTTCTTCCCTCTCTCTGTAGTGCCTTGAGTGCCGATACAATTCAAGACAGACTTGGGGGAAGCCATGTGCCAGTCAAAAACACCGAGGATGTGATGGGAAAGCCTGAGTGGAAGGATCTTTTCTTGGCTGACCATGACAAACAGTCTGGCAGTTTCCTGAGACATCTGTTATCTCCTTACTGTACTTTTGGTGGGGTAGAAGATGCTGCTGCTGAGCTTAGCTCTGCTTTGGATTACAAAGGGTTTGTGTTGTGGAAATCTGAAATCCCCAGAGGGACAAGCTGTTGGACTTGGCTGCCCCACCGTTATCTTCTGTGCCGGTTTTCACATTAAAAATCCTCTATCTCAGACCGACTGGCAGTGTTTTACTGGACCAAGGAAACAGGTACTTAGTGAAACAGTTACAAGCTTTGATGAGATGCTGTAGCAGGTGGCTGATACCTGCATGCTGAGTAGAGTTGGAATGTCCTGATGGCATGACTTCACACAACTCAGTGATTCCTTCTTGGAGCCCTCGAGCTTGTTTACAGTTGGAATCAGAAAACCAGCGCACAGGGAGTGCACATATTTTTGTGTGCATTTAAAGCTTCCTCGGAACTTAAAAGTTTCCATTGATGGCCTCAGCCAAAAGGTTCATGCACTTTTGCAATACTTAATTTAGATGATTGTGAGCATTCCTGTGAAATATAAATTAGGAGAAGTATACATTTCTACCGAGGAGATACTGTGCATCAGCAGTTATATTTTGGCAGGAAAACATACTTTTCATGTAGTTTAGTCTTCAGAGGGGAATCAAAGCATATGCATTTAATCTGTTATTCTGCAAACATACTGGTAAAGAGTCCTGCTTATAAATATCCATATAAAAAATATATTAGTTATTCTTAATGCCCTTTTACACTTAAAGAGATCAGCATTTTTCTTTTTCCTGAAGTGAGTTATTTTTACTAATTAGTTTCTATCCACAGCTGAATTTATTGACAGAAGGCAGAATACATAGCTGTATATTTCTGTGGTGCATCCCTGTATCAAATTCCATTCTCCTCCTTTTTTTCCTTAGAACAGGTAAAGAAAGAATGGAACAAAATTAAAAGTCTTCTGAAATGTTCCATAAATGCGGTGCCTGCATAAGTCCTGTTCTAAAGTTGCAATTGAAAATGCATTAGCAGCAGGGATTAGAATTCAGAGTCTTTTCAAGAGATTGCTTCATTCACATTGCACACCAGTAGCTTCTGATTGCCCAGCTAGGTTGTAAATGATGTATTTTATTAGAAGCAATATCATCAGTACTTTGGATAGGCTCACAGTGCAGTAAAAGTATGAACTTCATTCCCTGGCTTTTGCTGTGTTCGAGTTTGCTGCCCTAACACTGCATTAACATAGTGCTGGACTGAGATTGCAGTTTATTCCAGGACTGGAATAAATGGCATTTCAGTTATACAAAACACAGCATTTCTTTGGCCAACTCAGCAATTATAGCATTTATGTGTGATTTCATTCTGAAATGTTACTTACATCTCTTTTGGAAGATATATTAGGAAAAATTGCTTCACCAAAGGGGTTTTCAAGCCCTGGCACAGCTTCCTAGGGAAGGTGGAGTCCCCGTCCCTGGAGGGATTCAAGAGGCTGTAGATGTGGTGTAGATGTGCCTGGGGACATGGTCGGGGTGAAGGGAGCAGTGCCGGCTTAGCAGTGGTGTTTGATGGTCTCGGGGTCTTTCCAGCCTGGAGAATTCCGTGATTCCCTGAAACCCACACACGAGGTCCCCCAGCATCACTGCTGTTAGCTGTGCTGCTGGTCCTGCACGTCGGGTAGCCAAGACACCTCTGCTCTTTAGTGACACAGATACCTCTCTTCAATGCAATTGTTTATTTTTTCTCTGGTGACAGTCTCCATCTGCACTCCTATGCCTTGATACACTGCAAAGACCAGAGTGTTCCAGAGATCTGTAGTACGAATGTCACAGTGTAAAAGGCTGATTCCCCCCCCCACAAAGTAAGATGAACAGACAAATAATACATCAGGCACGATTACTACTACAGGGCACGTTTCTTTGATGCTTTTCTGTTGCTAATAGAAAAACCCTCTCATTTATGACACGATGACAAAGTTTTCCTAAAGAGATACAAAAGCTTTTAACATGCAACAGCAATCAGCTGTCTATTGTGTATAGGGCTGCTGCTTATTACTCAGAACCATGGCAACACACCTTGTACTGCACAATTTCCAAATCTTTCAGGTAATAATGTTGAAGGCTTGAGAATACTATTGTGATTTTGCTTTGCTTTAATCTTGTAAAATGCAGAGCTCCAGCCTGAGAAATGAAATGTTGTTTTCAATAATGAGCTAAAGATCCTACCAGGCCAACTTGTCAGTGAGGATATAATCCAGGTGTGTTAATGCACTGTCAGTCTGACAGTGCATGGGTGTGTAAGGGCAGAGGTGATGATGCTCCGTGACTGTGCTGGGGCTCTGCCGCTTCACAGCTTTGTCTTCAGCAGTTTTCCTGAGTCAGTCCCAGGAGGCCAATGCTGGCCCTCAGTTCAGCGTTCTGCTGTTTGTTATCAAAGGTGGGAAGTTCCTGGGAAACCTTCAGTCAAAAAATAACCAGGTCCAGCTGATGTTAATGAAAACAGACTATATACAACAGGCATGATAATGTTGGTGCTTTGTTCTCTTGTTTAAAAGGAAAGTCTTCAGCTCCACTGGAATACAATAAAAACTTCAATACTTTATTTGAGCTCCAGGTTCCTTGCCTGGCTTAAGTCTAGAACAAAAGCATCTCCTATACCATGTCAAACACTTTTGGGATGTATATTGTAAAGCTAAAGATTGAGGAGCCTTTTTCATTATGAATGTCTCCATATAAAACCCGATTTCATTGATTTCAAATTTCAAGTTTAAGCTGACAATAAAGACAATAAAAAGTGAATATATAAAAACAATACAAGGTGAATAACAAGCTTGTTCTGCTTGTCTTCTGCTGAGCATTTTGTGTTCTTCTGTTTCATCCTGGGCAGAAATCTTCCTGCAAGTTGCTCTCTAATGATATCTCAGGCCATAGAGCTGCTGGTTTGATTTTCTTTTTCTCTCAATTTTATTGGAATGGAGGCTTGGCAAGTGTGTTAGGCAGGATTTCCTTGTATCCCCTCAGGGTGTTCCCCATAGCTAGAGATGTGCAGAGCTCATGTTCAGTGATGCAAATCTCCTGTTACAGCAAAGTGAGTGTGGGGAAACAAGGAAACCAAACCCCCAAATGTCTCATTTTGGTTCATTCCTCTAGAAGTGGTAGTATATTAGTAATGGGATATAATTCTGTATATGGGATTAAAATCAAAGATTGTTTAATTTACGAGATGTATTTTGTTTCCACTCCTCCCTGGTGGTGGCTAGATGAGAGTTCAGGGTTGAATTACAGTTCACACTGACTGATTGTGATTGTGATGACGAGGGACACATTCTTCCTCTCACAGTGACAGTGCTGGTGTTTCTTGGGGACAGAGCCATTCCTGGCCCCTGTTGCTCCAGCTGTGCCGTTGGTCTGGATGGAAAATGTGCTGCTTGCTGCTTTCATGTGAGCATAAAATACACGTGTGGTCAGTGGGAGCTTTTCCTGTCAGCTCTGCCTATGGCCAAAACCCCCCAAAATTTTATTTAAAACCCCCAAAATAAATTAAATCTTTCCAGCTTTAAGTTCAAGCAGTTTCCTTAAACCCAACGTTTTTGTGGTTTGTCCCAGCTGCATTGAAGTTGTTTGAGACACTGTAAAGGGAAAGGGAACACAATTTCTGATTTTTCCCTCTTGCTGTGTTTCTGGCCACAGAATATTTGTGGGAAAAGCCCCATTCTGATTCCTTTTCTTTCAGTAAAAATAATAAATTCAGCCTAAAAAAAAATTCCACAGCTAGACCTGTGTTTTATTTGTCAGCTGTAATACTGGCTTAATGTGATTTGGTTTCTAATATTTTCCTGTAATGTTCTTATTTTTTATTTCTGTCTTTTCTTTTATTAGTTCCTTAGGACTTGCAGGTTCTGTGACACCAACCAATGTTTTAGATATTAATAAAAGCAGCTTTATTCAATAAAGATCAGTTTTATTTAATAAAGGAGAGAATCAAAAGATAATCTGATTTTTCATGCTGCATTCACATTAAATCAAGCTCCTGAGGTGGTTGTGGATGCCAAGTCTAGTGGCAGTCTCTCACAGGTCCTAGGACACATAAACCTGACTGCAGACAGATTGACTGCAGGGAAGCTGAAGAGGCAGCTGAGATTCATCACAAGTTTGGTTTATAAAGTGGTACATTAAATTACTTGATTTTCACCAGTCTTTGTAGTATTGCCTGCTGCATTATTAATGGCATCTCCAAACGAAGTGGATTTTAAGTAGTTCCAAGACGTGGAGATAACACTAATTATCATGAGCAGTTTAAAGTACAGATTTGAGGATGGTAGGCTACTTTGCCCTGGGGTTGAAATGTGGGCAGAGTTAACTGTAGAGTGAGGATTGGCCTCTTCATGGCCTTGATTTCTTCTTTTATTGAACAGACTTAATTCCGGAGTAAGGTGTTGGTCTGACGGCCCACAGAGCCAAGGGACTGAAAGTCTTCATCCTCCAAAGCACAGCCTGTGGTCTCAGTGCAGAGGCGTTCCCTGCTTCAGCCCTGTGCCTGCAGTGGACCAGAGGAGGCTGTAACTGGGAGCTCTGGGATGGAAGGGGCTGAGCCCTGTGCAGAGCCCTGTGCAGAGCCCACTGCAGTCAGGAGAGGGCTTTCAGTACCTTCCGCAGGCTTCCATTCCGAGTAGACGGAGTTTTCTGGAGTGGGATCTTTCAGCCTGTAGCCCACACAGCAGTGGTGATTCACAGCACATCTGAGCAGTGTTGTGAAACCAGTGCCAGAAACCTTCTGCGTGCAAGGGAGAAAAAAGCCAGGGGAGGAAATGAAGTAACAAGGCTGCTTTCAGACTGCGTCCCACTTTGTGTCTGGTCAGAAACAAAGACCTTTGTGACAATACCAAAAGCAGGGCACTGTGTAAGATGCTCTGGATTTCCTTTGGAAGGTTAGATGGCTTTTTTCCTTGAAAGAGAAAAACCAGTGTAGTGAGACTAACTGTGGTAGCTGGAAGTGTTGCAGTGAGCTGTTTGGTGCTGCCTCTGTGCTCCAGACACAGGCACTGCTGGTGGGAGTGTTTGTGAGGTGGATTAAATCACCACGGAGCAGTGGCTGGGTGGGCAGAGCAGAGAACCCTGCCAGCCACTCCTGGCACCTGCACTCGGGTCAGGAACTGCCTCGGAGCTTCCTCTGCACACACAGGATGCTTGTTTGTGCTCACACCCTCACTGCTGGGCTCTTTTAACCAAGCTTTCCAGAAAGCTTCCCTGAGGGAGTTTTCTGTGCTGCAGACAATTCTGTGCTGGAAGTGGCTCAGCAAAATGCACTTTGGTTTCTTGTACAAGCGTTGTATAAAAGGTTGGTAGTGGACTCATCAATGTTGCCACATTTTCCCAGATTTACAAAACAGAAGGCTTCTTTCCTCCTCCTGTAGTCACTTCACCTCCTCTCAGGCCCATCTGGCTCTGTTTTTTAAAGTTACTTTGAATTGGTTTGTTTAGTTACTTGGTGTTTTATTTGCAAATAAAGTCTTTGTTGCAAAGATGTTTTGGCTGAAGTGTTTCAGAAATTTGCTATGATAATGGTTCGTAAGCAAAACAGACCCACATCTGAAAATGACTATGTAGATTCTAAACTAAAGGGGAAGGATATTGAATAATGTAGCTCTTAAAAAACAACAAAAGAAATCAGTCAGCTAGGTATGTATGAAAAAGCAGCAGGGGTAATAATAACAAGCACCACAAGCAGAGGTGAGGAAAGATGTCAGCACATGCTTTACCCCTGGGGGACACAGCTTTGAGACAGACTAAGGAGCAACAGGAGCTCCTTTCCAGCTGAACCAGGATGCTCCACATCTTGTACTTTGATGTGTTTGCTTTCAAGAGAGGCAGACTGTTGAGCAGACAGTCTGCAGATCTCTTGCTGAGGAGTAAGGCAGATGTCCAGATAATCACACAGATGAGTCTGCATGTCCTGCATGCTAAAAAAATCCTCCAGGTCACACACAGAGTGAAGTCTCATCTAATGCTGAATTGTCTCAAAACGTTGGATTTTGTGGGCCCTCAACATCACTTGTTTTTATTTATGTTTTTAAAAGTCTAGTTTTATGTCTTCAGTATACATGACGTCAATTCATTGTGCAAGAGGAGGAACCCAAAGCTGGCAGAGGTAACTAGTCAGTGGTGTCTCTGAATAATGATCTAATCCACAATACAGAGAAGGAAACAATCCCACTTAGCCTTCAATCCATTCACGTACCAAAGATTCTGGATTAGCACATAACTGTTTTCTCCATTTTCTGCTGAGCCATGGTGACTCATTCTACTTGTCTTCATGAAAATAATGGTGATTTGCATCTGCTTATATTTGAAATATCTGCATTTATCCTTTAGCGTTGCATCTCTGTCTAATGTAATCAGCCTTGCTTGGTTAATTTTGATTTGCTGATACACATGGGGTAATTCTTTTTCTTGTCTGTGTGTCAGATTCCTACATTTGAGTTCCTACTTTGCTGCTAGCAGTGGGGTATTGTTAGGTTTTCCTGCTTGATGTTGTTTCTGTAGATTGTGTTTCGAGCTACTGCTGAACGAACTATTCAGCTCTGCAAAACTTTGCAGTGTGATAAATCTGTAAATACACCTTGTACCTGCAGTTACACTCCTGCCATCCTTACCTTGTTCTCAGAAATAAAAATAGGATCTAGTTTGCTCAGGGTCACACGTCTGTAGCTCTGAAGATGAAGAAGGATCTCTTTACGTGGTTCACAATAGAGGACCTGGGGCAGAACCGAGCAGCTGACTGTGCCCAGCAGAGCAAAGAGGTGCACACACACTGGAAGTTACTGCCACTCGTGGTACAGGGAGTACTTCTGCACTCCTTTTCCCTGGCTTTGTTCTGTTTAGGATCTGTTTAACCCAGAGTTAGAGGCTTTGTTAGGTGCTGTGCTCACCTAGAGAATTAGCCACTCATCTGAAAGCACAGAACACGCTTGTCCTTCCTTCTCTGGAAGGAACAGTGCAGAAGGAGCCTTGCAATGTACTGCTGTGTGTGCCTGATGCATTACATACCGAGCTTTGTCATGTTCTCACACTGCCAGGGCAAGGCCATTTCCAGATGTTCCCTGTACCCACTCCCAGAACTCTACTGAAATGCCAACTGCCCAGCAGCCCTGTGAGTCAGGGGTGAAGGATGGGGGTCCAAAATGTGGGTCAGGGGTGAAGGATGGAGGTCCGAAATGTGAGTCTGGGGTGAAGGATGGGGTCTGAAATGTGAGTCTGGGGTGAAGGATGGGGTCTGAAATGTGGGTCAGGGGTGAAGGATGGGGTCTGAAATGCAGTGGGCACTTTCCAGACCCTAATTTGAGCTCTCCCTGGCAGTGACAAAGAGGGGTTACCCTCCAGTGAATGAAGCACTGTGTTGTTTCTGAAGCTCGATCTGGTGCTCTGCCCTTGCTCACCTGGGCTCCCCAGTTCGTGCTGCCTTGTTCCATATCCTTTTCCATATTTCTGGGTTGTGAGCCTGCCCTGACTTTGTGTGCTCTGCTCTCTCCTCTGTGGCTGCCTGTGTCCCCTGCAGCACTGTCTGATAGGAGATGATTTCTTGCATACTGAACACTTGTGCACAGTGGGATCCTGTTCTGTGCTCCTGACTCTCTGACACCATCTGCCCAGCAAAGTGGTTTTAATGGGTTTCCACTGAGCCAGGCTGTACTACAGCCCTGGCAGCATGCTCGGTGTTTTTAAAAATAAACAAAATCTCTTCTGACAAGCCACACACGAACACTGGCATCTCCAGCAAAATTGAGGATTTCATACTGTTTGATATTCTGTGGAGCAGAAATATCTCTCTTTGATAGTCTCTAAAGTGGGAAAATAACTGATAGCTTGGAGTGGCCTTCTAATAGTACTGGTTTATTATTGTAAACGACCTTATAAAGCATTATTTTCCATCCCATTTTTTAAGTCAGGCATTATTACCCTTTTACAAAAATGCAATCGTTTTACCTTGTTAGAGCTCTCTTCTTTATGAGAGCAGGGGAATGTAGTGGTTCATGATGGTGATTTAGGAGTGAGGGTATCCACTGGCTTTCTGTAACCTTTGAAAAACCACTCCAGTCCCCTGCTTTCCCTTTTTAAAACTGTCTTGTCTGCTCAGAATACAAGGAGTTCAGAGCAGAATCTGGTTTACTTGCAGCTATACAGCATCTGCTGTACATTTCAACACACAAAAATACTTAATTTCTAGCATCTCTGTTAAAAATGGGAATGTGACATTCTGATTGCTGGACAACATGGGGCCTGTAAGAATAGAAAAGAAGAGTGGGGTAAGGAAAAAATAAAGATACCATGAAAACATGTGTGTGATTAAAATATTGTATGGGACTGAGTAGATGCCATCCCCTGATGTTGCAATGAATGTGCTGTCTAAGGCTTTTCAAACACCAGCATGATATAAACTTATAAAAAGTTTTTTATAAGAAGATGTCATAAAGATGTTTCTGAATTTATTTCTGTTGTAATCTACGTTAATAAACATTAAGAAAATGTTTTCAATGTCTATATTAACAATGCAACAAACCACTTATGAAAAAATAGGTTTTTTGGCAGATGGTACAGATCTTAGAACTATTTTTTTCCTTCTTTGCCCCTTCAAGTCTTTGAGGTTTATTTTAGGCTCCGTCAGTTTGGTAAGTTGTGAACATAGTGGGCAGTGGTGGTAATGAGATGGTGAAAGAAGCTGTTGGCTGTCCCTGTGTTACTGATGGGATAAGGAAGTTGAAAGAGTCAAAATAAACGTGTTCTTCTCACCTTCTGAGCTAGCTTGTATGAGCACACAGAGAATCAGACACAATCCTCTTCATTAGCCTTTAGGTTCTTTTGTCCTAAATTGTGTGGAGTCTGACTTGGAACCAGTTTCATGTTATAGAAAATACAAAGAAAATATCACTATGAATTCCCTCGACAAAGAAAGTGGCATTTCCCAAATGCTGTCCACCAGGCTGATGTTTTGAGTGGTATCTCAGTGCTCCTTTATTGTTCTTAATTATTCATTTGTGTAAAGCTAACTAAGGTTTAACTTGAGATCTGTGATCTTCCGCAGGTGTTTGCTGCTGCTGTTACCTTTTTTCCCTCTTTGTCCTGTCACAACTTTGCTGAAGATATTCCCTGCTGTTTCACCTTTACAATACAAGTATCAGCATCAGTCTTTGAGTCTTTGCTTGCCTTTTTATTAAGCCTCTTTATCTGAGCAGCAGTACATCAGAGTAATGGTACAATAATCACTGGTGAAGCATGTATTTGTTTGTTTTTGTTCTATTTCTATGCAGTCATGTGCTCCTTTCATCCTTTCATCTATTCCTGTCAGAATTATGAGTTTGGTTTGGATCAGACCCTGAAGAAAGAGAAATGCTTGTAAGTGGAGAATACTAAATATAGCAGAACTTTGTTCCTGTATTTATAGATTGGTGCTTAAAATGTCTGCGTGTGCATTATAGGTTCTCATCAAATAAACAAATTGCATCAATAATAATAAAATGATGGTTCATGAAGAGATTCTCTTCAACTGTTCTGCTTTCAGCAGCTCCAGAAGAGGAGGATGACTTGGGCAGCATGTCTGCAGTGCTGCCAGCCCTGGGCTTTGGCAGCCCAAGTGAGGAGCAGGGAATTCAGATGTAGGTGCAGAGGGTACCATTCCCAGATCCTGTAGGATTTCAACTCTTGCACTAGGTCAGATGATAATTTCTCAGGTAGTTACCTCTCCCAACCCTTAGGTACTTATGGCCTACAACTTGTCTGGAAAGTTATTGGGAGACAGTGAAGATCAAGGGACGAAGAAAAGTCCCCCCAAATGCTAAAAGAGTCCTGCAGGATGTTACTTGCTGAAAGAGGGCTTTTCCAGTGTGTCAGTTCATCCTGTGAAGTGCTAAAGCCATCCTTTTTTCCATAACAAGTGCATTCTCATTTGTTTTCCGCCTGAGAAGAGCAGCCCTCTAATCCTCACATCTGTGCTGACTCTGCAGCGTTCCCTTTTGGGCTTCTCTTTGACTTGTTGCAGATGTTTGCTGCCACTTTGATCAATTTGTCACAAGAACTACATTGTTCTATCTTCTTCCTACAAACAGGCACTATCAAAACATCCTCTGTGGAATTGTTGTGGCAGTCTCAGTTATCTTTTGTCCTGCTTTGACATCTGTCTTAGGGAGAGATTATTGTATTCCTTCCAGTCGAAATGTGACCGGGCCTTAGCAAATGTTACTCCCAGCACCTCGTCATTTTCTTCTCCAATTTTTGAGTAAATGTTTCTCTCAGACACTCAGCAGTGAATCCCTCCATAATTCCTGCACTTTCTCCTGCCCCCTGATTTATAGGTCAGTGCTGCTACCGTTCTCCTTCCAACACCAAGTCTTGTTTGCAGCAATGGGATGAACAGAAGGAATCACGGAGGAAAACAGACCATATATAATCTTAGATTTAGAGATGACATTGAACTTTAGTACTGACCTATGGGAGTTATCACAAAATAATTGAAACTCCAGGCTGGGAGCCCAGAAAATTAAGATTGAGGGCAAGCAAGAAGAAATTTATGGAAGCTGGAAGACAAGAAGAAGAAATAAAGATCAAACTCTGCATTGTGGTGCTACTCTGCAGAGTAAGAATTGCTAGTGAAGATGGGATTGTGAAAGTTGTGTGGTAGAGAAAATGAGAATAGCTGTGCTCTGTGGGCTGCTCCAGGCACTCAGGGTGTGCACAGCCCCTCAGCAGGGCCGTCCCAGGAGGTCTGGTGGGTGCAGTTACACAAATGCTTCCTCTTACCCAGGGAAACTTGCATTCTGCCAAACTGCACAGTCGCCCTCACGTTCATTAAAGCTATTTAAATAAAGAAGACACAATCCCTTCTCTACACTTCCGTTTCAGACTAGGACAAATATTAAACTGCCATAAATTTTCATGGAATAAGTAAATCCTAATTGTGCTTATGCTGAATGTAAGTTGCAGCAGCCAAGATAGTTTTGCTTATTTTCCCAATAATCTCATGTGAAATGTTTTGTACTTTATTTCACCTCACTGAAAGGAAAACCAGAACAACTGATGCTCAGTTACTCCTTTGCATTCAGTGGTTGAAAATAACTCCTTTTGTTTTTGCAGTAAAATATTCACACATACATGCAAGCTTCATCATTCTCACCTCTTGTTTCCAATAGTAAAAAGTCTCTCTGCACAAACTAGCCTTTACATAATGGAAGCTCTGACACTTTCCAAATCCTCTCAGTGTCTTCCCTTGGCCTGCTGGCCCAGGGTGACACTGGGAAGGTTTTGTTTCGTTCTCAGCTCTCACAGGAGAACTTCCCTTCTGCCCTGCACGAGTAGGCATCAGCTGGGCCAGAGAAATGCTGCTTTGTGTGCTCCTGGAGATGCCACGCAGCTCCAGAGGAGGAAATAATGAACCCACACAGCCTTGCTGGGAACACTGTGCTAAGTGCTGTGAAAACACAGCTGGGAACAATAAGCCTTCAGGAGTCAAGGTCTAACTTCACAGAAACAATGTTCAGAATTTTGTAATTTGGCTGCAGAAAATGGTTCTGACAGAACTTCCCTGGAAATTAAAAAACCCCACTCTACAGGGATAGTGCAGGTGCAGTAGTTGGCCAGTGGTGGTTTCCTAAATTTTGTGTGTTGGATTTTGTTCACTTAAATCTAGACTGTAAGCTGTAAACAGAAAAAAAAATTATAATAATTCTTTACTAGGCTGAATCTGATCTCAACTGGAGCATGGGTGGTAGAGCTGCTCAGTAGCAGAGTCAGCCTCAGCTGGGGCTGCTGCAATCTCTTTCCTGTGTGGCATTGGCATTTCTGCATTTGAGTAATGAGCCATGCAGAGAGCTTGCAGATACAGCTGAAAACCAATATTTTTTCCTCGTGTATAAAGGTTGGGGTTTTCTTTGCAGGCACCAGCTCCATTAACACTGCAGTTGCCGACTGAGGTGGTTGAGCTCCTTGATCTGAGGGAAAACTAATGGACCAAAAAGAAAAGCTTTCCGAGAGATGGGGCTGTGAATAATCTCACCCCGAGGCCACACGCTCACCAGAGCTCAGATGAAAAAGGGCTGAGTGCCTTCACAGGCTGAAATTAATGCTGTTTGCAGTATCAAACTATACATCCCATAATCTGTTCCCAGGCCTTTTCATTCTCATTTCCCTGCAGAAAGCATTGTGATTATAGAACCAGGTGATGTTCAACCAGCTGTTGTTCCAGCATTTTGATGGGTGGGTTGAAAGATTTTGGAAATGATCTTTGTATTCTTAATCCAACCAAACTAATTCTGAGGAGCTGAATTCTGTGCCAGAGGCTGCAGGATGGTAATGAAGATGGGAGACACAGGAGTTCCCTCAGGTTTTGTGTCCCTGCCCAGTCACAGAGCTGTGGCCACTTTCTGCCACCACCCGTGGCTGATGGTGCAACCATTTCCAAAAAGCTGAGCATCCCTCTTTCATGGGATTTATGATTCCATAATCAAGGATTCCATTGCAGCCCTCTGTAAGATTCCAAAGCCATGGGCCTGGGCCAGACTGGTGTTTTCTCCTTGGCTCCCAGGGCTGTGCTCAGCATTGCAGACTGCTGTTGGAGGGGACCTCTCACACCTGCCTCGCACCCAGTTCTTCATCCCTCGGTTGTTTCCTTCTTCCTCAGCTGAACTGATGAAGTCCTAATGTATTGTAAAGGCAGGTGAACCCAGGGGGAAGAAATGCTGGTGTCTGACTCCAGTGCAGAAGGCTGAATGATTTCTTTATTATAACTATACTGTAATACATTAATATACTATTTAAAGGAGATACTAAAACTACAAACCTGGTTTGTCTAACTCCCATATCTGACTCACTCCCAACTCGTGACCCTCTCTGAGAGCCCAGCCCCAGGTGGGTTGGATTGGCCACCAGGCTCAAACAATCCTCACCAGAATCCAACCAAGCCATCACCCCAGGGAAACAATTCTCCAAACACATTCCACATGGGAAAAACAAGGAGCAGAAATAGAAATTGTTTTCTCTTTCTTCTCTCTGTGCTCCTCTGTGGAAAATCCTGAGAGAGGGAAGAATGTGCCTGGCACACTAATGCTGATCAGATCTTGTGGGGGTTCCTGCCTCTCTCCCAGCACCAGGATCAGTCCCGAGCAGACACATTCCATGTGGGAGCTGCCACAGCTCTGTCACAGCACCACTGCTCTTCAGGGTGTGTGTACTAGGGTGCAAGGACCCCTGCAAGTGCTCACTGATCTCCATCACAGTTACCTTTTTGGTCCATCTGCATTCTTCAGGCATCCCTCCTTTGGGTCACACTGCAAGCTCACAGGAGGGTTTTATTCCATTACAGTGGAATGGTGGGACCAGCATGAGGGCAAGTGGCTGTTTGAGTCATGGCCAGTTCCTAATTACACCTGTGTGCTTCCTTAATGGAATTCAAAGAAATGATGATGTTGTGTGAAAGCACTGATATTGTATTTATTTCTAAGTTCATTCGAAGATGTCAGCATGTAGCCCTGAGGCTGTGAAAGAAAGGCAGAGCTTGTCAGCCTCCCTGGCTGCTCTGAATTACCCCGAACCTATTGGAAATGAAAGGTTCAGAGAGCACAGATGGAATGGATTGAAGCTTTGAGTGAATTGAAAGGGCAAGTTTGCTGGCTAATCATGATCTCTGTGGAGAGAGGGGTAGCTAATAGATTGGAATTGTCAGACATGGTGAAGTCCTCCAAAGAACTGCTTAAGGCATTTCACTTTCCAGTTCTAGCTTCTGTAGCTGCCTTCTCTTCAATTGAAATAGCTTTTGTTTTGTTAACATAAAGCATTCACTAATATTTAGTGAATATGTGATGTAGGAATGCCCTTATCTTGGTTGATTATTTACTGCTTTTAAGATAACATTGCATTAATACATCTGTTTAGCAACACATTTCTTCCCCTCTAGATGAAGGCTAGATTTTTAGAAGCATCTGATTTTAAATTTAAGAACCAAACTGCTCCCAGCTCAGTGGATAGAATCTTGTCTGGAGTTCAGGGATGGTGATGTTACAACAAAAATGGATGAAATTGATGAATTCAGAATTTCTGTTCCCCTGTATACATTCAATTTCTCTGTATCTTCTGATGGCAGAACTTCTTTGTCTTGAAATTCAAAGTCACTTTCAGGTCAGTCATGAATATCTTAAATTTCACCATTCACTCCAAACTCATGTCCACTATGCAGAACTTAAGAGAGCTTTAAAACTATCTTGAAGCAGTTTTACAGACAGCAGGTTCTTTCATGTTTTTGTATGTAAGAGGCCAGCCTGAACTTTGTTGAAGGAGCAAAGAAACCCCATAAAATCCTAGGAAATAGGGTGGCAGTCTGCTGTGCAGCAGAGTTTCTGTCAGAAGGCTAAAACTGGATTAGGGCATCAGGGATTCCAGGGGTTTGTGGAGAAGCAGCCACATCAGCCCAGCCTTTTCCTGGGGCAAATGAGCATCAGCATGTCCTGATGTCCTTTCCAAGGAGATTCACATTGATTGGATTGTTGCTAAGATTTTCATTGATCACAGCACTGAGCTGCATTCTCCCTTCCCCAGGACTGCACAAAGGAGTGCTGTCTGGAAAGACAGTTTTTTATCATTCCCAAATAATGCTTTCATGCTTCCTGTGTGCACAAAACAATCCATATCTGCCTTCTGAAATTAAATTCCTCTTACATTGTTTCAGAGCTGGGTAATATCACAATATTCACTCTCCACAGCTGGTGGCCCCAGAAGATGATATGCAGGGCATTCTGTTAAATCAGACATATTCCAAGCAGACCAAACTTCATTTTTTAGAAAACAATCCCTCTTCACGCATTAAGAAGTTTCCATGCAGCTGTTTTTTTCACGTTCTCTTACAAGCTTCGGGCTGGGGGGCTGATAGTGTGTAATTTTAGACACTCTGGCTACTGAGACTGGAGTTAAAGCACCCGAGTAATTCCGTATTTATTTCCCTTGATAGTGTGTAATTTTAGACACACTGGCTACTGGGACTGGAGTTAAAGCACCCGAGTAATTCAGTATTTATTTCCCTTGAGACCTTCCCTGGAGTATCTGGTGGGCATCTTGTTCAGGGGCAGTTCTCCTTAGGAGGCTGCCTGTGGAGGAGCTCCACAGTTACCATGACAAAAACCTCTTTTATTTATTTCCCTGGGAGGGCAAGGCAGGAGCAGCAAAGCAGTGGGAGAAGAAAGCAACCCCGAGAGGTGAGCCTGGCCATTGCTTCTGGAATGCAGCAGGACACCCTGGCAGCCTCCTGGCAGGAGCTGGGTGTGCCTTTGCAGGTTCCTGCCTTTGTTTCCCTGCCTGGCCACGCACAGAGGTGCCAGCGTTGTCCCGAGTTCAGCTCCTAAAGCCACTAACCAGATTTACTGGTTTTACAGCCTGTAAGGCCCTCTGGTCTCTCCATTTATAACGTCAGACATGCAATTAGACCTTCATCCATCCTTTCACCTTTGGACTGAGTCTAGTATTGCACATTCTCCTTTTGCTCACCTTTGAAAGGGCAAAGCTTGTTTTTGTTGACTGTCACCTTGGTAATTAAAAGCTGCTGCTTTCCAGTTTGACTTTTCTGGTTTTCTGTTAAGCAGCTCCTGTTTTACCTTGATAAGGGTCCCTCTCTGTTCAGGTTAAGGACATCTTTAGTGCCTGGTATTGGAGCCTTTTTAATGCACCAAAATCAGCTCCTGCCTGAGCCCTGCTGTGACATTGAAAAAGGACTTTATAACTTTACACAGCCCAGTGCCTCCTCTGGCCAGGGGCAGCTCTGGTGGAAACAGCTGTTTGTCAAATGTATCTTATGTTTATCAAATATAAGAAGTCAGATTTCAACCCCTGTGTTGCCCTGATTTTTAGAAGTGTTTTCTTTTATAGTTATTTTAAAAGTTTTAAAGTTCTCATACAACTTCTTTAACCTTCTGTTAATGTTTACATATTTAAGAGTCAGAGTTCCCACACAATTTCATGCAGAAATAGAATAGTTTACATATTCCTCTGTGAGTAGAGAGAAATGATTAATTAATCTTTATACCAGTGTGGTTGGAGAGGTGGTCATTCCATCCTCCAACCCATGGTCACTTTTAGAATTCTATAAATACCAGATGTTTAAATAAAACTGTATCTTTTTCTCCTTTGAATTTACCAAGCTTCTGTGCAATCATTTCATGTCCAATAGTGACACCCCTGTCTTTGGGCTTCTGCAGCCACAATCAAAGTCCTCAGACTGAGGGAGCAGTGAGTGTCAGCTTTTGGGGTCCTCTGGAATGGTGTCACAGCCTCAGCATCCTCCTGCTGCTCATCTGCTCTAAATACCTCTGTCAGTAGCAAATGACAGAGGCCTTGGCATAAAGGAGAATATTGAAAGGATCAGAAATTAAGTGCTTTAATAAAGCGTAGGTGAGACACTGGGATGCTGTTTGACTTTTGTTGTTATTATTAATTAAAGGGGGAAAAATACTGTAAAATGTACCCAAGCTCAGCTGAAGTTTACAGCGTTGAAGAAAATGGTGCCTCAGAGGAGTAGTAGGACTCAGGCTTGATTAAACTGGGATTTCAGGAATTCTCTGCACTGAACAAAATAAAAAGGCATTCAATCTAATTAGATGGAATTGTGGAGGGAGAGGAGGAAGAGAGGTATTTCTGACCTGTTGGCTTTTTATATAACCTTTAATCCATGGGATGTGTTTGCAGCTATTTTGGTAGATTTATTTTTCTTCTTGAGGGAATTTGGCTTCAAACTGTAACCTTTTGATACCTTTGCTTAGGAACACCTGAGGAGAAAACCTTCTTGTGTTCCTGTTGATTTATACAGACTTTCAGGAGGCCTGTTCTGCATTTTTTACTGATGAAGGTTCATATTTTGGCCAGATCCTGTGCCTCTGTTCCATTTCTGTTGGGTTGAATGGCTTTCCTGCAGTTTTGATTTCTGGAATATGTATCTAGTTTAAGGACAGTTAATCCTTATATGCTTTTGAGGAGCTAATTGGTATTCACTTGGCAGTTGTATATTAGGGCATGCGTATAAAAAGATGTAGAGATATGTTTAGAGACAGCTAACATAATAATTTTAAAATACACTATAGGCACAATTTTAGAAATGCCAGATAATATTTTTGGAATATCTCTGCTACATTGTGAATGTCCTCAAGAAACAGAAGAGGTTGCAATGTTTGTGCTTTGAAATGGAATTAATCCTTCACCCTTTGGAGAAGCAAAATGCTGTTTGTGCTTAGAGACTGGCACAGATTAATTCAGATCATTTACCAGTAATTCCAGTCTTTCCATCTTCTCATTTGCTCCAAGTTATCTGGCTTCAAAATTCCCCCTGAGCTCTGTGATAAACAGACCTAGGGCAGGGAGATGCTGTTCCCAGGGGGAGGTTTTGGAGTGACCCAGTGACACTGCAGAGCAGTTTCCAGTGCTGGTGTAAGTCTATGCTCATGTAATCCCTGAAAGGCTGAGAAGCCAAAGGTGGGCTTTTACTACCCAGTTTCAGTTTGTATGGACAGCTTGGCAGTCAGTGAAGATACCAGCTAAGGAGCTGTGCACGTTCCAGGTAAAGCCTGCAGGGGAAGCTTTGCTTAGGCAAGGGACTCCTGGTGCCATGCTGTGTCACAAGGTTAAACAAGTGGAGTTATGGTTCCTTTTCACAGCATTTTATTTCCAATATTCTTCAGTGATGACCATTTCAGATCTGCAGCCTGTGCCAGAGGTTCAAACCAGAGCTTGGTTTATGCTGGTGGCAGCTTGTGTTAAACTCATTTGCTGGTCTCACGTTCACCGTGTTCCACTAATGCTGCCTTTGCTTGCTGCTCATGCTGAGCTGAGCTGTTGGAAGCACATCACACTCTGCACTTCATTGCTTTGGTGTCTGGGAGAATTCGGAAGGAGGAGAAGCCAGAGCTGGGCTCATGCAGAGTGACTCGTGCTCCAGATGATGTGCAGCCACTTTGGATTTACACCGCAGCACTGGGGGCAGAATCTGCCTCTCTCTGAGGAATTTCACCACTCCTTTTGCTCCTGAGGAGCCTGACTACATCCCTTTCAGTAAGGATTGTTTTATTTCCAAAACTGTCAAGGTTTCCTTGAAAGCAAAAAGTTGGGATTGCTTCCTATTTTATTTGTGATTGCTTTGTATGTACTAAGGATGGATAACAATTAAAACAATGAAGTAATTGTTATCCTGTTCAAAAGCTTGTGATTAACATGGAAACATGATTTGATGTTTCCCAGTATGTAAAGCTGCCAGTTGTGTTTATTTCTTTTACAATGCTTGATTCTGTTATATCTAAATATTTAGTTACATCTATGTAACCATGACAGAAACCACAGCAGGACATTTAAAAATGCATATATTGTATTAGTAAAAGAAGCATCTGTATCTCTGCCCACGTAGTACCTTCAAAAATCAATCACTGCAGTGGCTTAAGTTGAGGATTTGGCTGCAGCAATTTGTGTAATGGAGAAAACACCTGTTACTGAGTAGTGGAGAATGACTGGATTTTATTGGTTCATAATGAAACTCAGAGGTTAATATCTTTGTTTTGTGAAACAGATGTTTAATTCTGAGCCTGGGCAATTGGCTCTTTTCTGTCTGAAGAGGGAAAGCAATGGATGTGGTGGATTACTGCAGACTGTAATTGAGTGTGACAGATGTAATAAATTAGCCTTTCCCAAAGCTTTTGGTGTTTGCCTCCCTGAACTGTGAATTTTCCTTGACTTTCTCCTGCAGGTGGCATGGGAACTCTCGGTGCATGTTTCATGTTTCTCTGATGGGATAAAACATCCCAGGTGTGCTGTGAAGTCACAGCCCCTTCCATGTGGGTCAGAGACAAATTCTCTGGATTTATGCCTCCGACTGTAATGAGAGGATGACAGGGAAGAGCCCTTGAAAAGGAATCCTGCCTATGCTCTTGATTTTCCCCAGTGCAGAATCAGAGCCCCGTGCAGCTGAGCGTCCCGAGTGTGCCCAGCCCCCGGAGCCCCGGGGCACTCGGGGGTGTTCCACGGACCTGACCCTGGCAAAGGTCCCTGACAGTGCCCAGCCTTCCTCTCAGCCCCTCCTCATCCTCTGCTGACTGAGCACCACGAGCCTGCTACCCAAATGGGACGCTCTCTCATGTGGGTAGCACTTGCAGGGCTTCATTTTAATCTGATTTTCAAGAACCCTGATTAAATTCAGCTACTTGTTACCTTGATATAACGGTGGAGCAATTTCTGGGGGATTACTCTGGATTTACTTTGCTTTAACAGGAAAGAGAATTTATCTCCTTAGTTTTCAGCAGAAATACACATGAAACTTCAGTGGCATTTTGCAGCCTGTTTTCCCTCATCCTTCCTGGAGGCCATACCTTGGCTTTCCAGAATTTTTTCATTCAATTTACTACTAACCCACCTGCCACTTCAGCTCTTTAAGTGCTATAAATAAATGCAAAAATATCATCCCTTCTGGAGGGGGAGAACAAAAAGTTCTTTTCATTTACATGCTTATTTTTCATTCATTTTTGATGTGTCTCCGTTCTCTGGGTTTCTGGAGCACAGTGATTATGTACATGTCTGTACTGAGGCTGAAATTACTGATTTCTTTTACATCTTCTCTGCAGTAGGTCCTGCAGACAGTTGCAGCTAATTTGATTGTGCCTTGCTGAGAACTCTCCCCAATGGCAGACTGAAACGTAAAAAGCACAAATGTCATCTGTTTTAGGGGTGTCCAACATCCAGCTCTGCATGGGGAATGGCAAAGCTGTTACAAAACAGACACACTAAAGATTTTCAAACTGTAATCCATGGCCAGGACAGCTAACACAGAATCACTCCTCCAGACACCTCCATGGAAAACGTCCCATGGTCAGGGCAGGTGGATTGGTGGACACGGAAAACTCTCCTTGGAAACAGCCTCAGGTCCTGCAAGTCAAGTAGGATTTGACCCTGGCATTGGACAGAGATCTGCTGGAAGCCCCAGGAATTTCCACACTCTCTACCTGGTTTATAACACAGGTGCCTGCTTTGCCTGCTGGTCTTAGAACTGGGTTTAAAACCTGGTGGTTTCAGAGGAAACTGCTCCTGCCACAGCTTTTCCAATGCTTGATGTTAAGTGTTGTAATTCTGCAGAGTAACACCGTTGTACCTGATCATTTCTGTGTTCTTTACTCCATTTGCTTTCTTAAGGCACTGAGTTTTCTTGTTAATAATCCTGGTCAGGTGAAATATGGAAGAAATGCTGGATGTGACCCTTAATATTCAGTCCTCCAATGTTTTTATTGGCAAACTGAGTTTCTAAAGGCTTGGAGCTACAATATTTTCTATACATGAAGCAGCAATTCCCCTTCCACTCTATATTAACAGCCACATAGTAACATTTTTATTCTGTGCTAGGGGCTAAAATGACTTGGACATTCTAATAACATCTGGCAAATCATTTTCATTTCCCCTCTTATGATTAATAATGGTCTAGATAGATATGTAGATACACTCTTTACTTACTGTGTGGGTTCATGCATATATAATGTAGTATGGAGATGGGATGGATATAGAAAATAAGCAACAGTAGAATGGGTTATAGTCAAAAACTCTAATCTGGGCAGTTAAAAAACTTTGAATGAAATATTCTGGGATTGGAATGTGAGATCAGTTCTGAATGTTACAGTTTCAGTTAACCACTGAATAATCACAGTCAATAATTAATTCAGTTCACCAGCTAAAGCACAGCTCCCAGTGCCATGTCCAGGGCTTTCCTGAGCTCCCCAGGGATGGGGGCTCCAGTTCAGTCCTTGGCAGCCCTTTCACTGCAGGAACTCCTCCTGATGTCCACCTGAAGGAGTGGGAGTGTTCTGAGACACCGGGGCTGGGAATACTCGTGTGGCCAGGGGGAGCTGGTGTTTGTGTCAGTCAGGTCTCCTGTGCATCCATCACACAAATGGATCTGCATCCCTCACACAAATACCCACGGGCAGAGCTGCAGAGCTGTGGTTGTTCAGGCCTGTGGAGTGCTCAGTACTTCTGTACAGAATGCTGTTGTATGATGGTGCTGGTTTGTCTTGAAAATCTCCTTCAAGGGATTTGCTTTGCAGCCATGATTCAGCATGGAGTGATTTTCAGTGGTAATAATGGAATTATTACAGGTTTGTACGTCTGGATTTGGACCTTTTGATTCATTCCTGCTCCCACCTTTGCTCCTGTTTTTCCTAATGGAAACAGAACCTGTTTCACTTAATAGGATTTTTCTTAGTGCATGATTGCATGACCTGAACCTGCTTGTGTAGTAGTTGCTGATGGTTTGTCCCTAGACTGGAGTAGATCAGGAATGAGCTTTCAGATGCTCTCTGTCCCACTGTCCTCTGATGTTTGCACCTCATTTTGCTCTCTTTCTTCATGGAAGCTTTTTTCGTACTTCTTTGTCAGCTGCACCCTTGTGATAAAATGGTGGTCTCTGCTTCCCTGTGGGCAACAAGAACAGCTCACAAAATGCTCCCCCTTTCCCTGTGAAGGATTGTTTTCCAGTGCCAGTCTGCAAGCATGGCATTACAAATGTACCCTGAGTCTCTGTTCATCACAGCTCTGCCAAATCCAAGATTTGAAATCAACTTGGTAAATATCAGTGCTTTGTTTTTGTTCCTGACTGTGTTCCAAAGGCCAGCTGAGGAGTTCAAACTGCCTGCCTTCACAGCCAGCCCTTCTCCAGTATTTATTCAGTGAAAGCTGCAGCCTGTACAGAGTAATCCCAGTGCAATATCAACTCGCAAACAATTTTCTAAAGCATCTTTAATGTACAGTGTTACTGTGCCCAGAGGTGCAGGGGAGCAGTATTAATGCAGGCATGATAGTTCTGAGTGCTCATATGAGTCCTCCAGGAATAATAAACAGCTTGAAATAACAACCAACAAATTCTCCAGATGCTTTTTATCCATGTGTTGGCAACTGTGTTGATTCCAGATCAATGCAGGGTATTAAGACATTTATATGATTGAGCTAAAAAGCTGCCAGGTTGTACAAGCATTAGGCTCATAAAAAACAGGAGAGCTGAGTAAAGGCAGTGGTGTTCTATTCATAAACTGCAGGAATGGAACTTCTGATAACAGAACAGACAGTGGCACTGGGAGGACGTGGGGTTTCATTTAGCAGGTGTGCTGGGAAATTTGGGGTGTGTGTAAGTCACTTGAGTAGCTGATCCCAGCCTTGGAGTATTCTGCTTTTATAAAATGAGGCTCCTGGTAGTAAGGCCCAAGTCATTCCTTAACCAAAGGGACACAAAGCCTTTATTTCAGATGGAATCCCAGCAGAGCTCAGAGCTGGGTTTGCCTCTGGTTCCTGGACCAGCAGAGCTTTGGGATTCCGATGGATGCCACAGCTGGGCACCCTGGAGCACCCCTGGAAAGCAGAGAATATCCAGAGTACTCCTGTGGCAGTCAGGTGGTGCCTGCCCAAAAAGCTGATCTGAAGATGATGAAGGCCTTTGGAGCCCTGTGTAATTGGCTGGAGATTTGGATCAGACTGTATTTTTTTGTTTGCATATGTCAAAACCACGTATGGTTGGATAAAATGAAGTTACACCAAGGTTTGCTTTGAAATCATTTCATAATATGAAATTCCCATGGCAGTGTGAACCCAGATAAGATATGGATGCAAATGCCTGTGAAGTGAAATGGGCTCTGCTCAGGTCTTGTCCCAGCCTTTTAATGCAAGAAACATTACACAGAAAGCTCAAAGCTTTCCAACAGTTTTGAAATGTTTCACAGACAAACTGTTTTCCTGCAGATGTGTCTGTAGCTGTGGGGGTTCAGAAGCTGAACATCTTGGCTTCAGACCATTTGTTTTGGAAAATGGCCTTATGTACTTCTTGGACAAAACATCATGAAAAACAGAAGGGTTTTTGTTTCTTTCTATTTGTATTTAATCTTGCATGTATTTCAGAATATTCTGGAAACTCACACAAGTGCTGTCAGGTGTTTGAATTTCCTGTGTTTTGCTTCAAGGGCTGTTTTTTGTGAAAGCATGTTATTTGTTAATTGTCATCTACTCCACTTTTTTAAAAGTTTGTCAGCAAGTTAGGAGATCTGAAAGTACTTCTTTGATTTGATTGACCTAATTTCATTTTTAATTGCTTTTTCAGTTGACATCCAAATGAGGTAATATTCATCAAATAGAGAGACAAAACAAGCAAGAGAGTAGAGACTTTACTCTTTGGCTTTTATGCTTGAATGGTGATCAGGATGAAATATTTTTAAAAGTGGGTATTAACGTCTTCTGAACTCCCAGGCTTTCATGTCATGTCAAACCATCTCTTCACAGGCTTGCATTGCACAGTTTCAGCTGGATGCTGCACAAAGAAAAGCTTTCTAAACATCAGCACCTTTAGGAATGTCCTGGGGTGACTTTATGATGCTTGCATGCTCTGTGCCCGTGTGCTGATGATGCTGTGTGATGCTGGGACAATGTCCCAGGGCTTATTCCTGCAGCCTTACTCCTGTGCGAGGTTTACTCACATGAGTAATCTCGTTGGCTGAACCTGAATCCTGGCAGAACTAACAACTGTGTGAGTAACCTAGTGATTCTTTTTATCCTTTCTTTTGAAAACTGTATTAGAATTCTTCCCTCTTAAATATCTTCCCAGTGTCTCTTGCATCATTCAAGTTGCACAGCACTAAATAAAATTCATTACAACTCAATTATGAGGCTCATTAGGTAGGTAGTGGCATTTTGGCTATCTTACCAAGTTGTGAAACATATTCATTTATTATCCATGGTATTGTTAGAATCAGAATGGAACAATGAAACCAAACAGAACATAGAAGATGGTTCAGAGCATAAAACCGTGGATCTTTGCCAAGAAAAGGTTTTATGTAACCTGCTTTGAAATCTCCCTGTGCTACGTTCATGGCTGGAGCACCAGGGAGAACTGTCCTCTGGAGGTGATAATGAACTCAGAGCACCTTTGACAGAGTGCCACTGCATGCTGGCTTGTGCTGGGTTTTATCCTTTTCATCTCCTGAATCTAGCCAGCAGGTAGAAAGTATATTTATCTACCTGTACATCTTCAAATATGATCCAGCTCTTGCTTTCTGTGTTAATTAGCCCCGGATTCCTCGGCAGAGTGCTGGCAACAGCACAATCTGTGACAGAGACTCAAACTTCCCGAGCAGTGCACAGAGCCAGAGGAGTAATTTGTCCTGTTTCAAGCAGCCAGGGACAGTGTCCCCAGCCAGGCTGGCATTTCCCAGCATCCAGGAGCTTCTTTACTTAGTGGCTCGTTAATGCCAGTGGCTGCTGATCGTTCCCAGCCCTGACTCCACTGCTGCAAGGATGCTTCCAAGTGTGAGCTTTAGCAGCCACCTTAGCTCCTGGGTTGAAGTGTTGTGTCTAGAGCTGGGTATTTCTTTGGGTCTGTGCCTACATGTGCCTGTAAATGATCTGTGAGGTACCCCTGTGTGCAGATCTGTGCAGCTGACACGGACTTACCCTCGGGTGTCCATTTCATTGTGGTCACAGAGTTGTGGAACTCTTTGGGTTGGAAGGGAACTTAAGGATCATCCAGTTCCAACCCCCTCCCATGGGCAGGGAGCCTTCCACCACCCCAGGCTGCTCAGAGCCCCATCCAACCTGGCTTTGGTATCCCTTTGTTAACAGAAGAAACCTCAGTTAAAGCTTTTTCCTTATCCCTTTGTTTCTTGAGTCAGTCTGTCCAGAATCCCACCTTTGAATCCAATGAAATTCAGCCATTTCATACCTTGCTGATATTTATTGAGTCTCAGCATCATGAAGTTGGAACTCCTTTAGGCTGTACCTCCTTTACACCGAGACTTGTCTCAGTTTGTATTGTTTGTATTTTGATGAGTTGGAAGTGACAGTTTTGAAGTGTTCAGGAGCAGGCACATCCCCGGTGATGACTGAAGGCCTCCTGAGGAGTGTCTCACAGGGAGCCCTGACTCATGCTGCTGTTCCAAAGGTGAGCCCATGGCTGAGCTTGTCATGGAGGATTGGGTGATGATTGCCTGTGACACGTGTGCTCCTGGGATTAAACAAGGGCTCGTGTCAGCCTGGCACACTTCATCCCCACGCTCAGACTGGGAAGGTTCCCAGTGCCCAAAGGAGGGAAAGATGCCACTGAACTGTGAAGAAATCAGAAGAGACTGGAGCCTTCCTTCTCAAGCAGCATCTCCTCCCGGAGCAGGGGCTCTGGGAGTTCCCTCTCCCAGTACGGTGTCACAGTCTGATTCCAGTTCAAGCCTGCCCTTCCAGCCTCAGGGAAATGTGTGCTCACCTCCCAGCCCAGCCCAGCCCAGCTGGGCATTGCCAGGGTTTGGGCATTGCCAGGGTTTGCTCATGGCTGGGGTTTGGGCATTGCCAGGGTTTGCTCATGGCCAGGGTTTGCTCATGGCCGGGGTTTGGGCATTGCCAGGGTTTGCTCATGGCCAGGATTTGGGCATTGCCAGGGTTTGCTCATGGCCGGGGTTTGGGCATTGCCAGGGTTTGCTCATGGCCAGGGTTTGCTCATGGCCAGGGTTTGCTCATGGCCAGGGTTTGGGCATTGCCAGGGTTTGCTCATGGCCAGGGTTTGCTCACTGCCCTGCCCCTCTGCCAGCCCCAGATGAGAATGAGAAGTGAGGTGTTTGTTCTTTCCTCCTGCTCAGGCCGAGCCGTGCATCTCCGTGCTCTGGCAATGTCTGTGTCCTCCCCAGCACTCAGAGACACTGAGCAGGATAAATGAGGAATTCCACTCAGGGTTTGTCCAAGCGGGCAGGGCAGCTCCTGCAGTTACCATCGTCTGCAGCAGGATCTGCAGATCCTCCTGCAGCAGGAGTTCAAACTCACCTTTTGATGCTTCAACTGGAGCCCTAGTCCCACAAATCTCAGATTAAGTGAGGTCTTTTATAACGTCTTTTCTTGCATGATCACCTCTTGTGCTTCCTACTTGAGAAGATAATGGACTCTGTAAATTCTGCTATAAGAGCACCTGTGTCAGTGAGAACCCATGCCCCAGAAAATGAAATTCTTCTGCTGTATTAAGTGCTTGGCTTCCAAGCTAAAGAAACCTCCTGAGTAAAAGCTACTCAGTGCACAGTTTCTCTATTAGCAAAGTGCTGTATACACTAAATTATATTGCGTGGCTGCCTCCAGTTTAGATAAGCACATAAATGAGATGTGCTGAATCTACTCTTTTCACAGGCAGCAGTTCAAACTGGGTATTGCACTGCAGCTGAAAACGTAAAATGGACATTATTCATGTGAATGGGACTAGTTACCAGTTAATGCTCACACCTTGATCAGGAAAGGAGCTCTGTGAGGAAAGTCAAAATTCCAGCAGACTCCTGAAATTTCTGGCTGAACTGAGTGACGCAAAGTTTTGAGAAAAGTATTACTATGAGGAGGACATCTATTATTCTTTTGCCAAAGTGTAATACCTTCAGCTCCTTTAGCTCTTCTCACATCAGTGTTACTGCAGGCAGAAGTGTGGGCTGTGCCTCAGTCAGTGCTGCTCTGCCTCTGACACATTTGCACACCTGGGTCTGGTGAGCACTGTGGGGTTTGTGTGGGGTGTACGTGACTCTGGACTGGCTTAGTCCTCACACAGGCTGGTAAACACAGGGTAAGAGCTTTACTTAAACCTGACCTCAGCATGGAACCACGATGAACTACTTGAGCTGCACTACAAAGGCTGAAAATCTTTGGTACTTGAGGCAATGATGTGAACCGAGCTGTATTTTTGTCAATAGACTCTATCCATGAAACAAGTCCTTATGGTTTGTGGTGTGATTTGGTTCTTGGTCTTCAGACATTGTTTTCTTTCAGTTCACTGGCTTCATCTGAATGCAAAATACGAATGCCAAGAGGCCATCCTAGTTACATGTGAAACAGAGAGGGGGGTTGTTTGTTTCTGGATTTTAACTGTGCTTGCCCATAGTTCAAGGTTTGAGATTAAAAAAGAGTAGATTTGGTTTGAGATTAAATTCCTTCAATTCTCTTGAGATGCTAAAATCAAAAATGAGCAATCCTAGAAGAATTCTTTTGTTTGGAGCTGCACTTAAATCAGAACAAATGAAAAAGTAGTTTAAGATGCGGAGAAATGGACTCTGACTATGACCACAGAGCCCTGTCAGCTCTAACGTTCTGCTTGTCTGATTTTGAGCTTCCCTTAAGCCTAGTTTAGTGGATTAACTCTTGGCTTTTTTGGAATAATTTAGCCACAGCCAAGCTTCATGGCCAAGCTGAAATCTCTTGTTACTGAAGTCCCAGGCAGGACATGGAGCCTCAAAAGCTGCATAATTAAAGGACTTGTGCTTTGCTTCACTTTCAGCACTATTCTAACAGAAAGCAAATTTGCTGTTCTTGTAGGTAAGACAATTATGGCCACAGGCTTGGATTTCTTTTTCTGTGCAGAGTTCTGGGGGGGTGTGGGTGGGGATTGGATTCTGTGGGTGAGCAGGGCTGGGACAGGAGTGACTGAGTGACTGGGTCTGTGCAGAGCCCAGGAGCAGAAATGTGGCACTCAGCACATCCACACCGCTCACTGCAGAGATGAATGCTCTGTGTTTGCCTTGTTGGTGAACCTTTGGAATTAGTTTGAAAGGCAATGAATGCTTCTCCACTTCCTCACCAGAGCCTTTTAAGTGCCTGTCACTGCAGCATTAACAGGCATGGGCAGCATTAGAACTCCTGTGGTCCAGCATCTGGGGCCTGCACTGCTGGTACTGAAGGCAAACAGTGCCTGGTATTGCAGCTCCTGCACTGTCCTGATGGAGCTGAACTCTTACAGTCCATAGCAGAGCTCCAGCTAACACACATTCTACTGTCAGACTGATCTCAGGAAATCACAGAGACAGCTGAAAATCGTAATTAGTCTAGCACTTAGTCTGGGATTCAGCGAGCTACAGCTGAAACCAATCTTCAAAGACTTTATTCTTTTCAAATACTTGGTGAGTTGTTACTTCATCCTGAGCTACTGCTCATGAAGTCAAATACTTCCTCTGGTCCACTTAGCAAGTTTATGAGAATTTTTGGTCTTTGCTTCTTTCTTTCCTCCCCTTAAGTAATAAGGAACCTTTCCTGCTCAGGTCTCAATCAGCCTGCACACCAGTTAGGCTAATTGGCAACACATTTGAAACACTCCCTAATTACAGCTGCAGAAATTTTCAGAGAACAACCTTTCTGCAATTTTTCCTTCAATCAAAATATGAAAAGCAATAAACCTCCTGCAACTCTTAACTCTTCCCTGATAAGGCTGTTAAAATACTTCCAGAAGAACTCGGCCAAGTGCCTGCTGGGCTTTGTGGCTGCTCAGGGCTGCTGGAGGTGCCAGGAGGAGGTGGGTGCTCCCAGGGAAGCTCCTCAGGAAATCTCCAGGTGAGTACCTCTGGGCAGGCAGTGATGGCAGGAGAAGCTCTGCTGGAGACACCTGCTGCCATTCTCAGTACTGAGGAGCATCAAAGCTCTAGAAGGTTCTCACAAACGAATTAACGATTTAACTAGGAACAGCTGTGGGGTTTTGCTAAGTCATGCAATCAGCCAAACCATCCTCAGGTGTGCCTTCTAATTAAATGCAGAGTTCCTCCCTCAGTCCCCTTCATTTAAAGAGCAGCTTCTGCTCACCTCCCTGTGCTGCTGCAGCTTTGAAAGGACAGTGTGTTACACAAAACCTGCAGGTCCTGGTTTTAAACAAGGTTAGTGGTTTGAGGCCCTTTGGCTGATCTTTTTCCTTTGTTTGTGTTTTAGTGGAGGAGAATTCTATCTATCTGAATTGAGACATTATTAATAACTGATGATATCTCACTTGCCACTACAAAAAAAAAAAAGGAAGGCTGAGCTACTTTGGTTTCTAAATGAGGCTGATGTCATCTTTAGATTTTTTGACCCAAGTGGGGGGAAAAAGTGCATTTCTCTTTTACTTTTGTGTTTCCTGTGGGTTGCTGGTTTTATGCATCGTCCCTTTCTATCCTGCATTATCTCTGCTGAACTGCCCTGCCTTGTTTTCCATCTCGGGAGCAGTTCCCAGCTCTAGTCTGCTCCCAAAGAGGAAATTTGTTTCCTCGAGCCTGGTGTCTGGAGGGAGCACCGCTTGAGCAGGGGTGGCACATAGAGGGGACAGTGACTGGCAGCCCTGTGGCAATGCCAGCCGAGACCCCCGGCCGGGCTGGCAGGAGCTGCGGCACAAGCCCCGGGGCGCTCTGCCCGAACGGGGCTGTTCTGTTGGCCGGCTGGGCGCTGGGAGCGATGCTGCGCTGCCTTTGGAGACACCGAGGAGTCCCTGTGCCAAGCACAGCCCCCATCGTGCTGCCCAGGCAATCACCGGGGCAGCAGCAGCGCTCTCGGTACCGACCCGTGACCCGTGCCGCAGGCGGCTCGGGGCTGCCCCGGGCTGGAAGGGGCCGTGCCGGGGGGCTCCAGGCGGGGCTGGAAGGTGGGGCCGTGCTGATGAGGTCCAGGTGGGGCGGGAAGGTGGGGCCGTGCTGATGAGGTCCAGGTGGGGCGGGAAGGTGGGGCCGTGCGGGGGGGGGCTCCTGGCACCGGGGCTGGAAGGTGGCAGTGCTGATGAGGTTCAGGTGGGGCTGGAAGGTGGCAGTGCTGATGAGGTTCAGGTGGGGCCGTGCTGATGAGGTTCAGGTGGG
>QUSF01000066.1:1543618-1556463 GCA_003676055.1 Chloebia gouldiae | reverse complement strand
GGCTGCTGCCTTCCCCCAGAGCTCCTGCCCCTGATGGACTGGGCCAGCCCTCTGTGCTTACTGGTGCTCTGGGCCTGGGCTGCCACAGTGATCCTCCTGTGCCACTCTTTCCCTGTCCCCTGCGGGTAGTGTGGCTGTCAGTTTGGTTTCTTTATTGTTTGCTCTTTTTCTTTCTGGTTTTTCTCACTGTAAACTTTGTGGTGCCCATCACTGCTTTGCCTTTTCATGTTCAGGCTGACATGATTTTGTGAAACAGTGTCATATCCTTTTATCTAAATACTTTTCTCTACAATTATTACTTTGCTGCCTTTTCTGGTGGGAGCTTGCCTTTGTTATGTGATCTTTCTCTGATCATTTTTGTATCATTTGGTAATATAAAGGTGTATGTTTTCCTCTGAGACCCTTTTATTTAAATTATTTCTTTATCTGCCTGTCAACGTGAATAATAAAACACCTTCAGGATTGCTCATCTCTCTCCTAATGAATGATCAGGTGTCATCTGTTCTAATATCAATGATTAATTTACAAAAATTTCTTCAAACTTTAGTAAAACGTGATGTTCAAAGACAATGTTGTGTCATCAGAGCTGAGTGCTGTTGGCAGGAAGGCTTTATGTGCCTGTTGCTCAGCTGCAGCGGCTGGGTGCACTCTGTGTCTGTGTCCCTGCACAGCCCTGAGCGGGGTCCTGGGGCAGGAGGAGTGAGACCCCCGCTGCTCCTGGGGGCTTCTGCCCCTCGGGGTCCCTGCCTGCTCTCACTGCACTGGGAAAGAAAGCCTTTGGTGCTGAGATTAGCCTTCAGAATGGTCTTTTAGGGCAGCCCACAAGGAGTTCCTGGTGCTCAGCCTTGTGGAGGGGATGCATTCATGTTGGCTTTGGTTTGTTGCCCTATTGTAAGTGCAGGAGAGCCTGGTGGGGAGAAATGGTCATATCTGACTTCAGTTCAGCAGGCTGAATGATTTCTGTATTATAACTATACTGTAATACATTAATATACTATTTAAAGGAGACACTAAAACTACAAACCTATTTTTTCTAACTCCCATATCTGGCTCACTCCCAACTCGTGACCCTCTCTGAGAGCCCAGCCCCAGGTGGGTTGGATTGGCCACCAGGCTCAAACAATCCTCACCAGAATCCAACCAAGCCATCACCCCAGGGAAACAATTCTCCAAACACATTCCACATGGGAAAACAAGGAGCAGAAACAGAAATTGTTTTCTCTTTCTTTCCTCTGTGCTCCTCTATGGAAAATCCTGAGAGAGGGAAGAATGTGCCTGCCACATTGCCTGCTTTGGAAGCATCAGAGAGTGGCTCATGCTAGGATTTAGGATTGTTTCTGTGGTGCTGGCTCTTCTCTGGTGGAGCAAGTGCTCCCTTTGCAGAAACCCCTCTGAATGTCTGTAGCAGTGGCTCAGATGTGCTTTGCTGGGCAGGCTGGGATGCTTCCCCTTGCAAAGGTCCCTGTTAAACACGTCAATAACTGACCTGTCTTTCTGATCAGGCAGCTCCTCATGGAGTTTAAGCATCTGGCTCAGAGCACTTCCTTCTTTGCCTGACTCAGCACTGACAAATTCTTGGTTTCTCACTGCAGTAGTGATGCTTGATAGCTTGCACAAAGAGAATGGTTTGAAGATGTGCAGTCCTCTCAGAAGTGATGGTACAGGTGATTTGTCTGCATCTTTGTGAAGTTCAATTTGTTTTATTCAGCATCTGTTGTTAAGTGTACCTTTCACTCTTTAAAACACTCCAACTTGTTTAAAGTTATCTTGTAAGAGATGAGGAGTCACCTTTTCACCAAGAAGCTTCTCAGTGTGGTCTGCAGCCTTGATGTCCAAATCCTCTTTCCCTGACTTTCTCAAGAGGTCTGCAGAGAGATGGAACTGGAATGAGAGTTGGAGTAACTGGGGGAAGAGGGAGAAGTTGGCAGGCTAGGAAGAGTGATACTCTTAGAGAAGAATGATAATTTCCCAAGGATGAAACAGTCACAGGGAATGTTATAAAGTGAAGCAGGCAGAGCAGTCTGAAATGCTAATAAGGAGAGGACTTAAAAAGAAATTGGTGATTTTGGGCCTCAAAGCCATTTTTCTGTTTAATTTGTTACAGATAAATGCATGACTCTTGGGTTGCAGGGTTCTATTTTTGCCTCCCTCTTTGTGACACATTGATTTGGCCTCATCACTGCTCTCTGGGTGCTTGCCCTTTAGAATGCTGCTGGCTACCAAAAGCAGGAGGTTTTTTTGGGAACTGTTCTTTAATGGTGCCACAGCACAGGCAGGAAAGATTGGGGTTCTTGCTGCAGATAGGCTGGGTTCTTTGATTTCTCATTATGCTGATTTTCCTCTTCCAAGCAAGTAGGTGAAGAATAATGGGAAATCAGTGCTCCAGCCTGAATAGTGAGCTACTTGATAGTGATCAGCTGCTGTTTCAGCCTGGTGTTGCACAGATGTGTAGGGAATAATGGGGTCACTGACAACTGTTAAATACAATGATGGAATAATGGGGTCACTGAGGACTGTTAAATACAATGATGGAATAAGGGGATAACTGGAGACTGTTAAATCAATGATGCATTCATAAGGAAAGGCTCCTTTGGAAGAACAAGTTCACCTGCAGGGCAGGAGCTCCCTTCGCCTGGGGCAGGGGGTCACCCTCACCTGTGTCTGTGCTGGAGGTGGGATGGCTCAGCTTCCTCTCACCTGCCTGTTACAGGTGCTCAACAGGAGGGTGTGCTGGTTTGGAGTTTGGTTTTTGTTTATTTATTGTGGGTTTGGGTTTTTTAAATTCTGTATGGCAAAGTAGTGGAAGTCTACAGGAAAATCAGACTGGTTTAGTCCTCAACCTCCCCTTACATCTTGCCATTGCAACATAAAGCTGCTGGAAATAAAGCAAAGCCAACCTTAATCCGAAATTTAAAATGCAGTACTGATGGTGCTGAGGAAGCTGAAGCTGCCACAAGGCTGGCAAAAGAAAGAAGATGTGGAATCATCCGTGGGCAGCTCCAGTTTGGTTTATTTGTGTTCAAAGGCTGTGGAGGATGCTGGAACCTGAGGAAGGAAGAGGACAAGCAGCCCACAACCCCTCAGGATGGAAATGATCCTGCTCAGATCTTCTTGTAGTGCAGTCTGAATCCTCTGTCTGTAGTGACTCAAAGGGGCAGAGCAGAGCAGCCCCCTGGTAAAACCTGGCTGAGCTACCCCTGGGGAAGGGACTCACTCTGTTTATAGCCTGGCTTTAAAATGCCTCCCTTTGGAGCACTAGCAGCTTCAGCCACTTAACTAGGCTAAAGCTGAAATATCTTAATTTTTCAGAAGCGAGCATGACATTTCATTGGAACAGACATCTCCCACGATGTTACTTTCCAGAGCTGAAAATATATCACTCTAGCAGATTTTTTTTTTATCCAGATACTTTTGCTGAAATGATTTCAATTCATAGCAAACCTAGAAGAGTAGAAGTGTTCAGAAATTCAAGGAGAGCTGCTGAAATGAACTAAAAAGGTAAAATTCCTGGCCTTACTGAAAAGAACCATGTATCTCAATCCCCAAGATACAGCAACAAACTCCCTCTATTGCATTACCAGCCTGAGCCTGCAGCTGGGAAGGCAATTTCCCTAAGAAGTTGTTCTCTTCAATCTACAAGAAAAAGACAATTTACTTTTTTTTAATAGTAGCATTTTATAATTGGAAGAGTTTTATATCTCATGAATGCTGGATGATTGTGGATTGAACAGTTTTAAAAATAAAGTAACTGTGAGGGCTGAAATCCCAAGGATCTGGCAACATAGAATGGAGTTATTGGTCTGGAAGATCCCTTTGATTTTCTGAAGCCATGGTCAGTGACTGTAGTAAAGCTGAGCCATGAGGAGTGCTGTGGGTTATTCCAGTGGAACTTTGATTATGATGGTATAGAGAGAATGTAATATTTAGGATAGGTTATATAATTTAAATCTTTAAAGCACCTCTTTTCTGATGATTCTCAATAACAAACAAAATGGTAATCTTCTGCAATTCTGCCTTTGTAAAAACATGCATAATTTTACAAAAATAGTCATGGTTGTAATTAAGGATGCTGATAGTTGTTTTTGTTTTTAATTTCCTGTCCTTCCAAATCCTTAATAAACTTTCACGGTCACAATCCAGATGGTTCAGCGGAGCTCAGTGTTGTTTTTGAGATTTTTTTTCTGATTTTTGTTTATGCTGATTATAACTCTTCCCCAGATAAAAGTTTAAAATGGTTTGGGTTTTTGGCCTTTGGCTGTTTGGAAAGCTGCTGTCAGCTTCCAGCACAAACCAGTTCAAATTCCGTGCACGTTCCCAGCTGGGCTGGGGGAAGGGCACTCTGAGGGCACCAGTTTGCCACTGCCAGAAATGCAAACCACTGCACCTCATTCCAGCTGTGAGGCTGGTTCCTTTCTCACAGGCAGTTCACCTTCTCTTCTTTTATTCTTCCCCATTTGTGTTGCTCTCGTGTTCTGAAGAGTCACTGATTTACAAAATCTGAGGAACACTGTTGTGTGGGGATGGGGAATGCAGAGGAAAGGGTTTTAATCCCTCAGATAATTAAGCACTAAAATAAATGATTAAAAAATTATGAGGCGAAACACTGTTAATTTTAATACAAAAATAATGTGTGTTTTCCTGTGGAACACAAGGGAGGGAGCTGCAATCAAAATAAGGGGAATAAAAAACTGAATACTCAGAGTTTTTTCCTCTCCAAGTTGCTTCTTTGATGTCCTGCTCGCTTTGCCAAGATGCTGGGAGGAGAATGAAATGAGTGTGGAATTCATAAATGGGGCATTAGATGGGGAAGGATGCTGATGGTGATTTACAGAAAAAAACCCCTTTATTTCATGGATAAAGTGAACTAGAAGGGACTGTAAAATGGATGCAAATACAATTCTTTTTGAAATCCTCACAGAGGGATGTAAAGGAGCTGTTGTGTAAATGGCTATTGTGCTAAACATTTTTAAAGTGAAATTCAACCTTGTGCAGGAAACCATTGAGAGTCCATGTATTGTTTGAGAGTGCTGAGAAGGTTGAAGTGAACTCTGGGCAGTCCATTTGCAGCATTTGATGTAAACTCATTGCTTTGGAATCCTGCACAGGTGGGGCTTGCTGTGATGATCAGACTTGTCAGATGTGCCTGTGCAGTGATCTGGGGTTGAGGTGCTGACTGGGTCATTTTGTCTCTGATGATAAATGTTCATTGCAGTGGAGATGTGACCTTTAGCTCCACAGGCTACTTCTTTTGATCTGGCTGTCATGCAGAATGTATCATAGAACATTGTTTTCCAAGCTGATGAGATAAATCATTGTCTGCCAGGCCACCTCTGCGTGGAGTGATGAGGTTTATTGCCACTAGTCCCTGCTGCAGCACCGTCCAGCCCTCGGTAAAGCCAGCGAGGTTATGGCACAGTGTGACTCGAAGATCTGACCTCTTAAACTCTCCTTTCCTTCCAACAGTGGCCGAGAGCCGCGGGATCCTGGAGAGCATACAGCGGTTTTCTCTGCTGCCCACGTACCTGCCGGTGACCTACCGCATCCACAACGCCGACGTTTCCTTCTTTCTTAAGGAAGCCAACCAGGACATTATGAGGAACTCCAGCTTGCAGTCCCGGGTGGAATCCTTTCTGATCTACAAATCCAGGAGTCCACCGGTGTTAAACGCCAGCTACGGGCCTTTTTCCATCGAACAGGCGGTGCCCCAGGACTTACTGCTCTCCTCAAATCCCTTTGGGTCTGCCAACAAGTTCACTTACAACTGGAAGCTGCAGGCCTACATCCTGAGCACCAAGATCTACCTGAGCAAGCCCAGGGTGCAGGTGCTGTTCTACGTGGTGGGCCGGGACTGGGACGAGCGCAGCCCCGCGGAGCGGCTGCCCTGCCTGCGCGTGTTCGCCTTCCGCGAGACGCGCGAGGTGCGCGGCAGCTGCCGCCTCGGGGGGGACCTGGGGCTGTGCGTGGCGCAGCTGGAGCTGCTGCCCGCCTGGTTCAGCCCTCCCACCGTGCTGGCGGGCCGCAAGAAGCAGGTGGAGAGGCCCGAAGGGAGCCCCGTGGAGCTCTACTACTCCATCCAAGCGGGAGATGAGAGAGGGGAGTGCGCCAAGGAGGACGTCAGGAAAAGCAACGGGATCCGCTCGGGCCGCAACGACGTCGACGAGTCGGGACCTCCCCTGCAGAGGATCGGAAGTGTTTTCCTTTACCAGACACGTGCTGCCCCTTCTTTAACTGAAATGAGATTGGATAATAATATTGTCATCCAGTATGCACCAAAGACTGTCAAGCAAGGCGACATTCTGACTTTCCTTGTATCTGTTGCTAAAAACTCGACCGAAGATCAGTTCACACTGAGGTAAGGCTGATTTGTTTTTCTTTGGTGCCTCACTTTTTGTTTCTCTGCTCTTGGAAGTCACTTTGTCTGTGCAAATGGCCTAACAGTCCAGCAATTGCTGCTCTCCATTTCTCATGTGGTTCAGTCTGATACTGTATGAATTGTCTGAGATGTGATCTCATGGAGTGAGAGGCCTTTTCCTGAAGTTATCCTTTGAGGAATGCTTGCAAAAATTGAAATGGTAGAGCTGGGACATATCTATGTAGTAAGAGGAGATAATATCTAAATTCTTGAGAGCTGGTGTTTGCAGTTCTTCTAATCTCTCACTGGACTCATGTTGAGATTAATGAAGCTTAAATCCGCAGAATTATTTACAGGAAATGAGCAAGAATTGGGCATTTAAGTAGGAGTCACATGTTTCAGCATCCCTCCCCAGCTTGTCGTGAGCTCAGCTCTGTATTGCAGGAAGTCTGAGGTTCCTAAATATTATTGATCTACCAAAACAATTTCTGAAAGGGAGAAACTGCCTGAGGGGTGGTTGGCTGGTGTTTGGATGTGGCATCACGTGCCACATTGGTTCACCTAATTCTGTCCAAGCACGGAGCTGTTCCAGGGACAGCTCCCTGTAACCACCAGTAGAATCAGAGCCAGACCAGTAAGGGCTGGAGCAGGTCTGTGTCTGCAAGAGGGACTGTCCAGCTGTCTTTTCTTTCCAGGTGTGCCCCTGTATTCAGGGGCTGTGGGGCTGATGCATGGTAAATCCATCTCTGCAGAGATTATTCCATTTTTTATCCCTTACCAATGGCTCGTGCCACCTCTTCCTGAGCTGAAGGCAAATGTCACTCTGGCTTCTGGGCGTGAGGCTGATTTGTCTCAGGTGGTTGTCCTAGAAATGGTGGGTGTTGCCAAAGCTGCCAGAAGGTTCCTCTGAAACAGGAGGGAGCAGTGAACTCCCCACTTGTACAGATGCCACAGACTGGGAGCTGCATTCCCAAACAGCTGTGCTGAGCCCCAGCCACGCTTTGGAGCTGCCACCTAAGGAATCCCAGCCTGGGGTGGTTTGAGACAAAACTCCTTTCTCTGGTGGCTGCACATCTCCCATTCCAGGGCTGAAAGTGGGGCCAGGTTGGAAATGGAACATTCATGAGCTGCCTTGACCTGGATCAAGGAGAACTCAGAACTGGCCCCACTGGCCTCAGCAGTAAGAGCTCAACCCAAGTATGTTTTGTCCCCCAGGGAGATTTGTGGGGGATTTCTGGGGAAAATAGTTTTCCCTAAAATTGGGACCTTTTCCCTTTGCCTGGTGTGTGATGTATAAACTGAATAGCCAGAGCACTTGGTTGCTGACTCAAGGGCAGTTATTACTTTTTCATCTGGTGGAGGACAAACCCCTCTCTGTGAGGAAAGGGGGTTTCCCTTTCAGTTTCTCATCTCCTGAGTCAATCTAAGATTTGCTTCCTGAGCACTGATTTCAAGCCAGACAATCCAAGTTCCTCACAGCAAGTGTTCAGGGATGTCTATGTCTTTATTCTCTGTACTAAAGACTTAATAGGGAAGTCTTTAGTCATCAGCAGATATGGAAACTTCTGCTACATTGGAAAATAGGTCTAAATATAAACATTAAAACCAATTAATTAAGGTAAAAAATGTTTATTGTTTTTACTCTGTAAATGTAGAGTCTTAAGAGATCTCACTTCAAAGCATCTGTATTTCCATGAGGTGTTATCCATTAAAAGTGGAGCTGGTTACAACCATGATAATTGTTACATATGGGTTTATAAAATTTTCAAAACCTTGCTTTGTTTAAATTAGGATGAAAACACAGCACCTGAACTTTTAAAGGAATGCTTCTGAAATGAATTTTCTGGAACAAAAAGGAAAAGATGTGTTTGAATTGTAGCTTTTTATTTGGAGATCTAAGGTAGCATAAAACAAAAAATAAGCTAAAAATAGGCGGTGAATATCAGTTCAAAATGAAAAGTGTGTCATTCTTTTTTTAAAAACAGCACTTTGGTATTACCTCCTAAAAACAAACTTTTGTAACAACTTGCTGTTGCTTTCTTGAGTTTTGATTTCTCTTGACCTGCTTTTCTGGGAGTGCCTGGCTTTCAGTCTGCACCCTGCTGCAGAGTCAGAGTAGCTATAATGGTGTTGAACTGTGCTTCTGGGGAGCCATTCCAAACTTGGATCTGCTTACAGCATCTCTGCAGGGTTTTTGGTTGGGTGTTTTTGGTCAGAATTGTGGTTTCTAGGTTTGTCCCCCCATGGTATGTTCTCCATCTATCTGGTCTCCCCTCATTCTGATCTTCTCCCTGATAGAGGAAAAGGTCTCTTCCCCCCTCCCTCAGTATAACTCTTTTATGAGCAAAATTAATTTTTATTGTGAACCAGTCTGTTATTTTTCCAAGTTCTGCCTTGAGTGGCAGCAAGATTTGGAACTATATTCATGAAGTGAGGCCTAGGGCTGCTGGCAAAATGCTTTTACCATTGCTTTTGCTCCAGTGGACTGGAAACTATGTCTTGAACAGATGGAAAATTTAGGATATACAGGTCAAAAATGTAGAAACAGACATGCAAACCAGCCAAAAGTCAAAAATTACTCATCACTACTGAGTATCTTCTGGTTTACAACTATTGTGCCTAGAGTAAAAGCTATCCCCTTTCTAATCTGAAAGTGTCTCCAAGGGGAGCCTTCTAGAAACTCCTGAATACTAAAAGATTTGGGGGAAGGTACCCTTGGTTTTTATCTTGTGCTGTTCTGCACAAGGGAAGATTTAGAGGCGTGAATGTGGAACTGATGGACTGTTTTTAATTTTGGGAAAGAGTTGGACCATAAGAGCCAAGGCCTAGGTTTTGTTTTTTAATGAGCTAGGGAAATTAAAAATATTTGTCTTGACTCTGAGTGTGAGAGATAAAATATAGATGATGGGTAAATATGGAATATTGCTGCAGCTTGAATGCTTCAACTGGGCCTCAGGAAAGTGAGGGATTTCTCAGCTTCATTCAACACTTGCTTCCCCTTTTTCCCCTTCTTTTCCTGTGCTGGTGGCCAGGGAAGGCTGAAGGCTCTTCTTCCTTCCCATCATGGGTGCTGAAGGTTTCCTGCTGTTCACAGAAAATACTCCAGTCTGTCTGGTTTTGCTGCTTTTCTGCACTTTCGTGGTGCAAGTATTGGAACCTGAAGTGAGATCTTTATTTGAAATGTTTTTGCGGAGAAAGGAAAACATGAAGTATAATTTCATGTCAGTCCTTCCAAATGCTTTCAGCAATTAAAGCCTCAAAGCTCTGGTGTTAGACAATCCCAATTTGTGTTTGCAGCAATCCCCAGTTCCTGCTGGAATTAACTCTGTGCTGTTACAGACATGGCAATCCAGGTGTGCAGGGGTGCCAGAGCTTCCCAAAGTTAGGAGCAGGACTTTGCTGAATCCACACTGAAAATACAGTTCTTTGTTTATTAGCTTTTTTTTTTGTTTTGCTGGGCCTAATAAACATAACCTTCTGTTTTGTTTTGAAGTCAACAGGATTGATACTTTCTGCTTGCAACCTTTTAAATTTGTTTTCCTATTTCTGGAAATGAATCAGCAAAGAAATTAGAGAGCTAGAATTGCCTTAAGCTACTGAGTGTTAGGCCTGGATACGTTCATGGGTGGAAAAAAACAGCAGCTTTTTTTCTTTTTAGTTACTCAATTTCTAATTATACTTCATGAATCCTGTGTGAGGGAACAATTGAAGGTTGATACAGAAACTTGTAAGCCTCCAATACTGGAGAAAAATAAGGTTTTTTTTACAAACTATCAATGCTATTTCTGCATTTGGAAACCCAAACTGAGGGTTGGACATGTGTAGGTACCAGTTTTATAAACTACTGGGAAGCTTTGTGGCTTCCCTCTGATATTTTTAATGATAATTGTGGGAATACAGGGACTGGTGTGAAACTGTGGTGGTGAATAAGCAGTGCTTATTGATAGTTGGGAAGACTTTCCCCAAAGGCCCAAAGAGTTTATGTTACATGATCTTCTTAGTCTCTGTTTTATCTAACAATCAATCGAGAATAATCCAGCAAACATGAAAAGGGCTGCATAAATACATGAGGGGAGCAGAGTCCAGATCATTAGCACTCAATTTATACAGCAAGAAAACTTGAACAAGGCTGGCATTTGATCAAATTGCTTGGGTGTTCTTCTAGTGCTGGGCTAAATCAAACCTTATTCTTCATGCTGAGCTGAATCATATTTAAATAGCAGAAACAAGCAGTGATCAGGAAGGTTACCAGCCACATAAAACTCTGATAAAATGGGCTGTTCTTAGATTATGTGGCTATTTCATGGTACCCCAGCCCTGAACTTGCACTTCCCCTGCCAGATTGAAAAGAATCCTTTTAAACATTTTTTACTCCTCCTTCCATAGCTCTGGTTCTGTCAGTTAAAACATCCTCTTCCACATTCTGGTTTAAAGAGCTTCTAAAGTCTTCTCATAACTGAATTTTTTCCCTCTCTTCTAACTGAGAGAAAAGGAATTTTAAAAACTCCCAACAAAACCTAAATGTTTTATTCTTTTGTAGTACAACCTCTGCGTTTCAACTTTTCCACTGCTCAGTCCTGATGTAAAAATAAGATTGAGGTAGGCAGGAGTTAGACACTGCAACCTAAGAAGATGAGAGTCCCGTTATTTATTGTTTTGTGGTAATAGCTGGTAATTTCTTTATTGTTGTAATAGCTGGTAATTTCTTTATTGTTTTGTGGAAGCAACTGTTCTTTCCCAACATGAGCTGGTCCAGAGGCGTTTCTGCAGCAGGGCTGGGTGGAATCAGCCCTCTGCTGCTGCCTGGGGAGAGGTTCTCCAGCAGGCTCTGGGGTCTTCTGCTGGGTTCAGCACTGTGCAAGCAGGAATTAATTTTCATAGCCTGTTTATGAGCTAGTCAAGCAAATATAATTTATTCCATCTTCTGGATGGCAGAATAGCTTTCCTGCACTGCTAAGTGACTTGCTAATGGCCCAAAATCATCAGTGGCACTGTGGAGACAAGTGCTTAAGAACTATTGACTTCTAGGGCACTCTATTACCTCCTGTTGGACTTGTAGATTATACTAAGAAGAAAACAGTTCCTTCTGTTAAAATTATTGCAGCTAACATCCTCTGCCTTGAGAATGAACTCACATTGCCTGAGCAGGTGTCAGAAAACTGAGAGACAGATCCAGCAAGCCATTACCTTTGCAGCTGTGTTATTTGAGGTTTGTTGCACTCGAGGCTTGTTGTCTCAAAGGGCCTGGCAGGGGCTGAGGCAGCCTGGCAGAGGTGTGGCTGGAGCAGTGGAGTTGTGGGAGCAGTGCTGGCGCTGCTGGCAAGCCCCGGGGTCTGGGATCACTGCCTGACCCCTGGGGTCACTGTCCCAGGCAGGTTCATCCTGCCTGTCCTGCTGAAGGACTCTGTCTGCCTCCTCTCCTCATCTCCTGGGGACCACAGACGTCAGGGAGCTCTTTGAAGCTGCACTGCTGGGGATTGCCCTGCTGCCTTGCTGATCTAGCACATCAGGACTGCTGTTCTGCTGCACTCTGGAGACACTGAGATTGGGCCAGGGAAAACTAGTTTTCCAATATAGCTCATTAATTTAGGGAGCTGAAGAACATTAGCAGAAATCAATTAATGTGGTTGTAGCTGGGAAATACAGGTTTGGGTTGTTTTGTTGGTGGCTTGTTTAGAAAGGGGGAGGTTTGGGGTACTACAAATCCCCTAGTTTATGGAGCAGATGTCAGAAGTGTTGTTTTCTCCCCCCAGAACTGCTCAGTTCTCGGTGAAGAACACATTAGCAGCTCCCTTGTATCAGAAATGAACCGGTGTGAAAGGTGCTGTCAGGGCTGTGCTGGTGAAGGCGAGACAGATGGAGGGGGTGATTGGCACTGACAGGGTGTGAGCTGCCTGGTGTGCAGGTGCTGCTCCTGCCATCCATCACACTCTGCAGCTGTCACAGCCCGGGGTGTGCTCAGATCTGCTGCCCAAGGGCGGGGAGTGCAGGTGTGTGAGCACAGCAAGGGCACCGAGGGCTGTGCTGGCACACGCTCTGTGACCTGTGCAGGGATTCCTCGTGGTTTATCAGCATCCCACACCCAGGATGTGCTGAACATCTCCCCTCCAGCTCCTTGCACTTCCCTACTTACTGCTGGCAAGTTTAGGAGCTCTTTTTAATCTGTATTTTGGTGCCTGAATGTGTAAAACTTTGGGTCAAAGAACTCTTCCTCTGATATTCTAGTAAAACATGAAATCTCATCCAGGTAAGGATTTTTCCTATTTCCAAAGTAGTTCTAAAAATAAAGGCTAAGTACATTGAGGAATAAGATGTTTCATGGGAGGGAAAGTAATCTTTGATTTGAAATTATTGGAGTAGTTTGACTTTTCAAGTGTTACTTTCACATTTTTTAAGGGTAACATTTATCCAGGATGAGCACACTCATATGAAATGCATCAGGCAATCTCAAAGTGCATTTTTGATCACAAAAATTGGAACATTAGCTTCCTAT
>QUSF01000066.1:1526916-1543608 GCA_003676055.1 Chloebia gouldiae | reverse complement strand
ATCCATTTCTGTGTTTTCTATTCAATAGCACAGGATCAGTGATCCATCTCTGTGTGATATATTCTTTATAAATCTTGATCTAATACCTAAAAGCTCTGAAGGGTTTGGGTTTAAGGGTTGTCATCTTTTTGAGGAATTGCCTATTGCGAGTATTCATTAGTCAAGCTAACAGATCCTGAAAATGGCTTTAAATCACCTGCTGGGTTTTCCTTGCTTCTTTGCTTTGTATACTATTTTATTTCAGGGACAGGATTTCCTGCATATAGAACTTTTAGAGTTCATCTGTGAAGGCTTTTTTTCCTCTGCAGCTAGAAATGCTAATTGACTTGGATTTATCAAATAAAAATAAATGAATCTGTGTTGAGAGACCCTTTCTGAACCGTGCCTGTGCCCCAGATTTAGCAGAGACAGCGATTGCTTTGCCAATCTGTCGATTGGAGCAATCTGGAAACAGTGAAAGAAAATGTCAGTCACCACCAGCTGAAGCCATTGTTTATGGACAAGTCTGAACCCAAAATTGAACCCAGCAGGGGAGAGGCAATTTTGGGCATTCCCACTGTTGCTCAGAGAGGTGTTCAAATAAACAGGGAGGGCCTGAAGGGGCTGGGCTGCAGCACCTCTGCGAGTTCTGGCAGTATTTTTGATTAATTTTCTAAATGTTCAAAAAACAACTTCTTTGTGACCATACAGATGTTCAGCCCTCACTGAAACTAGATCAAGGAACCAAGCTCTATGACGTGACATCTCTGCAGTGACTGGGGCCTTACTCTGGGTCCAGGTTGGCAAGTTCCAGGAATTTACTGCAACTTTCCCAATATCTCTTAATAATGAAGGAATGGTGGGAATTTCCTCTATTGTATTGCTCTAGCTTCTTGACCCTTCTGTTAGAGGGAATATATTATTGTCTAAAAATTCCCGAAGTGAGATACCTGCAGAGAAAAGCTCTGTGTGGCTTTGAGGTCGTGTAATAATTAGGTGGATAAAACAATTTGGAATGCCTGAAAAATCTCATTATTTAGCTAGAGATGTTTAGGCTTTCTTAACCACCCAGAGTTGGTGATACTTTTCAGTTGTGAGGGAAGATAGGAAGTGCTTGGCTGTGCACTTTTTGGAAAATAGCCTTCAAATCTCAGTTTGAGAAGGTTTTAAAATAGTAAGCTGCTCACCATGGGCTTGCAAATGGCTGAACTAGGACCTTACTGAATAAATAAGGTGGCTGCAGGGAAAGAACTGAAAGAGAAAAAGGAGGAGGGAAGAAAGAAGGGCATTCCCCCAGATAAATTAACATCTGTGAAATAAGACACTTCTAAATGTATGCTAATGGCCTAAATGTTTCCATATTCAATTAAGTAATAAGTCCCGAGTTGGCAAAAGGCTCCCAAAACATTCATTTACCAAGAGAAGGCTCCGCTGGGACAGCAGAGCACCATAATGAACTGATGTGGGCAGTAAGACATGATAATGCCTACTTCAGAGGGAATTACCGCTGTCATAATGCAATTTACAACAAGAATTTACTTGGTAGAAGAGTTTTTTCTCTCTTCATTATGACAGTGTAATTATGACTCCAGTGGCTCAGAATGATTTTGAGAGGAATGAGTTAGCAAAGCTTTTGTACTGAGTGTTCTCAGGCACTTTGAGCACAGGACCAAGGGCAGTTCTCTGTAAATCATAATCACGTGGAAGGTCACACCGACAGCAGCTGATCTCATCCTCCTTCCCTGTGCCCCACTGCAATGGACCTCACGTGGCTTTTTCTGGCTGTGTCTTTATCTATCAGTTTGTTTTAAAATACCAGCCCAGCACAACGCTAACAGGCTGTGCCACAGAACTTGCAGATGTTGGTTTACAGATGCTGAGGGGCCTGGGGAACAGCTGGGGCCACCTGCACAGCTGGCCCCAGTGTGCAGCACTGTCTGCTTGTCCGAGTGCCGCTGGGAGCAGCTGCATTTTCCATCCCCACTTCTTCGGAGCAAGTGGCTCAATCCCTCTGGAATTTCCTCCAGAACTGCCTGTAGATGTAGTGCAGGATGCTCCCAGTGCCTGCTCAAAGCCATGAGCAATTTATTAAGTTATTGTCTAGCTGACAGTCTTTCACTTCAGCCCCTGAACTTGGCCGAGTGCATTTGAGCATGGAGATGATCCTTGATGTTCTGTGCCCCTCTGCTTGTGTTCAGGTTTTCATCTGTGTTTTCAGGTCAGCCAGGCACTATTGGAGTAACTGCTCTGAACAGACTCGATGTCTGTTTGTTTTCCTTCTTCCATTGTCTTAGGAAAAGCTCATAAGGACAGCACTTGGCAGAGATTGCTGTGGCCTTGTCAGACAGAAGCTGACTGGCTGTAATGTGCTTTTTTCCTTTCTCTGAGAGGCACCGAGAGATTGACTGTACATTTGCTACTCAAGACAGTGTTGGCAAAATCTTTTTCAATTATGGCAGACTTCTCATCTTCACAGGGTGGCAGATGTGGCTTTTTCTAGAAGCTGAGCTGGATGTGCTGGAGCTGGGAAGATGGCTCAGTGAAGCCAGGCTCCCTGCTCTGGTGAGGCACTCTGTTCCAGCCTGGAATGAAATTCTCCAGTGGAATGCCAGTGCTTCCTGCACCCTGGGCTCAGTCTGGGGTGACTGACTGCTCCCTGAACAGGGGCAGGGCTCAGGAAGCCATTCAGACCACAGCTTGTCACTGATGGGAGTTAGTTCCACGGCTGGCTGCAGCACCACACCAAGGTCAGGGGCCAGGACCTCTGAAACCCTGCAGGGACATCTCCTGATGCCTCTTGGGCTGCTTGGGAAAAGCCCCAAACCAAACCACCTGCATGTGTGAGGAGCAGAATTCATTCCTAGAGGTGCTGACAAGAAACCTCAGTAGTCAGAGATGTTCTTTGGAGGACTGTACAAACATGCTGCTGAATGTGCCAGGAAGCTTTGCAAAAACTAGAAATTATTAGTGTGTGGTTATCTGATGATTTGTGTTCCTTAAAACTGAGTAAACGCTAAGGCAGAAAGCATAGATAAAACCAGAGTTTTGCACTTGGAATATTGATTTTTATCTTTAGGTTTCATAGTGTTTTACAAAAAATCTGGCTGTATTTTGCAGTCAAGTTGAGCTGAAGCGAGAGGTGAGGCTGCATTGCCCAGTGTCCAGGAGAGTTGATCATTTCCCTTCAGTGCTGCCAGGACCCTCACAGCCCCGTTTGCTGTATCAAACACTGCCAGGTTGTGGAGATAGGTCAGGCAATACAAGGGAACAGCAAGGAAATTTTTCTCCTTTTGTGATTTAATAGATTCTTCTGCTCTGTCTGCCCTCTGAGGGAGCAAATAGATTTAATACCCAATTTCTCTCATCTGCTATCAGAATGCAAATGTGATGGCAGATGAATATACTTTCAAGAATACTTAACCTAATGGGCATGTAAAGCCTGGTAATTACCAGTTGTTTGTCTCCTGGTGTGTAATGGTTTCAGTAATAGGCAGTGCCACACACTGAGATCTTGGTGTGGGCCAGATTCCAGTGCACTTCTCCTGCTCTTCCAGTGGAAACAAACAAAAAATGCAATGTCCTCATTGCATTTGTTCCATTTTCAGTACCTGTGAGTACCAACTGGAATGCCAGGTAAATAATCAAAATTTGGCATTTAATCCACCTTTGATCCAGCACATGTAGCAACAGGGACAGAGTTTGTGTTGTATGTGCCACAGGCAGGAATGGTGACAGAGCAGGCAGGGCTTTGTGGTTGATAAATAAAGGATGCAGCCTGCAATTCCTGACCCTCCCCAGCCCAACAAACATAGCTCAAGGTGCATTGCTCTCAAATTTGACAACAATGATGAAAGCTAAAAAACGATAATGGAAACACAGCAAAGTAGAAGCTGAGCCATCCTGCTCCCTAACTGCAGTGTGTTAAAGCCACTGGGAACAATAAACTCTGGTGGCCTGAGCTGGGCTGGGAATAAACACAGCAGCTTGTGTTGTATTTCATAATGGATGTTGTCGTTGAGAGCCAGTGTTGTGCCAACATGTTTTGAGGTTTTGTTTCTCTTCTGTGGGCTGGAATATTTCAGCAGAGCTGAGATGTGGACTGCTAAGCTGCTGTTCCCAATGGTCTGTGCCCTTCCAAAGTAGGTGTGGGTAATGAGCAGCTTTCTCCTGGGCTGAGGGGCCGAGAGCCAGGCAGAGCTCACAGAGGCTCTGCCAGTGCCAGCTCCTTCTGGTGTACTAAAATATGAATATTGATCTAATAGCTACATCTGGGATGGACAAAAACTCTCTAACAGTTAGAAAGTGTATGTTTATTATAACAGCTGTGCAGTACATGGGATAATTCCCTAGTGTTCACTGCAAAAATCACAGGTCTTACAAAGCCCTTTTATTTACAGAAGTCTTGAATACACAAAATATGAATGCATATTCATATCCTGTCACTTCCTCTGCTCCGCTTCATATGCTAATTGGCAAAAAGGCTATTAAGCATGCGTAGTTCTGTTCCCTGAAATGAGTTGGGGGTCCATTTTGGGGTGGGGTCTCCAAAATGAAGAAGTAAAATAAGTCTTCCTCCTTCTGACCTTTCCACCTTTCCCATGCATACATGACAAACGAATCCTTGTGGTTTTCTTGTGTTTAATGGATTTCTCAAGTATGGGAAGTCTGCAACTGTTTTGTCTCCCTGAAATCTGTTTATCACATCCTGTTATTCATGATAAGCACAGCTACCCAAGCATAAAGTTGACAAGCAATGAGTTACTAGACCCTGGATATCTTATCTAAGATCCAGCTACTGTTGACTATGAGCAAACCTATTTATCTACCTCTGCTAACTCAGCAGCATCTAATTCAACTCTCATCTTAACTTTCCTAACATTCTCAATTCTCCGGAATGAATGTCTCGCTTCGGGGGCTGCAGGGCAGTTTGGGGCTCAGGCTGGGCCCAGCTGGCTCCCGGGCAGGGTCACGGGTGTCAGCAGCTCCTGCAGCTCACAGCGAGTGCCACGCCGGGGACAGCTCCAGGGACAGCTCCGGGGACAGCTCCAGCACCCAAGCTGAGGCTCCCAGCCAGCTTCATCAAATCACAGGCTGCATTTTGTGCACGTTTCTGGGCACTGCAGCCTTCTACCTGGGCTGGGTGACAGTCTGAGGTGCAAAGTTCCTCCCTGGCTTTGAAAATGGGAGAGCAAAGCCAGAGCCATGGGCTCAGCTGGTGCCTGGCTGGGGATGCTTCCAGTGGCTGCTAAATCTTGAAATCCAGGCTGTTCTGCAGAGGGGCAGCAGAGAAAATGAGGGGTTTTTCTGCAGGGGGGCTGCCAGCTGCCTGCAGCTTCTCTGCAATGCAACAGGGACTCGTTCTGTCTGAAAGGAGCTGCAGAGTCTAATTGAGCCTGTAAATGTAACTCCCCCATCACTCTTAAAAGTTAGGTGCAGTTTCAACTGAGCAATGGGAAGTTGAAAATGAGCTGCAAAATGTGTTTAAAAAGCTTTATTTTCTAAGTGATTAGCTCTCACTAAATCTGTGTGGCAGCATGTGATCAGTAACAAGCCCAGCTCTATTAGAGTACTCTTATTTATGACTGACCAATATAGACTCAGCTGTCATCACTTCACTCTTACAATCTGTTTCCTAAATAAAATCACAACTTAACCATATGCTTGACAGAATTATGTAGCAGCTTTAGTGTGTTTATTTTTCACTCTGCTGTATGCACGAGTCCTCACTCGGTTCGAAAGTCTGTTCTTTATTGCTGTTGTAAACTCGGCTGGGCCATTCATGCCCCGTGGGCATTCAGAGAACAGCCATTCAGTCAGATTTGTCCAATGATGCTGCATTCAAAATCCTTGAGAGGTGCATTGCCCTTCCTTCACAGCAATTATTGTTTAAAGTGTTGAAATTTAGAGAAAATTGTTTGATGTACCTGTCTCTTTTTTTCCCCTGTTGCTGGCAATCAATATTTCTTACAGGATGAATCAGGAGCAAGTTGTTCAGATCTTGGGCTTCTCTTTGGTTTGCCCAGTGTAAAAACAGGCTGGGTCCCTGTGCCACAATCATTTAGTCTGTGGAGAATGTTATCAGCTGATTGGGGGAATTAAAACCCGGCCAGCTGCCCTACAGAGCTCAGCAAGCAACCAGGAAACCCTTGTGGTTCCTAGAGAAAGGTGGGCTTGAAGTCAAAAACCAGCCACAAACAGCAAGAGAAGACACGTGTATATATTTCAATCCCAATACATCGGACTTTGTGTGCGTCAGAATTGCTCTGTATTCCTTTGGAGCTGAAAGCTGCAGCTATTAAGCCAAGAGAAGCGATTGCCTGAGATCCTAATATAGACTCAGGGAAATGGTGCAGCAGGCAGGTAGAAAATGGCACTTGCTGTGTGCCAGGCACCCACGCACACCTCGTACCCGGAGCCACCTCAGGGCATTCCCTTGGACGGGGCCTGGGGCTCTCCTTCCTTCTTGCCCATTGATGCCCTCAGGGCGTTTTCCAGCCCCTCTGACTCTGCAGCCAGACCCAGCTGGCGTGGTGCTATTGAGGAGCTCCTGAATTGGGTTATGGAGAAGGTGGAGGCTGCAGAGCTGGGAGCAGGATTCACTTGGGGACCCTGTGGTGCTGAATGTTTTCAGTGAAAGGGCAAGAGCTGATTGCTCTGCTTGGCAGAAAGTGAGGAACTGCACACACAGGCTTTTCTTCTCAGTATGTCAGTCAGTACATCTTTTCTAAATGAGAAATATTTTCAAATATTTCAAAATCATTTAGAAAAATGTTTGACAGAGACAACTTGGAAAATGTTATTGATAACAGCACTCTTATTCAGAGTTACAGTCTCCAGTATAAACCTCAACAACAAATCAGGCTATGTGGAGCCTGAATTCATCAAATGCATTACAGCAGCACAAATAAATACCCTACCAGAAATCCTTGGAATCCCCAAAACCTTCTACTAATGTGTCAGAATGAAATTAGTCACCTAGATGTTGTTTGGGTTCTGATATTAATACATGGTGGCTTTGAAGCATGGCTCAAGGCTAGAGTTCTTCTACTTAGTGGTAGGGAATTTAAAAATAGGTTTGTAAAGGGAACGATTAATTTGGTGGAGTGACAATAATTTCAGGATAACAAAATGCTTATCCATAACAGATAGTGCCATCTCCTCTCTGTTCCTTTGTGTACCCCGAGTACACCCTGCTCTTTATCTTATGTAAATGATGAACTACCTTGCGCTGTCAGGGGTTGTACTTATCTTTACAAGCACTAATTAGTAGCTACATAGCAAAGCCCTGTTTTTAATGGTGGTGAGAATGCAGTGGGGCTGGACAGTGGTGTCAGAACAGGTGCTTTTCTCTGCCGTGCCAGCTGCAGCCAGCCCAGGGCACCCTTCAGTGAGGGCAGAGCCCCGGGAGCTGCAGCAGCCCTGCAGAGCTGCGTGCTGCAGGTGAGCCCAGCACAGCAAATCTCAGCACAGGCTTTGTTTTGGAGAGGGGATTTTGGGGAGCTGCAGACCTGTAAGAAAGCAAACACGTGTGGTGCTTCTCAGGGTTTAAAAATACAGGGTGCCTCCTGTTTCCGTGGGAAATTTATACGATCAATTATAAACATTTGCTTTTGAGAAGCTTTATTAAATTGTTCAGAAGTTTAACAAAAACAAAGTTCATTCTGGAAGTAATATGGCTTATTTTGAGATCTTTAATGGATGCTGAAAGTGTTCCCAACCTTCAGTAAATCATACCACATATTTTTAACTACCTATCTAGGAAGCCTGAACTGAGAAATCGACATAGTAAATAATTTAGTGTGCAGACCAGGAGCAAATATATATATTACACCCTTTGATTTCCAAACACAGGCCACGTGGTTTAGAACAGCTTTGCAATATTCCCCAGTGTCTCAGAATGAACTGTGCAATGAGCCTGAGCCCTCCTGAGTGAAATCCAGGGGCAGTTCCCAGTAAGAGCAGTGGCAGCTCTGCAGTCCAGCACTCTCCAGCTCTGTTCTGCCAGTCCTGGAGCTGATTTTGGGAGGTGCTGCTCTCACATCAGCTCACAGGTGTTTGAAGAAGCTCCCATGTGTTTCAGTGGCAACAGCCAAAATTTCTGATAGATATTCTAAATAAGCCAGAAAGACATTAATGGTCCGAGAAGTTCCTAGATTATAAATAAATATGTCTTTATTGGGTGAATGCTGAGAGAAGAAGACCAGGAAGGAGACAAATGATGACCAAGGACTGGAGCTAGAATGGGGAGCTCTTCAGGACAGAGATGAGAATGAGGCTTGCAGATTTCTGGGCAGGGAAGAACAGTGGGAGTTTTCTGTGTTTAGGGAAATGGGATTTGGGTAGTCCCTGAAAAACTACGAAGGAATGCATTACAGAACTTGAGGATTGGTATAAAACTGAAAAAACCTCATGGGAGCAGGGCTTGCATCTATCCCAGGGCTTCTGTGGGCCAGGACAAGAGGGTTGTGGTGGCCAGTCTCTGTTTCTGGGCATGGCCCCAGCCAGACTTTTTTGGCACAGCTTTTCCAGCATGGCACAGGTCATTTCTGTAAATATTTCTTTCCAAGAAGCAGCACAGAAGTGCCCTTTTCCTCAGAGCCTTGCTGGCAGCCTGCTTTACATCCCTGCCACTTGCTCTTCATGGCACGGGGTGTGATCCCAGCTCCTCTCTGCCTCTCCCAGGAGTGAGAGTGGCATTGTCACAGAGCGTGGCATGTTGGGGACAGCAGAGCTCCTTTCCTCTGCTCCTTCTGCTCCAGCTGGGGGCAGCTCTCTGCTCTGATGCCACCAAAAAGCCCAAGAGTGGCAGGAGAGCAGGTGGGGGTGAGGAATTGCAGCAGCTCTCAAACACCCTCCCTGCAGCCACTGGCTTGGTGAAACCTCATCTGTGACCTCGGAAGGACAGAGCCCGATGGGACTCCAGCATCTCTGCTTTCCAAGTGACTTCCCAGAACACAAAACTTGTAAGAAGAACATTTAAAGTCTCTTGCTGGAATGAATTCTGATCTGACTTATACCCAATTTCATTCAAATCAGACAGTGCAGATGAGAGCTGGTAATTTGGAGAGGGCGTGCAGAAGAGCTTTTTAAAATCCACATGGAGTTCGTGTCCTCAGTCTCTGAGCATGGGTAAGATCTAGGAAGTTCTGAATTCCAAGTCCTTTTTTTCCCCCCCTCTGGCTCTCTTGTTTGCTCAAGTCCAATTATCCAGAACCAAAAAATCCTATTATATCATGGACTAAACAGGCACACTTTGCAGCTGTGTTGGGAAATGAATGAACATTTGAAAATGTGACTCTCTCATATTGCTGTATTCTCATTAGTTTGAGTATGTGCTGCAAATAACATTTTGAAGACCAGGTTTCCTTTTGACTTTGAAAGAGACATATGAATTATTGAAATAATGAGCTAAAGTCTTATTTTAAATTGCATTCTGTTACTTTAAATGATATTTTGCTATAAATTTCAGTTTTGTCTAATATTGCATTTAGCCATCTTTGGTTCTCAGCAGGTAATAGTCTTTTCCTGCATCACCACTATCAGTAGCAGCTTCAGTTTTAATTAATTCCCTGTCACAAGCACATCCCAAGGCAGTGCCATGGCACTGATCAGTCAGTGCATAACCAAATATGATAATGCCTCTGATGAGCAGCAGCACACCCAGTGACCCACTTTCCTCCCACGTGTCAGTCTAACTCTGCTTCAAGGACAAACCTAATGAACATTTGGCATCAGGAAATGCATGAGCTGCAGCAGCAGAGCTCTGCCCAGCTGCTGATGCAGCCCTGCCTGCTGCAGGCTTCTCCAGGCTGGGTTTTGTGGGCAGGGGGAATGAGGGGTGGTGAGTGCAGCCCCTGTGCTCTGCAGAGCACACACGAGCAGGGACGGCTCTGCCAGAAACTCGGCTTCCTAGAGGGAAGGTCTTCAAATCAGCCTTCGGGGGGCCTGTCAGATTTAGTTTTTTTCTGCTTTTCTTTTCCAGTGTGTATGATTTTAGTAAATCTCCCCTAGCAGTCACTCCCAGACTACCAGGCGGATATTTTTGGAAGAGGAAAAAATTCTTTATTTAGCAGAAAGGCTTGGGGCTGATTTATTGCCCTTTGTACCTCCAGCCCTGCTGCTGTTGCAGGTCACCCTTGGTGGCCCTGCCCCATGCAGGGGATGGTGCTGGGGTGGAACAGCTGTGCTCCATTGTGGTGATGCTTCAGTTGCCTGCTAAAACAGCTTTTATTTTCTGGTGGTTTTTGTCCTACGAGCTGGCAGCCAGGGATACAACCTTTTTTTTTTTTTTCTGTCTAGTGGTCACTTCTTCCTGGAGAATTTTAAACAGTAGCAAATGAAATTAAGAGTGTTAATGTTTTTGGCTACTGGGCTTTTGCTGCAGGAGTTAAAAATGTCAGTCCTTGCCACAAGTAACATGCCTGCATGTCTGCTCATTAAAACTTCTAAAACCCTCTATCCTCAGTAGAGCAAATTGGTGCCTAAAATTTTGATGTACTAAACCTGGTGTCCAAGGCTACAAGTTTGTAATACAAAAGAGCAGAAAAACTCATGTGCACTTGAATTCTTGCTCAGTCCCATGTTTTAAGTTCCTGTATCCTGTTTCATGGTGTTTAGCTTTGAGCACTGATGAAGGACAGTGAATTTGAATCCCACAGAGGGTCCTTGGAACAACTGTGCTGGGACAAGAAGCCTCTCACTCCTTCTCATCTTTCTTACACGGAGACCCACAAATAGAATAAAGCAGTCCAAAGATGCGCATGGAGTTTGAGGCTGAGAGATGGAGTTATTGTTTTTCCAGGATTTATATGTGAGAGGATTGCCTCAGCTCCTGCACAGTAGCTCTGTCCTGGAGAGCAATCAGCAGGGAGGTTTTTGTGTTACTTCTGCTTGTTTGGATCAGCCAAGCTTTTTCCTTGGCTCTTCCAAGATGAAAAGCACAAGCACAAGTGTGCTCTGGCATGCTCTGGAGTTAATGCTGCAGCTGGGTACTGACAACACTGCGTGTACCCTACATTAAGGGCACAGGATCGTTTTGAGCAGTGCCATTTTTGTATTAATTGAACTCCCTTCTGCACCAGTGGCTTCACTGAGCTGGTAGGCTTTGCCTGCAGCAGAGCTCCTTGCTGCTATTTAGCAAATGTTGCTTTGGTGGCCACTCGTGCAGATGACAGAAAGGTGGTTAAATGTGCCACTACAGGAGCTACAGTGTTCAGCCTGGATTTTATGTATATAACAAAAATTCTTATTGGAATTACTTTGTGAATATCTATTTTATGCCAACAACAACTCTTTGGAGCAATGCAGGCTTTTTTCCTCCACTGAAGGATCTGCACCCTTTATTTATACACTTCCTTTCCTTTCTCTTCACTGTAGCCCTGGTGCTGTAAACCTTAAGTAATGTCATCAGGAATCAGCAGAGTGCTCCCAGGAGGGAGGAAAGGTCTTTGCAGAAAAGGCTTTTCAGGCTCAGGATTTTTGCAGCAAAGCCTGTTCCATGTGTTTCTGTCCCTTTGGACATCTGACACAGCGAGTGAAGGACAGGCCCAGCACACATGGATCCGCGGGGTTTGGTTTTGGCCGAGCTCCTGGAACGGTCCCGTTGCTGTCGGTGTCCGTGTCCCCTCCTGCAGGGAGCTGCACCAGCACAATCCCTGTGAAACAGAACTAAGCATTCACAATTCCTGTGATGTCCAGAAGATGATTTTATCTGCAGCTGTGGGAAGTTGCTAGGGAACAGAGCTGACTCGTTTTTGCTGATGGCTCTTGGTTAGTGCTGTGGAGCAATGTTCCTTCCGCTCTCAGCGCTGCTGCTGCCTCATTCTGCATGAGGATGTGACTTGGAAACACCTCAGAGCTGTCCTGCTGCTGGAGTCTAAAAGGAACTTTTTAGTGAGGAATATTTTTCAGGTGGCTTCCAGCAGCAGCCCGTTCAGCAGGAGTGCTGGGAGCTCCCAGGTGCACCGGGAAGGTCTGGAAGGGCAGGATCACTGAGGGACCCTGGGAGGAGCTCTCGGAGCCTTTGTTGGGTTTGGTCCCTCCAGCAGAGCACAGGAACATTCTTGGAGGTTCTTGATATTACCTGTGGCTGCTGATACGTTTTAGGCTCAGCTAGAAGCACTTGAGCACACTCCTTGCCACTGAGCATCAGGCAGTTGGGGGAGATGGGGTGGTGGCTGCTTGAGGAGTCAAAATTCCTGTGGTTTTGATAGCTAGCAACATCCCTCCATTCAGGTCCTGTGGAAAGGTCATTGGCCAGGCCAGGCCTCTGAAGGAGAATCTGCATCCCTCAAAAACTTCCCTCACTGTGTGACCCCAAAACAAGAGACCCCGTACCAGGCACTGCATTTCAGATGAAACCAAAGATCTGGTTTGACCAACCCCATTGCTTTTTGGTCTATATAGAGAATATAAAGACTGTTCCTATTTCTGCAACCTTTTGGAGGACTTTATGGTGCACAATTCACCAGTTTTTTCTTCCCTTTTCTGTGCTCAATCTTTTCAGCCAATTCAAGTGAATCATAAGAATTCCTCCACTTGTTGCTTTCCCACTCTGCAGAAATGTATGTATGTGCAGATAAACACAGAGAGAAGGGTCCTACAGCTCTTTGAAGTGTTTTGTTATTCTGTTCTCTTTGCTGCTCCATCTGCAGTGGAGGGCTGGGCAATCCATCAGGGCACTCATCTCGTGGGCTGCAGGGTTCTCCAGGGCTGTCCAACACCAGCCTCGCTCCCATGCTGCTTCTGCTGTGCTGGCTGTTCCAGAAAATGTTTTTCACCTGTGAAATGGGGCAGATGGCACTTTGTTTTCACTGCACAGAGTGCCCAGTACTGTGCTTTGTTTTTCCTGTCTTTCCTTAAATCTAAGTCTAATTTTAAAAAATTGCTGGTTGCACAAGCTGTGCTGTTAGCAGCTTTGCTGCTGTTTGGCCAGGAATAAAAGGGATGTGCTGCATTGTTTGCTTTCTTACAAGCAATTTAGAAAGATTTCAGACCCTACACATTATTTTTTGCATTTATTTTGGAAACAGTACTTTGAAGCAGTCCGCGGGGCTCCCAACCACTTTAAATCAGCAGGCAGCACTATTTATCTCTGCCTTTCATTTCTGTAAGCAAACACCTTCCTGCACAGCCTGGAATACAGAAATGTTTTGCTCTGGCTGCTTGTTGGTGCCCAGAGCTCTGTCCTGTAGGGGAAGGTGCTGGGGAGGGATCTCCTCCTCCTCCTCCAGCATCCCGCAGAGCTCAGAGATGCAGGAGGGGGCACCAGCCAGGTGGGCGTGGGGCAGCCACGAGGGTTGTGAAAATCCTGCTCCTGACCTTTCTGTCACGTTGGGAGTCCCAGGATGACTCCTGCTAGGGGCACTGAGTGCTATTCTTAGCTTGAATGTCTCTGGAGGTCTGCTTCCTGAGCTTCATCTAACTCAGGGTCTTTCTGAAAAAAGATCTAATTCTGCTTCCCACTGAGGATGGGGCCCTCTGATGCCTGGTTTGGTGAGTAAATGGAGGTCAGAGCTGCAGACTCTGTATTTGTTTCTGCTTTAAATTGATTTGTATGCATCCTTTCCTTTTGCCTCTCCAGAGATGCGTGTGTTTTACATCTTGCAAAACATGTTTGTAACAAGGACTTTGTTTGAAAGGCACAGGAATAAAATCTGAATGCGTGTCATGTGTGCATGTATGCAGATATCTGCACCTGTGTGCATGCACACAAACTTCAACCACAGTAGGCAATTCTTGGCGGCCCATGAGATACACATTACAGACAAATCTATTTTATTTCATTCCTGGTATGCACAATTCAGCTTCTGAAGCCTAAATAGGTCTTGTGCCCTTTCACTAATTAAATTTCATTATAAATCCACCTGGGCTATGTTTTTGCAATGTCTCCGTTTGAATGGTGCTGGCTTGGTGTCTGTGTGGAATGGCTTTTCCTCCTGAAATGTTAATTAGGTGGAGAATGTGTTATGCTTTGGAAAAGCTGCATTGCAAACCCATAGATAAACAGATTGATTTAATTTTAATCTGCTTTCATGGTGATGCATAATGATAACTGGTTTCTGTCTCACAGGGCTGAAAACCACAGACCTTAATAAGAGTTTGTGGGTATATCATAGAGCTTTAAATGGCTTCTGTTGTGCTAGACCGCTCTCTATAAATTATTCTAACTCCATCAGCATCTCAGGGACTCCCCATTCTCTTCTGCTGTGGATTTTCAATCAGTGCAACTATTAGTGTAATCTGAAGGAACTTGGAGGTGTCTGCTCTGAAAACAACTGCCAGCGCTGGTTTGTACATCAGGTATTCAACAGGGAGAGCAGAACCAAGAACAGCCTTGCAGAAGCCAGCTCTGCAGCTCAAATCATGGCATCCAAACCCTACCTTTTACAGGCCATGCCAAAATTAATTATGGAATTAAAGCCAGGCGTTCAGATGGTTGGTAGGAAGTGTCTCACTACATGACCTGATTTTGTGATCTGCCCTTCCTGCTGAAATGAGAAAGGTGCAATTCACTTCAGCCACTTCTAGAACAGTTGGTTTAAATGGGCCCTTCTCAAATACAGTTTCTTCCACTGAAAGGGTTTCAGCTTTAAAGGTTTGTTCCTGATGGGGAAGTAACTTTTGGGTTTAATGGTCTAAATGCCTTCAGGGGTTTGTGGTAGATACAGATCCAGAAAGCCTTTGCATGCTTGGTTTTCATGTGCTCCCAGCAAATATGCCTTAAGTCTGACAAAGATGGGCTGAGTTGTGCCTGTTTTCTCAATGACAGACACGTTTTATTTTTGACTGATGCTCAAAGAGCCTCTTTCAGGCTCAAATTCAGTCCTATATTAGCTTCAGCCATAAAAAGCAATGAAACTGCAGAGGGAGGCAAAAGAAGAGTATGACCTCAAAGTGCATAAATTTAGCATCACCCCAATGCTGTACATAAAAGTGGAAATGGAAATGCTGGGAACACAAATTCCAGCCAGCCCTCCTCGTGCTGTGGGATCGTTAATTTGGTCTCATCTACTGAGACCTTCTCAAATGGGAATAGATTTTGGCCCAAGGATGGTTTTTCAGGGAGACTGGAAAGACAAAGGGCTGGCTGAGCTCTGGATTACCTCTGGGTTTTGTTTTCACTGTGAATCTTGGCCTCAAGCTTCGCCCTCTCACTGTTGGTAAGGCTGGTGAGCTCTCTAACATTCCTTATTCCCATTCCAGTGCTGTTTGTGAGTTTACCAGCTTCCCTGGCATTCACAAACCTGCTAGCCCATATTGCCTTCCATTCTGGGAATCCAAAAGAAATTCTGTCCTGAAGTGAAGCCAGAACATTTGTTGCTGTTTTCCATTGTTTTGTGATATTTTTGTGCATTTGAATATGATTCTTCGAGAACAGAGGCCTCAGGGAGGGGAGGAGGCTGTGCGCAGGCAGTGAAACATCAGGATGGAAATGTCAGAGCAAAGTTTTCTGGTAGCAAAACGGCCTCATTTAAACAACATACAGCTCCAGCCTGACCTGAGATCCTGCAGAGATGTCTGCATTTAATGTAGCACAGTGTTAACAGGATCATTGTGCACTTTCCTGCCAGCAGGAGACAGCTCCCAGGGAGCTCTGTGAGTGCATCTACAGCTCAGTCATGCCACAGCTGCTGTCTCGGTTTTAGATCCCATGGTAGCATCTGGCCTCACACTACCTGATTTCAAGCATGACATTTAATTCTGGTCTTCAGGAAGACCCTGAGGAGGTCTGCCAGCTCCTGCTTGGTGTCTGGAGGGGGGCTGGGTTTGTCCTTCAGCCCCCTCCAGGCTCGGGAGCACAGACCAGATGAGGTGTTTGCAGCTCCAGGAGCAGCAATTTGTTCTTGGATCTGGAGGGGATGTCACTGGAAGGAGCCTGTGTGAGGAGCAGCCCATGGCATTGTCCTCAGCAAAAACGGGCTCTGGGCAGTGAGAGATGTGGGCTGGGAGTACCTGCAGGGCTTTGTGCTGCTGACTTACATCAGAGTGTGTGACTTTCCAGACCTGATTCCTTTGTTCCATGCCATGAGAAGCTGTGGTCGGGTCCATCTCTGCTCACATTTTGCTTGTCTTTGGTTTGAGGTGGGTGGTGGGGGACAGCCTCTCCCACCCCTCGTGCTCCCAGCCCTGCTGCCCAAGAGGGGAGGCTGCCATCCTGCACTGCTCTGCTCTCCCTGCATCGCTGGGTTAAGGTCACGCTCTGGGCAGGAAGAAACACTGAAGATAAACAGAAATAGAAGCCCCTTCTAGTTATTTCTGAAATGCTTCGGGGAGATGCAGTGACAAGGCAATCTCAGAGGCCACTGTGATGTCTGGTAGGTGCCTAGGAGCTCTCAGAAATGCCCCCTCTGCACACAATTTATCTGCCACCTTCTCATGCCACTGGTGACAAGATGACAACCAGCAGTAGCAGGGTGTTAACAGGCTCCCTTTTCTTTTTCTCCTTTGATGTTGAAAGTAGCTCTCTTTCTCAGAAGGACCATGAAAGGTTCCCACAGATCTTTGCCCCGAGCACTTACAGTAATGAAAAGCTAACTGCAATGTCACGGGTGTGAAGCATCTTTATTTGGAGCTGTTTAGGGCTGGGATTGCCTGTTTGTTTGTACTGTTGGGAAGGGGGGTGATACTTGTGCAGGGCACAGTCACAGGGACATGGGGAGGGGAGCCCAGCCTGGGCAGGGTGTCTGTGCCAGCCTGGGCAGGGTGTCTGTG
>QUSF01000066.1:1497144-1526906 GCA_003676055.1 Chloebia gouldiae | reverse complement strand
GCAGGGTGTCTGTGCCAGCCTGGGCAGGGTGTCTGTGCCAGCCTGGGGCAGGGTGCCCATCCCAGCCTGGGCAGGGTGTCCATCCCAGCCTGGGCAGGGTGCCCACGCTCAGGAGTGACACGGGCTGAAAGCTGAGCACTAACTCTTGCAAGCTGCAGGGACTGGAGGTGCTAAACCAGAGCCTGTGGTGAATGAGACAATGCTGCCTGAGTTTTAATTGGAGTTGCAGCCTCTTCCATCACTAGAGTAAACCTAGCATTTAGTGCGTCGTTGGATGGAACTGGGAATCGCTGTCTTTATGCACTTAGGTCGTGCATTTCCTTGATTTCACTTGTGATGTATTGATTGTGGGAGTTCCTTCAGTGGTTTTTCTTTGCTTCTCCCTTGCCTTGATTTGTACCCTGTCAGCACTGACGAGTTTGCAGGGATGTGGACTCCCGAGGGCTTTGTTTGCCGTGATTGATTTGGTGCAAGGGGCCAGCTGCCCAGCAGCCCAGGTGACTGATGTGAGCAGTGATCCAGAGGTAAATAACAGCCAGCAAGGTGGTTAGCTGGATCTTTGAAAAGAAACAACCCCAACCAGCCACGATTCAAATGTTTGTGGCCTTCCTTTCCTCCTCTCTCTGGCCAAAGAGAAGGGATGGGAGCAGTGCTGCAGGAAGGCAGCACCAGGTGCCAGTCCCTGGGAATGGCTGGAGACGTGTGCTGGAAATGTTTCACCCACATTGTGTGGCCTCTTCCTACCTCCCTCTCTGAGGCATCACCAGTGGAGTTTAATTTCCACTCTCCTTTGACCACTGATCTCTTGTCCTGAGGGATGTCTGCTCTAGCAGCAGTGATGCACCTGCTTAAAATTCATTTTGTCAAATTAGCATAGGAGAAATGGCACAAAAATTGGCAGCCTCCATGTATTTATTCTTCCAGGTGTGCTAAGGAAATTGCAGCCACTGCTATTGAGTTAGTGCTGGAAGAAAGAGATTTAATCTTTTTTGTTCAGCATAGTTAAAGGAATCCTTTGGCTTTTTATTCTGAAAACATCTGTGTGGATCTTGTCCTTCAAAGATTTCCTGAGCAATTTCATGCGGGGGCAGAGCTGACAGTGCTGTTTTGCTGCTGTTTGCTTCTCTGCGTGGCAGCAGCTGCTGAGACAAAAACCTCACGCACCTTTTGGGGTTTCTGCCCAGAACTGAGGACTTGCCATGGCAATGAATGCATTTTGTGTGTGAGATTTCAAGCAAATATAATAAAACTCCCTTCTTTTCACACCCAAAATGGCCCTTGCTGCCCCAATACAGCAACTTGCAGCCAGGGGAGAGCAGGAGCGAGGAGCCTGCTCCAGAGCACACCTACCCTTCAGACTAGCCAGGAATAAAGCTGTAATTACCTCAGTTCAGTCAGATTTCTGTCTTGATAGAATTCCTTCAAAACATAAAGCCTTAACTGACTCCCCCATCTCCTTTCCCTGTCCTGCTGTGGGATTCCTAATGAGCAGTGGCATTTCTGTGGGGCAGACTGAGAACATGATGGTGAAATAAGAATAGAGCTGCTATTTCCTCTCTGACTGCTGAAACCTTCTTGTTTCCCTAGGGCCAAGGTGAAGAGGGGTGTGAAGGTTTTCAGCGTGAGAGGCAGCAGCCCACAGCTGTGGGACATCAGGGAGAGCGTGGATCACGCTGGGAAATCCGCTCCAGCTGTTGTTTGCCAGAGGAAATCTGCTCAGAACAGGTGGGTCCTGCCCAGCAGCCTTGCTTTCATAACTCAGGGCTGTCTTCAAAACATTGTGGTGATCTTAGTACATTCTCCTATGGTGCATGAGGAGTTGCCTTTGGAAAAGCTGTGGCTGTCTTGTTCTCTACTCATTGCTCAATCCAGCACACAAATGTTCCTCAGTCCTAGTGCTAAAAGGAAGGAAAAACTAACAGGAAATACTGTTGGCACAAATTATTTAGAAGAACTTGTTTCATATCTTTGAGTTTGATTGTGGCTAGTTTAATTTTTTTTAATTAGTTATCTTCATATGGCTGTTTGTAGTGGATTTTTAAAATCTGATTTATTAAGTTTACTTGAGATTTTCTTGGTGAGTTGGGTCCTTTTCCTTTCTTTGTTGGGTTTTTGGTCATTTGTGACTGTATGACAATTATGTTGAGGGTGAGATTTATATGAATTTTTGATCAGCAGAAGGAAATAGATTTTCTGTTTTCCATTCCCATTCTGCAACATTGGCCTGTCTTAAAATGCCTTCATCTGGCAGGTGGATGTTCCTTTTTTAATCACAACTCTTTGTTTAATGAATACATTTTTATATAATGTGCTGCTTCTTGTTCATTGCTTCTGGAGTTGCAGGTCAAGTGCACATTTATAAGGACCTGACTGCATTTGTTTTGTGGATGGCATTGCTGATAGAAAACTTCCCATATTATGTGTGCAATTCACATATGAAATGTTACAAAATCTAATTGGGTTTGGGATTTATTACATGATTTATGGTATTTAAGTAAATACCTTCTGAACCTAATAATTAGGAAGTTTCATGTCCTTGCAATCTGCATGTATGGAAAAAAAAAGAGGAAGGGAAGAACTTTATAATCACTCTCTCTTTATAGCAACTCAGATTTACACAGTTGCTTTGCTATAGTATGCTGAATTTTCCTAATCTAAAGCAGACACTGTCATATATCTGACTGAATGGCATTGGCAAAGCAGGAATGTGTGTGTATGCCAAGGTGGGAGCACAGCCTGTCAGGTTCCTTAAAACCCCCTTCAGAGGGGCTGGGAGAAAGGATGATATTTTCATTGACTGAAATGGTCATTGGATCAAACTCGGAGATTATTTCAGCGATGAGTTTTCCATCACACTTTATCTTGTTGGGCCCATAGAGTGCATTTGCCTGATTTCTCTCCCTCAGCAGGAAAATGTAAAGCAGCCTCATGGGGAAATTGAATCTTGGCAACTTAACTTCCCTTCACTATTCATCATCCAGTGGCAATCCTGTAAACTGACCCCTGGTACACAAAAAATAAATTACTATGTCATCCTTCATGCAGCGGTTGTGGATTCTGTGTGCTTGCACATGTTGAGCATAAACATAGCTGGATGTTTATTAAAAGAAATCTGAGGTTGTACATGGATTTTACTGGAAGGAAAACCCAGGGAGGAGAAGGTGTACGTGCACCTCTCCTGTAAATCCTGGTTTGATTTGCTGCATCGAGTTCCCAGCTGAGATTTTCTGCTTTCCTCACTTTTGAGAACTTCTTCCTCCCTCTTTGTAAACAAGTGCAAAATATGTGCAATGCATTACCCAGTGTATTGTTTTCCTCATTAAATTTACTTGGATCTGTTTAGCTCTGCATTTTAAGAAGCAAGATCAAGCATTACATGGGGAAAGGGAGTGGAGTGTGCTCTACAGTTTTTTGGGAGATAATTTTATCCTTATCTAGAAATGTTTGATGTCACCAAATAGGCATACTGGGTCACAGTTAAATATTGATGTCTCTTACCAAATTTTTGGCCTCCGTGGTTCATTTAGAAATTACAGAAACTCGGTTTGCATATTCTTTAATTTCCCCTAAAAAGCAGAGGTCTGATCACATGGATGCAAAGGTGGCACTGTTAATTAACTGCAGATTCAGTACCTTTGTGCTCCTGATAGTTTTACATGGATCAGAAAATAGTGTTAATAAAGCTAACTCGGTGTGACAAGTGTAATTTCACGGCTTAAGGAGGCACTTGTGCAAGTGACAAACCAGAGCAGAATGCCAGAGCGTTCCCTGCTCGGGGTTTGAAATATATCCGTCATTTTGTTTGGAGAGGTTCTGGCACCGGCAGCTTATCGTAACAGGATTAACATATAAATATTATCACAGCCAGCAGGGTGTTTTCAGATGAATATTAACAGCAAATATTATGATTCTGTCTGGGAATAACTAATTAAGCCCATCTGTCAAATATGATTTGAAGTTCTCGTGCCTTGCTTATTACGGGCTTGTGACAGTGTTCCAGATTAATGGTGAAGCAATTAGAAAGTTCTCCCCAATTCTTCTGATTGCATTCTCAGGCAGTAATAATTTGGTAACACTCTAAATCCTGACCCGGGAGATGATTAGATGGGTTTAGTGCTTGTAGCATCTGCCCAGCACTGCTGCTGCTCCCCGTGAAGCCTCAATCTTCCACCCCACTCCTGTCAAAGCAGGTGCCCAAACAAGCAAAGAGAATTGGGAATTGGGTGTGGGAATTAAACAGAGATGAGAAATGGGGCTGGGGAAACCCTTCAAGCACTGACCGGGTCTGGGAGCTGCGTCCTGATCCGTGCCAGCCTTTCCTTCTGCGCTGGGAGCTGGCTGGTTTGGTTTTTGTGAGTCCTGGTGCAGTGAGGGGAATGCAGCAGGAGGGCGAGGTTTGGACTCCTGCATTTCCTGGGGTCTCCTTGGCTCGGTGCTGTCCTCACTGTACCCGAAATAGAGCATCCCTGCTGAGGAGGGGACAGGCAGAACTGGGTTCCTGCCTGCTCCTCCCCTGTGACTGCTGCTGGACTGGCACTGTGCCAGGCAGGATGGGCCTGGAAAATCCTTGGGGTGGCTGGAGATGAAGATTTATTGGGTTTTGCTCATCTGCACAGCACAACTGACAGCACTTCCCTCTACCCACAGCTGCTGTGGAGACATGAGGCAAGATGTTCTGATGTGATAGTAATGGGAGTCATGATCCTCTTACAATATTCTATTCATGTTTCTATTTTTGGGTAGAAATGTTTGTTTTTGCCATTCCATTATTGTTGTCTTTGCCTGTGGCAGGAATGAAGCCACTGATTCAGGCAAATACAAAATAATTACAGACAAACTTTGCCATCTCTGAGTAGAACCTTAATGACCATTTCCCACCTTATCACCAAAAGTATTTCAGTCGTATAATAATGGATAATTTGCTCAGCAGTTTCCTTTCCCTTCTGGAAATCAAGGACAAGCATTTGTTTGGATACTTTTCCTCCTCCGTTCTGTAGCACCGAAGGAGTTGCTGCTTTGTGCTGCCTGAAACCAGATGCTGCTGTCAGAGAAACTGATTTTCAGTTCAAACTACAAGTGACTAAATCAGTTTGTGAGAATGTGAACACAGTGAGAGACAGAAACAGGATTTTCTAGGCTATATCCTTCATTTATTCCTGCAGGTCTCATTTGTTCATCGTGCTGTATTTCAGTGCCTAATTTTCTTAACACTTTTACAACTGAAGAAATTAACTTGATATTAAATAACAATAGGGGACAGGAAAATGTGTGCCAACATTGCCCTTGATTTTCTACACAATATTTTCTTTCTGTTGCATTTATGCCATTGTCCTTAGTGCCCTGCTTCTCTCTTTTTCCCATGCAGTTATTAAACATTTTCATGTTGTAAATGCAGTGAGCTATTGCCTCACTCTCTTGTTGCATGTGCCAGTACATTTGATGGACTCCCAAGAGTGCTGTAGTCCTAAAACACTCCTGAAGCCAACGAGAGCAACAAATTTAACATAAATAACAGCCTAATGGCCACAATAATTACACTCTGTCTCTTGCTGGTGTTCATCAAAATGCTTCATAAAAGTAGTTTAATGTTTTAGATCACCATTAATTTTTCCCTTGTTCCCATGTGCTCACATGACTTTGTCACCTAGAAATGTAATATTGCTTGGAAAGAGAAATTTCTGCTCTAAAATGAGAGAAAAGGACGTGTGATGTAGTAAAAAAATTCCCCTTGTATTTTGTCACATCGCATCCTGTGGGAATCATGTGAACTTCACTTTGTCACAATGAAATAAAAGCAAGAAAGAGATTGCAGAAATCAGACTTTCAGAATGGAATGTACTCAAGAATGATGTTTTCAGAGCTGGACAGGCCCAGTGGGTGAAGGGCTGGGCTAGGCTGGATATTTGGGGATTTTAGTGGCAACCTGATCCATTATTTGTTTATGTGAATTCTAAGCAAAAAAAAAAAATTTCCTATTCATTTTATAATCCTGATTTTATTATTGAGTGAAACAGGAGGGAAGGGAGAAAGGTGATGCTTTTATGTGGTTCCAAAATTGTTTCCTGAATAATTATTCAGCCCTAAAAACTGTCTGCTCACTCAGCATTGTTGGTGCTGATGTAATACATCGGGATATCTGTTGTTGGGCAGGTAGAATATGTTCATTTAATTCTCAAACAGCAGAGTTGAGTTCCATTCCTGCTGCTGAGACATGTGGGTAAGGATCAGCTGTAATCCTGTTTACCCTGGGTACTGCTAGAGTTTCATGCTGTGTGCACTTTGGTTTTTTCTGATTCCTTCCTGCGTTATTAGAAACCTCCAGGCTTCCAGGAGTTTGTGGTGATCATGTGAAAGTAGTGAACATCTCAGGAGTCATGTTTACATTCCTCTCTTTGAAGGCAATTAGTCACAAACCTCTATTTCTCATTTGAAAGCTTAAATGTGCCCTCAGAGAGAAAACCCCTTGAGATGTTAAGGCAAAATAAATTTGTCTGAACCAAGCCCCAGTGCATTATTATTTTACACGCTGACCCACTTTTCCTATTTTTAAAAAAAAGAAAACTTTTATTTAGCAAGAAATGCAGAACCTTTCTTGAAATCATTCTCCTCAATGCTAATACACTAGAAAGAAATGTTTATGGTAATCAAATTAAAAGGAAAGAGATGAAATAATAACCAATTATTTGATAAAGGCCTTTTTAGACAACTTTTCCACCTTGGTTTGAGACTGGTTCATTTAACAAAGCACTTCAAAGGCGCGGGGGTGGCCTTTGACATGTTGGAGGGGGACTGCTGTCGCTGACATTCCTTGGAGCAGGAAAGCCAGGGAACTGCAGCTCGGAGTGCAGAGATGGTTCCCTTGAATCTCAGCTGAGCCTGGGGCTCTCCTTGGAGAGCAGGGCTATTCCTGTTCCTCTGCTTTTGGGCAAGTGCTGCTGCAGGTGGGCAAGGTGGGAATCAGCACTGTCTTTTGAAGCTGGTAGAAAACCTAAATTCCCTCGCTCGGGGATTATCCTTTTGCAATACCAGGTGTCACTTCCATGGTGTCACAGATGTGCAGATCTCCTGGGACTGGAGTCCTTGGAGCAGCGCTGGGGTCACTGTGGAGCTGTGCTGGGCCCCACACCAGGGAGAGCTGGAGCTCCCAGCTGGCAGCTCCCACTGTGGGAATAGTGAAACCATTCACGAGTGAACACCACAAACTGATAAAGATGTCCTGCTCCTTTCAGGGGGGTTTGCAGCGGTCTCATCTATCTTGGCCATTCTTCCCTTTGGCTCTGCTTTGTGACCGTGTGCTCCAGGGAAATGAGTGCAGGGAATAACGACAGACAGTGGGGACGGCAGCCTGGTGTCCTCAGGGCCAGTGGCCACTCCCGGGCTGTCCACCACAGCTCTGGAGTCTCCTCTGGGTATCCAGGACCCTGGGAGGAAATTCTGTGTTCTCAGCACTGTCACAGCTGAAGACAACCTGCAGAAGTGCTCCTTAATGCGAGCTGGAGCAGTTCCACGTTCCCATATGGCAGCAGCAGGGTAAGCTGCCCCAGCTCAGCCAGCTGTGGCCTCAGGGCACAGCTTGGAACAGAAGGCAATTCTGGCTGCTGAGGAGGAGGATGGATTTCATTTCCTGGCCTAGTTCATCTGGAAGCATGTCATCCCCTCTGTATTTTGGGATGAAATCTTACTGGGTTTTACTTCACGTATAAAAATAGTCATGGAAGGCAGGGATCCATAGGTGCTTCATGTGTGGGGTTCCCAAATGGTACAAAAATGGAACATGGAGCAGGCTCTCAATATTGCCTTGTTCATGAGCTCAGCGAGGAGTACAAGGAAAGGTGTGCTGGCTTCAGCAGCAGTTCTGTGGTGGCTCAGGGGTGCCATGTGCATGAACCTGAGGAGTTCTGATGACCCTGTGCTCACATAACGAGAGACCATTTCCTAATGCTCTCATGGGAGCAGTCAGAGTTTCGTTTTTGGCATTTCAAGAGGCTCTTGAGACACAAAGGTGTGTGTGATGTGCTGGGAACCAGGCTTGTTCTCTCCGAGTTACCCATGCAGTACTGTGCATAAAATGAGGTTCTGCAGCACAGTGTTCAGCATGAGCCGCTGAAAGGAGTTCTCAGGAGCTCTTCTGGAGGTACTGCAGCTCTGCAAACAATAAATAATGTTAGGGGCTTAATCCCCCTTCCCTGAGAGCTCCTGCCACGAAGAGCTGGGAATCAAGTACTTGGAGGGAAACAATCCAAGGTGAAGTAGTTTGCTGCCAGCAGTCAGTTACAGAAAAGGCAGGTGATTCATGGAAATGCTGGGAATTTTGTCCTCTATTCCTGGGTGATGTGCAGGTGTTCTGGGGTGTTGCTGTCACCTCCCTTGTAGAGCACAGGCCCTTCTTTCTGTCTGCTGTTGAAGCAGCTAAAGAATATTTTCAGTACCCTGGGTAACCTCATTCATATTTAGTGGCTGTACTTTTACCCTGGTATTACCCAGTGTAATAAATATAATTTTAAATTTGAGAAAGAATAATTTCCCTTAAGTACCTTCAGAATTCATCATTGTTATGCTTGCTCTGTGATTGTGGTACTTTGCACTGTAGTTCTTAAACCTTTGGTAGCCCAGAGGCTCAAAATAACAATTCCAGTGGGACAAAACCAGTTTGCTTTCTATTACAAAAGAGACAGCAAGTGAGTAATCTCCTCTCTATTAAAAATCTAATATTAAATGCAAAATTGTGTCTTGTGAAAATATCTCTAATGCTGCTGTTGATTCTTTTTTCCCCCTTGGAGGAAATCTTGTAAGAAGTAATACTAATTACTGAGAGAGTTGGAAATTTGAGTGGATGACTTAAAATATGAGCTGAGGCTAAATATACTCCTGTTGCTCTCAAGACATGGGAATTCCCATGTTTTGGATGAAAAAATCAATCTGTCACGTCTAAATCAACACAAGACAAAGCGTGGGCCAGAAGGTTCAGGGAATTGTGTAACACAGCCTGGCATCCTTCTAAATCACAAAACCAATCCTAAACAAATTCCAACTGCTAGACCAAGGCTGGGCTCACTGGACATTTGCATTATTTGTGTGCAGATATATCATCTCACTGTGCAGATAATCAATGGCACAGTTCTCTGCAGTTGCTCGTGTGTTTTAGGTCTCCTTTGGAAGGTTCTGTTAGCTTCCGTGGGTGTTGAGGGTGCCTTGTCTTTGTGGGTGCCACTGAGTCTGACACAGACCGTGTGTGTAAAAACCAGGCACAGGAAGGAGTCTGAGCTGTGGATTCCATGCAGAGCTGTGCGTGTTCCCTGGATTTGCTGGGCTCCATGCAAGGAGGTGAGACGTGACTCATTCCTCCCCCGTGGGAGCCGGCACCTCTGCCAGCACACTCCAGCCTGGCCGGTGTTTCCAGGCAAGGCTTGGTCTGCAGTTTAATCCTGTGCTGGAGCTGCTGTCATGTGCAGTACACTCTGCACCTCTGTCAGAGGCTGGAAATCCACGCTGGCTGTGTGAGTGGTGACTCCTGTTCTGTGTGCAGCACTTGGACACCGAGTGCGAGTGGAGGAATGCACAGAGAAAACGTGACATAAGTTAGAGGTGGTTTGGAGTGTGTAGGAGTGGGGATCCAGGCTGAACCATCTCTGGCAATCAGCGGGCTGGGAAGGGACGAGTGGCTTGTGTCACGATTCTTTGGAAAAGCACAGGAGTTCCTGCAGCGTGTGTTCCCTTTGTTACTCAGGAGCCACCAGAGTTCCTCGGGGCAGAAGTATAAATACGGGTTTGGATTAGGTGTACTTGGAAATGGGAGCGTTTGCTGCTGCTCTGCCTGTGATGGGAGAGTGGCCGAGGCTGGCCCTTAGGGTAGACATCAGGGCAAACTCTTCCCTGGAAGAGTGATTGGGGTCGGCCGCCAGGGAGGCGGGGGATCCCTGGAGTGCCACGGTTTGGTTGCTGAGGTGCTGTTAGGCCATGGGTTGGCCCTGATGCTCTCGAGGGTCTCCTCTGCCCTGGTGGGCTCTGCTGTTCCCTCACTCTGAGGTGTCCCACCCTGGGATGTGGCCCTGGCGCAGCGCTGCTGCCTCCAGAGCAGTCCCGTGCTGGGACGGGCGGCGCTGGGGCTCCCTGCCAGGGGCAGCGAGGGATGCCCTGCACTTCTGCAGCCGTGCTCTTATTCCTACTCCAGGGCTTACCTGAAGGTAATATTCAATGTGCAATTAGCTGAATGCATGGCTGCTATCTCCAGTGATTCTTGAGATAAATTTTCCCTGGCATGTTGCAGGAATGCCTGCCTGCCTTTTTCTCAACTTCAGCTGAAATACTTGAAAATCCCTTCAGTGTTGACAAGATACTGTCTTCTCTAGAAGTCTTACTGGTGACCCAGAGCAGCAGGCTCCCTCAGCAAGTCCTTGGTCTCAGGATGAGCAGAATCCTTGAAAGTGGGACTGGAACAGGGCCTTTCACTGTGAGCTCGTGAAGTGCTGAGCGGAACTTCTTCATTTTCAGTTTATTATTAGACTCTTCCATTTAATCTCCTACTAGAGAGAAAATAATTAGCTTGAATAATTTTCAATCCAATTAATCTATTCCTGAGTGGCAAATATTGTACCTGGAAACAGATCGATGATGAAGTGTTTCCTCTGAGATGCATTTTCCTGTTAATTGTCGAAGCAATTAATTTTCTTACAGATACTTGCAGGTCTTTGTGTGAAGTAGTGAAGGCAAGGAAAACAAGAGGGCTGGAGGAGAACAAAAGATGACTGTGAAAACTGAGCACAGAATGAACAAATAGAATGTGTGTAGAGTACATGGTCTGTGCTGTCCATGCATTGTGCACTCCAGCATCCACAGCAGAGGAGCTTTGAGGAGCTGCAGGAGTCAGGGGATGCTGCCGTGAACCCTTGATGCATATTGATGCATATTCATGAGCAGCAGTCTCCCCGGAACTCATGGATTTGTTCCACAGGCCATGGGCACAGAGGAGTCTGGCAGAAAGCTCTGACAATCGGGCTGTGCCCCGTGTTTCAGAATAACGCCTCTCTCCTGTCCCGAGAGCCACAGCTTGGGAAAATTTGGGATTTTTATCGGGAAAACAGAGTTCTGGTTTGAGTTTGGATGCCAAACCCAAAATTTACCCAAACTGTGTCCCTTGCCAGTCTTTGAGTCTTTGCTTGGAAGCATAAGAAACTTCATAACGTTCTTCTATTTTTGAATGTTGGTTTCCAGTTCTAAACTTAATATAAACAGACAAGGCTGTTCTCCTAAATTCTGCTGCCCATGGCAAAATGGCTACAATTTAACTTGGTTTTAACAAAATCTAGATGCACCTCTGACATGGAAATTTATATCTTCATTTTATAGCTTTTTTGTTTTTGCCAAGTTGTCAACTACTGAACAGAGGATGGTGCAACAAAAAATTTTGAATTGTCTTAATTATTTTTGTAGCTTTCAAATCCACGTGTTATATTCCCATGATCTCACCAATATCTGTTCTGTGTTAGAGATGCATTTACACATTCAGTGCATACCTATTGTCTATATTGCAATTCTTTTTAGGTTCTGACAGACTGAATCAGGTTTGATTTTATGCACATTCAATACCAAGAAAGCTGAGGAAGAGAGGGGGGTTGTGGGCTTATTCTGCATGTGTTTTCTATATTTGAGTAAGATAAACCTCTGACTTAGTCCTTAAGACTCTCAAAGAGAATTACAATGTCTTGATGAAAAATTACTATTTGTTCAAAAATCAAGACTTTGTTCTCATAAAGGACATGAAAATAAATCTTGTTTGCAGTGGCTCTCAGCAGTAGAGGATCAAGAATTTAGCTGTCTCCAGAGTTTTGGGATAAATGACAGTTTTAGAAATGCTGCCTTCTGATCAAATCTCCGAGATGCTGGGAATCAGCAGTTGTTTTGTAAAAGCTGTATTTTTGCTCTTTACTTCAGGTTTGTGGTTTTGGTGCTCTCATCATTCTTATGTAATTCTCTAGGAAAATATCTCTTGTTCAGTGGTTTAAGGGATTAATCTTGTTTGTGAAAAGAGATGATGCTTCTGCTTCTGGGATAAACCACAAATAAAGATTTCACTCTTCAGTTATAATCAGGACTTGTAAGACACCCACAAGTCCTAATGAACTGCTAATGATCACTGAGGTGCTTCCATCAGAAACCCAGAAACTGCAGAGTTTAAGTGTATGGAAATGCACAATTCCCAGGCAGGTGAAAAGGAGAACTGGTGTCAGGCCCAGCCCTGGGACTACAGACTTGCTGGGTGAGGATGATGCTCTCATCCCCCTTTCACTTCAGAGACTGAATATTTAATTTTCCATTAAAAAAAATGCAGTAAATGTAATTTTTTAACTTTTAGTGGAAAAGGAAGAGTTGTGCCAGGGGCAGAGCAGAGAAAGCAAATATTTAGATGTAGCCTAGAAGGAAAAGCAGGATGTATATTTATGAAGATGCAATGCAAACACAGGAAGGGGTAAATGACAGCACTTTATTCGTGCCCCAACCTTGTTTCAATGTTGTAATGTAGGGTAACCAGGGCTGCTTTAAACTGGCACATCCCCAGGAACAAGCAATATCAGCATTGCTGTTTACACATCTGGCTGTGGGGCAGCATTCCTAAATACCATTTTTCCTGGCAAGCTTTCAGTCCCTCAGGTGCTGTGGCTTTTCAGAGCATAAATCTGTATTTAGATCCATCAGAAAAGGAGCATTTTTGGTCTGTGCCTGTGCAGAAATCTCCTGTTCTAAAATTAGAAAGTCAATTTGTCTGTTAAGCCAGGGGAAGAAGCAGCTCTCCATGGCCTCTGAAATTAGCAATGGAAGAAGCAGTATTGAGCTCATCTGTAGCTTTACTCTCCAGGGCAGTGGCTGCATCCAAGACAGACAATATTTCTCCAGGCTGTCACAGCTATTTGACAAGGAAAGGAGGAGGGGCAGCAGGGAGTTGTTTTAGTCTGATCTCTAAGTGAAAGAACCAGCTGAACTTTTAAAATCATCCAGAAGATTAAAGGACACTTCAAACAGTCTGTGTGTCAATTTATTCTGCTGAATATCTCTTCCTTAATTGTCACAAAGCGAAGGCATTAAAGTTAACAGAGGCAGGTGCTCTGTCGAGAGGTGCTGTTGCTTTAGAGAAAGGAGTTCCTGGAGGAGGGAAATGCAGAGGGAGGTCTTTCATGTGCTACAGACCTAGGAGAAAAAAGGAAATAAGGCAACAATTTGAATGCATTTGATTTTTACAGATAGTACTTGGGAAGGATTTAATGCTGTTGTAGGGGTGCAAGAATCTGTGCTTCTGTTATCCTTGCAAAGGCTGCTCTGCCAGCTGTTAAGCAGATGAGAAGGGACTGACCACAATCAGCTTCAGTCCCCACAGCCCTCTGCAAAACTTGAGCCTGGAGAGGCTCAAGGATTTGGAAAACTCCAGAAGCTTTCAAGGGAAAAATGTGATGTAGTTGCAAAGAAGTGCACACAGCTTTTACTGCTTCCCCCCCAAAAGGCCTGGGCAGAAATATGGAAGAAATTTGTGCAGCAGCATATCAGGCCTTAAGAATGATTTCCATGATTAATAATTCAAATTAAGTTACATAGATGTATGTGATATTAGGCAATTGCAGTTTCAATATATTGTAGATTAAATTCACCTAATATTTGTGCAGTGCGAGCCACATCTCGGAGAATGTGCATAAAGATGTCAAGGCAATTTCTCAAGCTTTTTTCTCCTACCATATGAGATTTTTTTTCCATTAGCTCTTAATTTACATATTGTTTCTGCACTCTGTGGATATTGCTTTCTTTTTTGTTTATACGTCAACAATATTCATGCTTTCTATTTTTAACATCATAATATTCCTCCTATTTCAGAGAGGTGTCAGGAGGCAAGTGGATATATTCAAGTGCTGTGGTGTGTTGTGCAGATCTCTCGCTAATAATAGGTGTAGGATGTTTTATTTCAAAGGAGAGAACTTATGCTTATTTCTGTCATAAATACAGCCAGCAGTACTACACATTGCTAACTCCAGAACACATTTGTCATTTTTAATGAAGGAAATAAAGCACTGAACTACAGCTAGGTCCATTTTTCATTAATTTCATTGGGTTTTTTCCTTTGGAGAATAAAGGGGATTTTAGCCAGGTTTTGTGGCAGATGAGTCTCATGCTGCCTGTGCATGTGTGCCTTAGATTTGACAGCAGCAAAGCTGACTCAGAGATGGGTATTTCTTATCTGTGTCATGAAAATACACAGAGCAGAGGAAAAGCATAATAGAGAGTCTCCAGGCAGCTGAATTCTTATCAATAGGCAATTATGGAAAAATCTTAAGTAAGAGCTTTTAGTTTCTTGGACACAAGAGCCAATCAAGCTTGAGACAGAGTTCTGTAGGAAAGTGGCTTATTCTTGCTGCAGCCTCATGGAGCCTCTTCCATGCTTAATAACTGCTAGAAAATCTTGGCTCTGTAGTGCAGACCTGGCTTTGGGGCTTCACTATGAACCTGTGGGGCTGGGGAAAAGCTGCAAGGTGTGTTCTGGAAGGAGGTGTGCGAGTTCCCTTCCCTGGGTGGATGCAGGGAGGGCACTCTGGTGCTCATCTCCTGGCCAGTGCCAGTGCAGGTGTGTGCTACCCTGGTTTTTAAAAGTGTTAATTTTCTTTTAGAGTTCTTCTGAAAGTGTTAAAGTTCTCATAAAACTTCTTTAGCCTTCTGATCATGTTTACATATTTGAGAGTCAGAGTTCCCACACAATTTCATGTAGAAATAGAATAGTTACATATTTCTCTGTGGGTGGAGAGAAATGGCTGATTGATCTTTGGAGCAGCGTGGTTGGAGAGGTGGTAGTTCCATCCTCCAGTCCACGGCCACCTTTGGAACTCTAGAAATACCAATGTTGGAATGGAACTGGCTGTTTTTCTCGTTTGACCTTCCCCAGCTCTGTGCACTCATTTGGTGTCCAGGTGTGACAGGTGTGTCTGCAGGCCGCTGCCAGCCCCGGGGCTCGCCCTGCCCGAGCTGCGGCAGGGCTGCAGCTGCATCCCGAACGGAGAGCACGTGCTGAGGTGCAGGAGTGCCCATGCAGCTGCCCTCTCTGCTGGCTGCCCCGAGCTGAGTGAGCAGCGGGGGCTCCTCCTGCACCCCAGCCCTGGGAGCTGGCAGGACTCGCTGCAGGTCAGCGCTGGGGACGTGGCCCAGCTCTCCTGCAGGGAGCCCTGCGTGCAGAGCTGCGGGCTGAGCAGGGCTGGGGACCCGCGGTGGGAACTCCAGCCTCTCTCTGCGGGTGAGGAGCATCCCTGCTTGCCCCTGCATCAGGGATTCCTGCTCCTCCATCCGTCCCCCGGGGATGCAGTGCCTCTGGTCAGGCCTGGGCTGCTGCAGTGCTGGCTGGGTCTGGCAGCTGGGCTGGGCTCTGCCCCGCAGCAGCAGGAAGGAGCCCCGAGAGGTGAATTCTGTGGGAGCCCTGCAGCTCCACCTGAGCAGCACAGACAGCAGCCCAGCAGGGAGGCACGCCTTGCCACCTCTGCTGGACCCCCAAATCTAAAATACAAGCTCTCCCAAGAGGGAGAGTCTTAGCAGGGAGAATGGAAGTCAGAATCTTCAAGGTTAAAAAGTTCTGTCTAACCTTTCATATTATTGCTCAGAAGAATTCTTTTTTGAAGTTAATAAACCACGTGCATTCACCTCATATGGCTATTTCCCTCCCCAAACAAATTGCTTTTATTGTCAAAACTACAAATTTGGGCATTGTGATCGATGCCATCGTTTTATGAGCTGTCAGGAAAGGGACTTGAAGATGCAGCTTTGCTTGATTGTGTAGGAATAAAGATTGATCAGCCCTGTTGCTGCTGCTGTATAGATCCTGGGCTGATTCACATCCAGTGTACAAAGCACAGCACCATCCCCTCATCCCTCTTCCAAATCACATAGTCAATAGCTTTCCCTCTCTGCTTCTCTGCAAGCTCCTGCAAGCACAACCCCAATGATTGTCCTAAGAAGGGCACAGAGGAGGAACGTATTTTAGTGTTGGGGGGTCTCTCCCTCACAGGAAAATGTGATTTGAATTCCAAACTTTTCTTGGTTCCTTTTGCAGAAGGTACTGAGCCAAGACTGTTTGCTTGCACTCCTGCATGTTTTCTGTGCTTGTGTTTGAATGGAGGGAAGGGTGCAAGACAAGAGCAGAGGGCTGCTGGCCTCACTGAGGGACTGCAGGGTCTCACGCTGCTCCAAAGGGAAATGCAGTCTGTCTGAGTTTATTTCAAGTGCAAAAAGGGGCATTGGCTGAGGCATTTTCATTGCCTCGTTGCATTTATCATAATTAGTGTTGCTGTATTTATAGCACAGGTGACTTCACAGACTTGTGCATGGTGCAGGTTGTGCAGTGCCCACAAGCTGGACCTTTGTTAGACCCCAAGTAAGTCTGGAATTGCATCCCCAGCTGCAGTTTTGTTCAGGAATTGCATTCCCAGCAGCGGGTTTGCTCAGGAATTGCATTCCCAGCTGCAGGGTTGTTCAGGAGCTGCATCCCCAGGGTTGAAGCAGCCCTGATGTTTTTCTTGTTCCATGCGTGCTTAGTGGCTAGAAAAGCTTTTGGAAATTAAGGAAGGTTGTCAAAACAAATCTAGAGACAGCGTGGACATCATTCTATGGCAAGTCCTGTACTTACTGAAGTGCTGGGTTCCACTGGATCTTCTCTCGAGGTGGGAACCTTTGCTTTTGTAATCCTACCAGGAGGCACTGTATGGGCCTCTCGCTGTTCAAGGCTCACTGCCCTATAATCCCACTGAAATGGAGTGGAAAGCCCATGAAAATTTCACTGCATTTGCACTCAAGTGACATATGGCCATGGTGTTAATTTAAAAAAAATGTCATGGTCTGTAGTCTCCATGGAGACTGAGCATGCTGGAAGAGGTGGGAGTATAAAATATTTTCAATTTTAGGTTGAAAGGCAGAGATCAAAAGTTGTTCTGGTTAAAATGCTGGTGGGTGTCAACATGCCCAGTTGAGTGATAAGGAATTTTGCACAAATGCTTTGCAAAATGTTTTGAAAATGAAATTTTAAAGCAGGTTTCCTGTAGTATTTTTAGTGGGTTTCTGGAATAGATCTGGATGTGTACTGTCTGTGCCTTTGTCAAATTCCTACCAGAGTGCATGAGCCAGGAAGTAAAACACCCATCCTGGCAACAAGGAATCCTTGTTTTACAAGTTGGCATTCAAAGTCTTTTAGAGGATCATAAAAAGTAAATGAAAGAAGACCCGGGAGAAATGGAGACATTCCATGTGATTAAGATGTCTGGCTGTCAAAGAAGCCAAAAAAAACAAAAAGAAAATAGAAGAAAAGCTTTCCTGAGCTTGCTGTGGAGAGGAAAGAGCATGACAGTCAGATGAGAAGTACTCAGCAAAAGGAGCCAACAAGCCTGTGTTTGTTGGTAAATTTGGTTCAGGGCTGTTCCTCAGGCACTTGGAGAGCAGGAAAGCATTGCTGGGAAAGTGTTACTGGGGAAAATCTCCTTACTGGTGAAATGCACAGTGGAGAGGAGGAAAGGATGCATTTTGCAACTTTTTATTTGCAGGTGACCATATAAATAGCTTTGCTGCCATCCAGAAGCCAGGGTTTGTGAGCTGTGATTGGAAAATCACTATTTGATGGTTTGCATCTTAAATATCTGTGTTCAGGATGGGACTGACAGGTGAAGGGACAGACAATTTGACTCTGTAGGACGATTTCCATGGGGAAGACAGCAAAGCAGAACTGGCAGCTCTGGCTATTTGCACAGCTCTGGCTGTTCTTGGTGCCTTAGCTGAGGAAAGTTTCTCGAGTCCCCCGTGGCTGATAGTGGATGATACCTGTTAACTGAAATATTTTACACGTATGGATGTGCTGCTAAAAGCCAAGGATGTCCATAGATGGAGCAGAACTGGGAGGGGAAGGTGGGTGAGGGCTGGTGCTGCTGCCCCTCGCTGCCTTTGGGGCCTCATTCAATGGGGCAGCTTCCCTTGGCTGCTGCTCTTGGGGCTGAGTGTCACTTGCTTGAACGAGGATTATGAGCCTGAATCTCATTATTTTGGGATGGAGTTTTGCCAGTGATAGAACCACAAGAAGATTTCTTTATTAAAATACTTATTGAACATTATTAAAAGAAAAATTAAAAGGCCTTGCCCTCTTTTTCCCTTTAGATCAGAGCTGAACAAATACATAATTTGGGGAAGACACAAAGGAAAAAAACACAGATGAAATGCAAAAATATATTCAGTTCTGTACCACTGTCTGCCTTGGAATTGGTTTCCTCTGTCAGTAAACAAGTGAACAGATGGAAAAGGCCTGAAACAAAGGGCAAACATTAGCTAACAAAAATGCTTGGTGCTTGTTACCTGGAGAGAGAGTTTGAGTGAAGGCAAACAGATGAGAGCTCGGCTGACAACCTAAGGACATGGGAGTTTTTACAAATCATGGCTGCTGAGTTTTGTTTTAGGAAATGTGCTAATCTTGAAAGGAGAGGGCCCTTCATGCTGTGGGTGCTGGCACCACCAAAATCACAAATGGTTTGGTAGCTGTGAACTTCCTCAGCAGTCACTGCAGCGTTTTTCTCGTGCTGCTCTGTGTGGGAACCTCAGTCCCTGCTTTGCCCTGCCTGGTTCTTTTGTCCCCTGGAGTCAAAACAACAAGTGATTCCCTGAGTTTCTCCATTTGCAGGAATGATTCAGTAACAAGAATTTTTGTCTGTCATGGATCCCATTCTGTATTTTTTTCACCCTGTAATAGACTTGACATCAAATTATGGCTTAAATTTAGGCACCAGGTTTTGCAAGCAGCACTTTGAACAGTAATTCTTTATTTCTCAGAGGCTGGAAGATTGCACCTATTTTTTAATAGCTTTGATGTGTTAGTACATTTATATTGAATCTGTTTATTCTTCCCAAACTCCCTCTAATAGAAATTAGACATGTAATTAATTTAATAATAGCACCTGGGTCAAAAGAATTATTTCATGCCAACTCTCAGTTAATAGGAATGAAGATATTTTATTCTGAAGACTATTGTGGATGCAGAAATTTTTCATTTCAACCAGAATAATTAGCAGTATTGTTAAGTGGACTGGGTTTATCTTTAGTCAGCTTTACATTCCAGAATGGCTGAAGCAACAAAGCAGTTTAAATGTTTTCCCTGCTGTTCAGTTCTGGCACGGCACACGTAATGTCCTTGGATCGGTGCTCGTGCAGCCACTTTGATTTCTGAGCTCAGCCCAGCTTGGAAATGGAAACTGCTCCTGGTGTGCACCTGGAGAAATGTGTGAGCCCAGCTCCTGGGGTGGCTGCCACCGTACAGCCAAGTTTTACTGACTCCATTTCAGTGTGAAGGGTTGGTGCGTGTGGGGCACATTCACATGTACTCCTACAGCTGAAAAGCTCTGCTAGTTCAGGTCTTTTTTAAAATTCTGGTTTCAGAATAGGAAGATGTTGTCCCTCTCCCCCAAAACCCAGCTAAACCCCTTTTGTCTGTGTAGTTCAGACACAAAGCTCTTAAAAAACAATTCACTCTATTCACTTGTAACATTTATTCGTCTGCCAGGGCTCTGACTGGGTGTTTAATTTTATTTAAAGGACAGTGTGAATAGCCTCTGGGGCTTAATTTAGAATTTATACAATTTCCCACTTTCCTTAGATAAATCCTAGTGAAGGAAACATCTTTCATATGTAAAGAAAGTTTTGATTTCCACCCCATTTAAAGTCATGTTTTATTTAGACCATTCTATTTCCTCTTCTCTTGGGGCAGTATCTGAATTCCTTGTCAGGTCATTAACTATGTTAGATGCATTAGATGAAAACATTTGAACACTTTTTGGTCAGAGAAACAACATTTAATGAATTAATGCTGTGTACATATTCTCGCTGGGAGCTTTGTGCTCTTTTCCTGCCTGCCCAAAATTGCAGAGCTTTTTGTCTAATGGAACTGTGCTGCTGAAGTGGGCACTTGAGTGGGCACGTCCCCCTGTGTGCTGGAGCTCTTCAGGGCTTCTGATGGGAAATCCTTCCCATTTTCCTGCTCGTGGTCTGGGCTGGGGAGCTCAGCAGTGAATGAGTAAAATGTGATTTTGGGGGAGGACGTGGGAGCAGGCTGTGCTGGGTGTGACCTCCCATCCCCTGGGCACTGGGCACGGGTTCCCTGCCCAGGGCTGGCAGGGTTCCATGAACTGGCACTGCTGGGAAGGGGCCCACTCCCCTTCTCCCATTCAGCTTTTTGGAGCCCCTCCGGAGCACAGCCAGGCTCAGCTCCTCGCCTGGAGGGTGGGAACACGTCCGGGCAGCTGCTGGGGCTCTCTGGGGACAGAGGGAGAGGGAGGAGTGTTGCTCTGATTTTTAAAAGTGTTTTCTTTTAGAGTTCTTCTGAAAGTGTTAAAGTTCTCATAAAACTTCTTTAGCCTTCTGATCATGTTTACATATTTGAGAGTCAGAGTTCCCACACAATGTCGTGTAGAAATAGAATAGTTTGCATATTTCTCTGTGGGTGGAGAGAAATGATTGATTGATCTTTGGAGCAGTGTGGTTGGAGAGGTGGTAATTCCATCCTGCAATCCATGGTCACCTTTAGAATTCTAGAAATCCCAGATGTTGGAATAAAACTGGCTGTTTTTCTTCTTTGAACTTCCAAAGCTTCTGTGCACTCATTTCATGTCCAGCAGCAACAGAGGAGCAGTGGAGGTGTTGCTGCTTGGAGCAAAGAGGGAGATTTCCTAAGAATGGAGACACGGCTCTTTTATTCCTTGTCCCCAGCGTGCCGTGCCCCTTGCCTGGAAGCAGGAGCAGCTCTGTGTGAAAGCTGAGCACAAACACAGCCCCAGGGCCCTGGCTGGCCTGCAGGAACCCACTCCTGGGGCTGTGGGATGCTCTGGTGGCAGCAGGGAGAAGCTGGCGTCACACCCACAAACGAAACAGCCACGAGGGAAGCGTGGGAGAGGAGGGAGCAGCAGTGACCTGCAGAATGCCAGCAGTGACCTCAGGCTGGGCAATGGGCCCTCGTCCACTGCTCACACCTGGAGGGAACTGGGAACTTGCTGTGCCTGGTTTCTTACATTCCTATTGATTTTACAGTTTTCCTTGCAATTAACAGATACGGTGCTTTTCTCCCTCCACTCAGCATGTTATTTATCCTTCCTAGACAAGGGATATTACATGCTGTCTCCTTTTCAGGCAAAATCCAATAAATTTTCTGATCTCTGCTGTAAAACTGGGGTAAACGGATAGTGCAGAGGAGTCATCTGTCATGATTCCTCCTTAGTGTCTTGCAGGAAATGAGCAGCCAGGAAGAATCTAGCAAGGCTGAAAGATGGCATTTCCTTCTTTTAGCTCGAGGAACCCAATGGAGTTTTATATGAAATTCCCAACTTATTTCTCTCTGCCTCTGTTGTTTTGTTTTGAAGGCGCTGAAAGCCTCACAGCTTTTGACATTTCTGTTCTTTTTTTTTTAAATGCTTATTGGATCATTGGCTGGAAAAACGTATCCCTTCAGTGAGCAGTGGCACCATTTGTTCAGCTGCACTTCATTAATATGCACATACTTAGTCTGCTCTTGATTGCTCTTGCTGCCACACCAGAGGTGGGGGATCAGCCGGTGGAACCAATATCCAGCTTTTGGCAATAGATAAAGCTATGGGAAAGCTAAAAAGAAGGAGTGATTGCTCTTCTCAGAGCATCCCAGACTGGGGTGGTTAGCCAAGGAGAGACATCATTATGGGACACATCATACCTGAGTTTGAGAAGTGTGAGTTTTGCATAATGACTATCCTGCAGTGTTCACTTCTTGGCAACCTGCCCCTCTAAGCTGCCCTGGAGCACAGTTCTATCCCTTCCCCTGCTCCTGAGGCCCTGAGAATCTCAGTTTAACCTGAAATCTTACTGGCATCAGTAGGATTTGGATACTTCCTTGAATTTCAGCAATTATATTTTCTTGCGCCATTTATTGGAAATGAATTCATTGGATGGGCAGCCTTGGAGCACGGGAATAATGTGGGCTCTTACACTAAACGTGAGGAAGGTATTCTAGGGTGAGTAGAGGATTTTGGATGCATCAAATTTGAATTTTTCAAATTAAAAATTGAACTGAGATCTGATTTTCAAAGATGCTGGAGTGCTGTGGGGCTGGTGGTGAGGGGAGGAGTGGAAAGCTCAGTGCCATGTCCCCAGTCAGGCAGGCACATCATTGGTTTCATTAACAATCCCGACCAAGTGGAATTGAAATCTTTCTCCTTTTATCCGTGCTTGCTTCAGTTTCTCCTTTCCCTACTGCTCATCAGTGGTGGCACGGAACAAAGAGAAGAAAATTCTCACTGTTCCTTATCTGGCTCCATGGTGACCAACAGGAGACAAACCCGTCAGGTCTTAGGCCAGACTGTTGTGGCCGGCTTTCCCTGTGAGGAGTGAATCGCCCTGGGATCAGTGACCAAGAGGCTCAGTCAGCCTCAGAGCTGTGCGGTGCCGGTCCCTCAGCTGGGCTCGGAGGTGGCAGCTTGGCAGGTCACCCACAGCAGCCCTGCCCACAGCCCTCAGAGCTCCAGCAGGCCGAGATGGGGCTGGGAAGGCCAGCAGCGCTTCCCCATCCCGCGGGATTTACATATTTTACATTCACACTGATAGCTAGATAATGCTGCATTCAACCTTCTGGAGGCATTTGCAGTATTTTAATAGTAAGCTCACTAGAGTAGGCATTTATTTCATAAAGAAAGTTGATGCCAGTCTGGTCCAACAGCAGAGTGAGCCGATTAAAGTTTGGCAGACCCTATTGACATTTCTAATAAAGAAATCACTACCACAGCATTTTTCTCTACTTAAAGCGACAAGAGCAAGAACGGTGAAGAAATAAAACCTTTTGAGAGAAAGACACTGTTGACAGAACCTTTTAACTTCCTCCATTTAATCACAAGTGCTCAGCTTTTGCCACCACTGGAACACATAAAACAGTAATCCTGCAATAGATTCATTGCTCATCGTGCCTGGGGATTAGGAGTGTGCAGGGGCTGCTCTCAGTGGGGAAAGAAGAGCATGGAGACTCTGTGGAGAGGCCATGCCACAGTCACAATAAAATAATCCTGTGGCACATTTGTTCTGGAGCTGCTGGCGAGCTCATTGACTTGGATCTGCCTCTTTTACTCACATTGCAGATTTCCCAGGGAGAGCTTCACCAGTTGGGTGCGTTCCCCCCTCTGTGAGCCCTCCTCAGTGAGACTGAGCACAGCCGGACCCAGGCTGGCTCCCAAAATCTGTCCCTGCCCTCCCACTGGAGCTGGGAACAGCCAGAGCCCATCAGGAGAGGCAGGCTGTGAGCCCTGGAGCTGATTTTCACTGCCCACAGACCAAAGGATATTCGTGTCCATGCCTGCGGGCAACTTAGACACTGGGGATCATTTAGTTAATCCTTGTCATATTGCAATGCAAACTAGATCATTAATTACACAACAGCAGTCATGGGGTAATAATGGTAGGAGTTAAATGAGAGTTTAAAATATATTCCCACACCTGTGTCTGCCCCCTTGTGCCTGGGTAACCACTGCTGTGTTTGTTTGGCCAATGGGGCCCTCTCAGTGGGCCACTTTGGTGTTCTCTTAGATGTTCTCCAGATTTTAAACAGATTCCAGGCAGTATCACAGAGTGGTGCTGAATGGTGACTGCATGCAGGCTGCCCAGGCTCAGCAGCAGCAGCGATGTGACCGCTGATGTGACCCTGGGCACCCGTGGGCAGCGTGCTGGGCGGTGTGAGCGCACTGCCAGCCCGGCTCCTGGCTCTCTGCGGGCTGGGTTTGCCCTCTGCAGCCCTGCTGAGAGCGTGCACACGCTCTGAGGTGTGTGGCTGCAGCAGGGCAGGGCCCACTCACCTCTGCACTGCCGTTCTCAGGATGAGAGAAGAGCCGTGAGCAGCGTGCAGCAGGTGCCCTGCACTGCTTCTGATCTCTCTGTAGCGAGTGGCAGTGTTTGCTGCTAAATTGAGCTTTGGTTTTGTCATCTGTATCCTTCATTTCATCGTATTTATCCATCACCTGCCAGGCCACTACTCACCTTAAAATAAATATCACGGAAAAAAGGATGAGTGAGGGTTGTAAAGGATAGCAGTGCTTTCCATCCCTTGTGTCCATCTTCCCTTTCCTCTGAAGGAGCCAAGGACGTGTGGAAAGCAGCTATGAATTCTCCAAAAGTCTGTCTCCCACACGATGCTTGCTGCTTTCCCTTGGCTGCCACTGTTGCTTGATATTTATGATCAAAGAGCACTTCCATCATTCTGGATAACTCCATAATACTCTTGTATTTTCCAAATACTCTGTCCTGCACAAAGATTTATCTGCCTCACATGTGTGCAGCAGACAGCACCAGGAACCTTGTAAATCTTACCATTCAAATACGAATTTTGGGGCAAATGCCTGTATCAGTAAACCTCAAAGAACTGGCAGATCTTTTATTTAAATTATCTCTGCACCCCCGAGGAGATGTTTGGTGTGCTAATGTCATCTTCTTTCACAGGAACTTCTGCACACGTGCTGTGACAGTTTACATGGAAAAGGCATTTTTAATGTGCAGTTTAGCACCCTCCAACACGCTCCTAGCTTGGAAATTGAGTGTGTACAAAAGATGCAAAAATTAAATCTAAAAATATATCCAAGTGTCAGACTAAATTAAAATTCATGCTTCATTAAGTGGGTACAGTACAACTTAAAGAAGTCTTGGTAGAAGCACAACTGCTTCTTCTGTTTGGGTTTTCAGCCAGCTGGGGCTAAATCTCCTTAGAAGTGCCCATGGTACTGAGTTAATGGTGTTTAGCAGTTGTTTAATCCTGCTTTGCCAGAATACCTGATTCTGCTTTTCCAGCACTTGTTATGGCACAGCTTCAAACTGATTTTAGGCTTTAAGTTTTGCCTTTATGTTTGATCAACCATCTTCCTGCTGTGAGTTAGAATACACACCAGCTGCTGCAGCACACCTGTGATTTACAAACTGTTACTGTGAAATATCAAATACCCCTTTGGTCACCCAGTGGGTGCTGTGTGAGCAAGCACAGCCTGTGGAGCTGCTGTGGCTGCAAGGATTCTGTGGAAATACAGAGCCTTGGGGAAAAAAAAAAAATATATATATGTGTGTGTGTGTGTATGTCTGGGCTGATTTTTTCCTACCCTTTCATGTTCAGCACTCGGCCTTGCTTTAAAGAGGGATTTCAGAGAAACAGCTTTTCTGTGTCTGGTGCTGAGAGCTCTGCAGGCTGGGGCTCCTCGTGGTCCCAACAGGTTCCTGAGCCCCGAGCAGGAGTGCTGCAGCTGAATGTTCACACTGTCAGTTTTGTGCTGTTTCAGCAGCAGAGATATCAGGAGATCTGAGCACATATCTGAGCAAGAGCCGTGGCTTCTTTCAAAGTCTGAAATCCAGCAGAGTGCTTTCTGAAATAGGCAGGTTGACTTTTGACACAGAAGCATCGATTTCCTCCCTCTCCTTTGAGTTCACATTTTTACATTTCTTTGACTTCTGACATTTTGCAGATTTTTGCAAATGAATGTGGTGATGGACAGGAATAAACTTAATTGAGAGAGTAAAAGATGAACCAGAGGAATGCAAAGTAGGTCAGGAAAGGAAAAGGTGATGGAGAGTTCTGGCAGTGACATAGGGGACATAACCCAGGGAGAGATTTCAGTCCCCAGAGCGATCAGGAGGCGTTTCCAGCCCTTTCCCTGTTGCTCAGTGACCTTCACAGCCCTAAGCAAACTCCCTGGTGTGGTTCCTTGGAGCCAGGGCTCTGCCTCAAACCTGGAATTTGCTCCACTGGAGACGAGCTCCCAGCCCAGCAGGGCCAGGGGAGCAGACTTGGAACGAGATGTCCTGGCTCCTCTGTGGTGCTCCACAGGAACTGGCTGTAAAATGTGGGAAAGCTCTGGCACGGTCTCTTCAGTGGGAAAGCAAAGTTCCCCAGTGCTCAGGGCTGCAGGACCTGCCTGTTTAAGAACAGCCCTAACCCCCTGTTTTACTGCCTTGGTGAATTCCAATGTGCATTGCCGCCGTGTTCTTGAAATATTGCAACTCTCTGAGGCCAGGGCAAGTTTTCCACAGAAAATGATAATGTTCTCCTTCCCTTATTTTAATTAATATTTCAGTGGAAGTGAGGAATTTGCTGATTTATGTAATTTTTTTAAAGAGGGCAGGGCAGCAAACTTCAGAGTAATTTATTTTTTGACATATATATTGCATTGGTTTCAAAGACTTTTTGCAGCAGTTTGCAATCCTTTTCTGCTGAGCAAAATATTCACCTCAGACAGTGGAATTTCATGAAGTCATCACTGATTCATGCACTTCATGGTTATTTGCTATTTTTGCAGCCTCATCTGTGTATTTTTACTCTGTGGCATCCTGCAGGCACGTTCATTTCTATCTGCTGTGCTGAAGTATTTATGCAGATTTAAGGATATGTTTTCAACCAGTTCAAGAAAAACAAACTCTTTTAAATAATTGTAGTTATCAATGAATTTTTTCTGTATGTGCAAATACTTAATGAACAAAAGAAAGATCTAACTTGGCTTTTAGCAACCAAATATGAATCTCATTTAGTCGATGAGATAACCATGTCTAGAAGTGATCAGTATTCTCCCTCTCTCCAGTGTTGTTCCCAGCCTGCAGTTGTGGTGCTCTCAGGATGGCTGGCCCAACCCTGGAGCATCACAGGAACTCTCAGGAAAAGGGGTGTTGAAGGGTATCATTTCAGTGGTCTGAGGTGGAATAATTTCAGTGAGAATTTCAGTGATAATTTCAATGGTCTGAGCTGGAATAATTTCAGTGCTAATTTCAGTGATAATTTCAGTGGTCTGAGCTGCAAGGCAGCCCCAGCATTGTGTGGCTCAGGATGCTGCCCTGGGCTGGGGCAGGGAGTTGGGTTTTGTGGCAGGCACATTCTTCCCTCTCAGGATTTTCTATAGAGGAGCACAGAGAGAAACGGAAGAGAAAACAATTTCTATTCCTGCTCCTTGTTTTTCCCATGTGGAATGTGTTTAGAGAATTGTTTCCCTGGGGTGATGGCTTGGTTGGATTCTGGTGAGGATTGTTTGAGCTGATGGCCAATCCAACCCACCTGGGGCTGGGCTCTCAGAGAGGGTCACGAGCTGGGAGTGAGTCAGATTTGGGAGTTAGAAAAGCAGGTTTGTAGTTTTAGTGTCTCCTTTAACTAGTGTATTAATGTATTGTAGCACAGTTATAATCCAGCACTGCCCCAAAACGGGGAGGCCAGCACCAGCCCGTCCTCCCGGGGACATCCTGGCTGCTCTCGGGGCAGCCTGGCCACCACAGGCAGCTCAGCTGCAGGATTTGGGGGCAGGTTCCCAGTTCCAAATGTCCAGAGCCTGGCTGCTGGTTCCGTGCCCTGGTGCCCCTCCGGGCTGCTCTGCAGGGCTCTCGTGTGCTTCAGCTGCTGGCACAAAATGACAAGCAATTGGCAGGAAGCATTTCCTTTTCCCTCTTGACATTTCCTCCTAGCAACACGTAGGATATACATTTCCAATAAATTGTAAGGCTTTTTTTTTTCCTTCTCCAATCTTTTATGAGTCAACAGCAAAGTACTGGGTAGAGGGAGAGAACCCACAGACACGAAGGAGGTGTGTGGCTCCAAGGCCTGCAGCAGAATTCCTTCTGTGAACCCACAAGCAATGTTTTCATTCAGATTTAACTCTCAGCTGTTCCAGCAGCTCAGAAGGAGATTAAGAAACCTCCAAGAATTTTGCAATAGGTCTTCAGAGGCTGAGAGCACACAAAACTCAACTGAAACAAAATAACATTTCTTACACCTGAATGGGTTTAGAATTGGTGTCATTTACAAGAGAAAAATAGAAAAGCGAAGGCAAGAATGTTAATAAATTCCACGGTACTCTTTAGCATTGAATTCTATCAACAAGTGAAGTCAAGGATGTGTGTGTGTTCATATGTGAAAGCCATAATTTATTCAAACTTCTCTGTGCCACTGGTGCTTTCAGGAGCTGGATAATGAGATGATGACATTTCACCTTAAGGTCATAAGTTGCAATAAACTCCAGATACTATTTACTTCTTGAGGTACCTGTAATAGGTGATTAAAAATATTGCATAATTGTAGATTGAAATTTAGGCAGACAACTGAACAGTGGGAAAGGAGAGGAGTGGTACAGAGTTTATTTATACAAGGCAAGTCATAATGTATCACCTGGGAGAAGGTCTCTGAGAAAGGTTTTGCTGAAGCCAGGGAAGGGCAGCACAGATTAGAGCTCTGGCATGAGTTCAGCTACACCAGCGGCAGAAAAGACTTGGAGATGGTTTTTGTTTTGTCAAGATAAATATTTGAGGTGGGTGGGGCACAGGGAGATTTACTAAAGCTGCATCCCTTGGTCTCAGCAGCTTTGCATGCTGTGCTGCTGCCCTGCCAGTGCCAGGGAGCCCCCCCAGCACTCTCCTGGCACTGCTGGGCACCCCTGAGCCCCTGGAGGTGCCCTGGCTGCTCCAGCAGGCAGGATTGCTTGGGGCAGCCCCCCTCCCCTCCCCTCCACGTCCCCTCCTGTCACCGTTCTGCTACATAATTTAGCCTTCTTTTTAGATCAATTCCTTTTCCATCTGCACCTCTGAATGTGTTGTTTCTTTTGCGATCTCCGGCTAGGGCTGACCTTTTACCGTTCCAGAAGAATCCAGGGGAATTTTAGGCTTTTAGCAATGGTTTGCTGCTGTATGTAAAATGAACAAAGAACAGAAAGCTCAGCAATCCTGCTCTAGATTAGCTCTGAGGAAGGGCCAGCAGCTGGAAGGCTTGAGGCAGGAGCTGCCCCTGGTGAACAGGCTGAAATCATGGCCAGGGCTCGTGCTCAAAATCCAAAAGACACAGATGCAAACTGAAAACACTGTCAAAATAATGCTGACCCTTGCAATATTTCACCCAAACATTTAAAAGCTGTATCTTGTTCTGAATGTTCGGCTCCCTAATGCTCTTTTATTTCCTTTTTCCCCTATAAATAAGCGACAGTTGCCTGACACTTGTTTAACAGCTTCATCTCTCGCTGTACTGGACTCAAATTGAAGCAAGTTGCTCTTTAAAATTGAAAGTGTGGAAGGTTGCAGAATTGCCCTCTGGAGGTCAGGCAGGCACTCAGCTCGGGTTGTGTACCTTAACCTCCTTTTTCTGTGCTCCTTTTTCTTGTTCCTGCTGCTGAGCACAGCAGCAGGTGAGCCCAGCTGGAGCTGGTGTCAAAAATCTGTGCCCAAATACCAGCACTCCCTGCTGCACGATGGGCTTTTCATCATCCCCATGTTTCTTTTTCCTTCTTTTAATAATCCACTTTGTCAACATGTCAAAGCAATGTTTATTTACCTAATGATTTATTTATGTTCATTTGAAATCAAGATTATCCAGTGCTGACCGGATTTACAAAGCACGGAGGTTTCTGATTGTCCATTCTTCCTCTTGGAGAAAAACTTGCTGCATAATCTTAGAAATCTTTCTGCTAGAAAAGACACCTGGAAAGGAAGGGTTAGTGGCAGGGGAAAGGATGATGTTAGGTGTTTATTCAGCCTCTGCTCGTCTCGGTGACTCCAGGCAGAAGCTGCAGGAATGCCTTTGCCTGCTTGCAGTGCTGTGTGCCTCTTGCAGTTCGCAGTCAGTTAGCAGCGGAGGGCGAGGAGGGGGACAGAGAGGGGAGGTGACGAGCTGTGGGCTCTGTGCCGGGACGGGACCCGAGGAGCTCAGCTCGGAGTGGGAGCTGGGCTGCAGTCCCGGAGAGGAGCTCTGAGAGCGCCCTGCTCACCTGTGC
>QUSF01000066.1:1467183-1497134 GCA_003676055.1 Chloebia gouldiae | reverse complement strand
CTGCTCACCGGTGCTTCACCTCTGCTCACCTGTGCCTCACCGGTGCTTCACCTGTGCCTCACCTCTGCTCACCTCTGCTCGCCTCTGCTCACCTCTGCTCACCTGTGCCTCACCTGTGCTCACCTGTGCTCACCTCTGCTCACCTCTGCTCACCCCTGCTCACCTCTGCTCACCGGTGCTCACCTGTGCCTCACCTGTGCCTCACCTGTGCTCACCTCTGCTCACCTGTGCTCACCCCTGCTCACCTGTGCTCACCTGTGCTCACCTCTGCTCACCGGTGCTTCACCTGTGCTTACCTCTGCTCACCTCTGCTCACCTGTGCTCATCTCTGCTCACCTCTGCTCACCTGTGCTCACCTCTGCTCACCTGTGCTCACCTGTGCTCACCGGTGCTCACCTGTGCTTACCTGTGCTCACCCGTGCTCACCCCTGCTCACCTGTGCTCACCTCTGCTCACCCCTGCTCACCTCTGCTCACCCCTGCTCACCTCTGCTCACCTCTGCTCACCTCTGCTCACCCCTGCTCACCCCTGCTCACCTGTGCTGCCCAGCTTTCAGTGCCACCTGCACCTCCAGCACCTCTGCAGGGGGAGACCAGACACACCCAGTGCTGGGGTTACTGTTACAGCTGCCAAAACCCAAATAAATATTCCATAAGCATTCTCAACCAAGTAATTCTGCCTCCTATGCCAAGCTCTCCAGACGTGTGGGTAGAATCTCTGCTTTGTGGCTGGCTTGGAGCTCCCCCTCTTCCTCTGTCCTCCCTTCAGTGCTTGAAAGCAGAATTGCCTCTGCAGCAGTCAGGGATGAGGCTGCTATGAAGAACTCCTCTGCTCCCACAGTGGGGTGGATAATTGACAGTAATGGCTGTAAAATCCAGAGCTCAGGGGCTGGTTTGTTGGTTTGGCTTTTTTTTTCCTCCCAAGCCATCCCTCTGGAAAAGAGTTTGATCAATGGCTGAGCATTTCACACTGCTATTAATAAATGCAGAATGTTAAAGGAGCCACTTTAAGAATAAATAATCTAATTCAGTTCATAATCCTAGCTGTTGTTTAAAAAGAAATAAAAGTAATAACAAAAACAAATTACCCTTTATTTAAATATTAATCTTTGATGGTAATTGTGCCTGAATAAATATTTCAGTGGAAAAGAATGGGTTGTATTGTCAGACCCTGAAAGCTGTGCTGTGGCTGAATGCAGTGTCCTGTGCTGCTGCTCTGAGAGCTTTCTGCTGCTCTGTGGCTGTCACTGGGCATTAGCAGAGCCTGCCTGAGTGATGGAGGCTTGCTGAACGGGGCAAGGACACCCACCTGGCACAGGCTTGCTCCAGTCACATCCAAATGATAGATAGATATATATTTATTCATAAAACCCAGCAGCATTCACAGCTCTGGGGCTTTGTGTTGCCCAGGAGTGCAAAGCACAGCTAAAAAATCACTCTGTTGTGGATTTAGGGGGAGCTGGTGTGGCTGATGCTCTCAGTTCCTGCCTCTCACCTAATCCAGTTGTAACAGATACACCACTGAGCTTTTTCTTATTTAACCAGGACTTGGATCTCTGCTCATATGGAAAAGTGAATTATCAGCTAATGCTTTTATTTTTCCTCATTTCTCTTTCCCTCTGAACCTTGTGGAATGCCAGTGCCCTGGTGCAGACCAGAACTGCCACCCAAAGAGTCCCCAGAGTTGAAGGGCTTCAAAACAAACGAATGGAGGACTTCATATCTGTATTTTACAGACTGTCAAGAAGGCAAATGTTGCAGTGGCCTAGTACAGATTTAAATGCAGTGGAGTTAATGCAGCTAGAAAAGAGCTCAGCCTCTGAAGCCTGACCCTGTGATTAGGGACTGCCTCGAGCTGTGCAGCTCATGGAGATGAGGAAGGTGTGACAGACACCTGACTGTTCTTCAGGGCACTCCCCTGCTGGATGTGCTGCACTCCAGCTGATCCTTCCTTGTGAAAGGAGGAGGTTCTGCTCTTGCAGGATCTCAGGGGTCAGGGTTTGTTCCTTTGAGAATCTCAGTTTAGCCCTGGACCCTTCCTCTTGGCCTTCAGTGGCAGCTGTGGGAGCCAGAATGACGCTGGGGATGCCGGAGATGTGCAGGGATGAGGGGGAGGTGGCTGCCACGGGGTCACTCAGCAGAGCAGCGACAGAGCCGGACGTCTCCCGTGCTCCCAGCTCAGTGTCTCGTGTCAACAGCAATTTTTCATGGCTGTGTGGCTGCTCCTGTTGTATTCCTGCTTGGAAATGGACCCAGGGCCATGGTGTCCCTGAATTCAGTCCAGTTCTGGCCCTGGATTTCACCTGGAGCTCCAGCAGTGCTGTAAGATCAGAACTGGAAGTTTCTCCTTCTGCCACCTGTGATTGCATTTTATGAGATAGAGGGGAAGAGAAAGGATCACCACGTTTGCAAGATGGGACCTTGTGGAAGTAGGAGCACAGTTTAATTTATGATTTACTCACCAGTGCTGATGGAGATGTCACTTTTTTGTACCTCTGGGAGAAATGTCTGCTCTGGAGCCACTCCCTGCTGCAATGCTCTTCATTTCTCTTTCTTACACAAATAGCTTGCAAGTTGTTTCCCCTTCATCTTTTCTCCACACAATTCATCTGCCCACTTCTCACATTCATGTAAAAGCTTTGGCACCCGTCCTTTGCTGTTTCATGTTTTAGATTATTTTGCTCCTAAGCACTGGCAGAGTCTGCACAGGTAATTCAGATGATTTTGTTGCTTCTTGTTTTACATCTCCACAAATTCTGCAGAACACAATGTTTCTTTTATGAACAAAGACTAAGAGTTCTAAATTATTAAACACAGAAATAAGAGCTAGAGACATATTTTGTAGGGCTTTTCTTTTGGAATTGTCAAAGAGAAGTTTGATTCATTCATGTTATTGTGTGTTTTTACCATGAAAAAAGAGTTATTCCTCTACCTTCCTTCAGTTTTGGAGTTAGTGCTGTTCACTGTGTGCCCTAGGATGCTCTGACACAGAAAATAAGCATGTTGCATTTGCAGTGTGCATTAGCTGTGCTCGCATCAGGAGCAGCCCTGCAGGCAGCGAGTGTGCTCCGTGCAGAGCAGTGGGCACTGACAGGAAGGCTCACTTGGAATTATTAAACAAATATGGATATTGATCTCGTACCAATATCCCGCTGTGAGGGACAAAAGCTCTCTAACAGTTTAAAGTTAGAAAGTGTGTGTTTATTGTGTGTGGGACAGCTCCCAAATCCACACAGCAGCTTCCAGGTGATTACAGAGCCCTTTTATCCATCCCAGTGTTGAATACCCAAAATACAAATATTCATCATTTTGGTACATCCCATTCCTCGCTTCGTATGCTAATCATTTCTAAAGCCATTCAGCATGCGTGGTTTGTTCCCTGAAATGGGTCGGTGTCCCTTTCATGGGGAGGGGTCCCAAAATGAGGAAGTCAATGAAGTCTTCCTCCTTCTGACCTTTCTACCTTTTCAATGCAAAGATGACAAATGAACTCTTGGTAGAACTCCCATTCCTTGTCTTCAGTTGGTTTCAGAACAGAGGAGGCCCACAATTGTCTTATGTTCCTAAAAGCTATTTGTCAGTTTGTGTATTCTTCATTATAAACCCAGTTAACTCAACATCGTGCTGACAAGCAATCAGGTATTAGTTAACTACTAACTCTTAACTTCATCAGGGCCTATTAATTTATTTTAATTAACTCTAGTAAGGATTATCTCTGACTAAAATCTCTAAATTCCTTGAAGTTTGTGTTTCAGCTGACCTTGGTGGGCTGTGCTGAGCTGTGCTGCTCACGCAGGAGCCAGGTCGTGCTCTTGGTTCTGTGGAGCCCTGACTGCAGGGCAGGACCATTCTCTCCTCGTGCCAGTTTGGTGAATTCCCTGCCTTGAGCTGCAGGTTTTGCTGAGGAATGAGAGCCCAGCTGTTGGGATTTGTTGATATTTAGCAGAGCACTGCCACGTGTGCTTCTCTGAGCAGTGGCAGAGCTTCAGGGCTGCTGGGCAGGGGCAGCTGCAGCTGGGGCTGTGAGCAAGGTCAGCAAGCCATGAAATGGGAGCAGCGTTCAGCCAGCAGCCTGGCTGCTCTGCATGGCACTGAGGGAGTGCTCTGCATCCCTGCTCACACAGCCTGGCTGCTCTGCATGGCACTGAGGGAGTGCTCTGCATCCCTGCTCACACAGCCATCACTCCTTCCCTTCTGCTTCCAAAATTTAATAATTCTTCACCTCTGCTCTGCTCTCTAATTTTGTCGAAATTGGTCTAATATACTGGAGGGAATGACAGAGACTCAGATGGGCTGATTGCATAATCCTCTCTTTATTAAGGAGCTTGGAAGAAGAAAAACAACTCCCAGACCAGCTTGTTATAGCCATCTATGCCACTGCAGATATTTTATCCTTTCTACTTTTAAACCTTCCCAGATGCTGTGTTTTCCATTTCTTTCTGAGACTCTTCCACTGTCCTTTTGCTTTGAATTTGCTCCATGTTTCCTGTTGTTTCTAATTATACTCTCCTGCCTACCTGCTCTAGCAATTTTCTCTCCTTGACGGATAAATCCTTGAAATATTTGTGGAAAGTTAGCACTTTCTGGTTCTTCTGCCTTTTAAGCCTCACCTACTGATTTTTTTTAGAAAAATCACCAACCTGCCTTCTGCTCTACTTGGTGTTCCTCTAAGTACTGCTCGTTCAGGCCCTCTGGAAATCTGGCACATTATTTCTTCTGCCGTTTTTCTAAAAACCCTGCCCATTTCCTGCAGTCCTTGTGGCTCTTGTTTGTACCTTATCCTGCTGTGCAATGACAGCAGAACTAAAGTCAAGCAGCTTGAGCAAAGCAAATGGAAAGCCATGCCTAAAAACCCGTTTATATTCACAGACTGTAGTGATAATTCTGGCAGTGTTATGTTTTAATTCTTCACATCATTTGGTTGCTTTTAATAGCCATAACAGCTGCCTGTTGGACTTCACACAGACTCCAAGAACCGTGGTAGTTGGGAGGTTTGGAGTAAGTTCCCCATCCAAATTTTCCATTTTGCTTGCTTTAAGCAGATATTGCAAGCCCACATTTTTGGTGATTTTGTGTCCCAGCTCATACCCCTCGAGGATTTTCATTGCAGGAAAAGAAGAGCAGAGTCTATATTTGCAAAGGTTCTGTGTTAGCCTTGCAAAGAAAGAGAGTTTACATCCAATTAAGTCATTAAATCCTCATAATTGGACTAAGAAACTCTGAGGCAGTGAGAGTAAAAACTAAATAAGAGTGAGTAGTTCAAGCAGTCCAGTGTTTAGGTGTGTGCTATGAAATGTTACTGGAGCAGAAATTGATCTCCACTTACTGCTTCTCCTCTTACCTGAATGATTTATGAACCTGTTGAAGCTGTTAATGATTACTAACATTACTGAATTCATAATTACAACAATTAGGGTGTCTCTTCCCCTGCCTCCAGCTCAATAAAATCAATAGGTCTTGTTCAAGGGCTGGATGTGCATCTTTCCACTGTCATTTGCAGAGATTTCTGAGTTCAGCCTGAGGTTGCCCCAGGTAGGAGCAGTGCTCTGCTGAAGCTCAGGAGGGAAGCTGCTGTTGAGGTCAGGACCTGCAGACTGAGCCCTGACAGCGGCTGCAAAACCCAAATTCCACCCAGTTCCACCAGCTGGCACACAAGGAAGGCTGAGTGATGTGTTCTGGCCTCCCCAGCTGACTCCCCACTCTGGGTAGGTGATATTTCCTAGTCACAGGGAACATTTCCTGAGCATTTCATGGAGCATCTCGTGCCATGGCTGTTTTTCTGTCTCCTCCACTTTTCTAGTTATTAGTCTGATCATGTTATTATTTTTACTGAAAGAGTAATTTCCTTTTGGAAATGACAAACAACTGCAGCCACGTTCTGCCAGACTGTATTGAGATAAGGTGGTGAGAGCCCACCATTTCTCATCTGCCTCCTTGGATCAGTGAATATTTAAAGTCCATTTAAGTTTATCTGCAGTAATGGTTTTGTTTACAGCCGTTCTGGGGTAGGGAAGAAGCTGCTTGGCTGGAGGTGATTTGAGGACACGGAAACTTGGAAGGAATAATTGTGGATGGGGGAGCTGTTACCAGCATTCCATGTTCCAGCAGCTCGGTGTTTTACCGGGAGCGTTTGCAGGAGCAGGAGCTGCGTTTGGCCATTTTCCCTCGCACTGGGGTGGGATGGGCTCACACAACTCCGACTTCAGCTCCAGCCAGGGCGGCTCCTCGGGCTGCTTCAGCCATTGGAATAATCAGCTTCTGCAAAGTCGTTCAGGGAATAGGCACTGAGATCCCCTGAGTGCTTTTAGAGTGGAGCGGGACGTTTATGGAGAGATGGTTTAGTGTGGCGGCTGCCCTGGCAGGGAGCAGCCCTGCTCAGGCTGCAGCTCCTTGCAGTTCCCTCTGCAGGGAGGTCTCTGCCCTTGGGGTTTGCTGCAGCAGCTCCTGCACCGCTGGCAGAGGCTCCTGCACCGCTGGCAGAGGCTCCTGCACCGCTGGCAGAGGCTCCTGCACCGCTGGCAGAGGCTCCTGCACCGCTGGCAGAGGCTCCTGCGCTGCTGCTGCAGCTCCTGCACCGCTGGCAGCGGCTCCTGCACTGCTGCTGCAGCTCCTGCACCGCTGGCAGCGGCTCCTGCACTGCTGCTGCAGCTCCTGCACCGCTGGCAGAGGCTCCTGCACCGCTGGCAGAGGCTCCTGCACCGCTGGCAGAGGCTCCTGCACTGCTGCTGCTGCTGCTGCTGCGGGACACAGAGGCACCCAGGGGTGGGCCCGGGAGCACCCAGGGGCACAGATCCCAGCAGGGACACCCAGGGACACAGATCAGTGCTGCTGGTTCCTGCCCTGCACCAGGAGCACAAACTGAGCGCCGCTGCTGAGTCCTGCACTGATTCCTGCACTGCTCCCTGCCCTGGGGGCTTTGCTGTCTCTGGGCACCTCCCACGGGGTAATTCCCTGCAGTGTAACTACAGTCATAACCTGCCGCTGCTATTATTATTTTATATTGTTAGTGTTTTTGTTGTTTCCATCGCTGCTGAGATTGCCAGAGCCGTGTGTCCCCTTGCAGGGGAGCAGCCCTGAGCTCAGGTGCTGCACAGCCTCGGGCTCCAAGGCACCAGCAGTGGGTGCAGCAAGTCCCAGAGGGATTGACTCCAACACCTCATGCTGATAAGAACAGTGTGGATATTCTCAGTTCAGTCAGAGAGAAAAAGAGAAAGATTTCTGCCAGAAATCTGGGGAAAAGTCCGAGAGGAATGAAAACAATCGATTACCTTGCTTTCCATTCATATTGTTTATAGATCTGTTCTACCACACTGAGCCAAGCCCAGTGTGCCAATCAGGTGAAATGGTTTTACTTTAATTCCAATGGAATTAATGTTCACAGTGTTCTCTGTAAAAGAGAGAACTGGTTTTGAATAAACATTCATTTACCTTCTGAAATCATACAAGTCGTTTCGCCCGTCCCTGGCTCAACAGCATCAAGCATGACATTGAGAGTTTTTGAACTCTGCCAGTTTTTAACGTCACAAGCACCTCCAAAGCTGTGATTTGATCTGACAGGACCCAGCACTCAGCTGCAGCCCTGCCCCGTCCTCCTGTCTCTGTGATCTCCTCACGGCTCTCAGATCCTCCCAAGGTGTGTGGAGGGGAAAGCTCTGCTCTGCTCACAGAGCAGCTGGGCAGGGACAGGTCCCACCCTGGCTGGTACAGACAGCATCAGTTACTGAGAGATTATCTACCTGAGAGAGGTGCGACACCAGGGGGCTTTCAGAGGTCTCTCCCAACCAAGACTGCCCTGTAATTCTGTGATTTAAATATATTTCAGCCTAAAGCTCTTTTAAAAAGATGGGTTTGGAGGGAGGCAAGGTGAATCTTCTCTCTTCAGTTTATTTTTCATATTGTTGCTTAAAAAGAAGAAACAAACTGGATTCTGGAAGCTTCTGTTTTAATATTAAGAAAGCTGGAAAGTATTTCCTTTTTTTTTTTGAATTCTAGACTTGGCAAACACTGAACAATTGTGTAAAGAAAACTATTTTTAATTTTTTTTTCACTTGAAAAGAACTTTGCAGTTTTGGAAGATGTATGAGTTCAGCAGAAATACTTGCTGAATAGTTCACAGCAGAGGAAGTTCCTGTAGCTGAGGGTACTAATCTCATATATTGGATGTGCCTTGGCAGGTATCTCCAAATAAGTCACTAATTTTGAAATACACTGAGAGCTTGAGTCTTGTGGAATGTGATGCTGCTTTTCTATATCATTGCATTTGTGGAACCAGCGTGGACACGAATAAGCACGGCATAAAAAAATGTGTTCCTGATCTCACTGTGGGGACGTGGGGGGAGCCAAGTGCTGAGGTACCAGATCTTCCACTCTGGATTTAATGCCACAATTACATTTTTTAAAAATTAACAGGGAGCATAATTTCCAAACCATTCCTAATTGCAAAGCCTAACCCCACATACATTTAGGCACAAGTGTAAATTTGCTGGTCATGCATAGGAGGGGTTTTAGGTGGATAAATATTTGCAGGCTGGGGAGTGAATGGTGCTGCGGGGTGGTGTGTGAGCACGGTGCAGCAGCTGGCTCTCCTTCCCTGGGAGCAGTGCCGTGTTTGTGCAGCTCCTGCCATTCACAGAAAGGCTTCTTTCATCTCCAGGAGCTGTGATGTGGCAACGGGCTGCCGAGTTGTACTGGGAATAAACAGCTAAAGCTCTTCTGAGGAACGCTCAGGGGTGCTCTTGGTGCAGAGGCTCAGGTCTGGGGGTGGTGTAAATCCCACAGCTCTGCCAGTGCTGGGACAACCTCCCTGCCACGGGTGCTGAGCTGCTCCTGACCAAAGCCTTTATACCTGGTTTTCTGCCCATAAAACAGCAGCCGTGGTCCATTTTCCCCATTTTCCCCCCTTGTGAGCACAGCCATCACCACCTTCCCTGGCTGTCGTGCACAGCAGGTCTGAGCCTTGGCTGCATCCTGCAGAAACCTCACCTGTTAATTGGGAGCACTCGTGGCTCTGTGCCTGCTTTCCTCTTCTGCAGTTTTACACTTACAAGTGAGTTTTCCTACATTTATGGTTATTTTTGTGCCGAGGACAATAAAACAGCAGGTGGGGGAAGCTGGATCGAGTGTATTTGCAGGGTTTTATTAGGCTTTGCCCTGTCAGTAAAAGCTCTGCCTCCTGCACAGGAGCTGGGGCCGGGCTGCTGCAGAAACCTGGGGGATGTTCATTGAGTGATTATCAGATGGGATGGGGCAAAGGCAGCCTTGATTTACCCTTCCCTTGGCACGTGTGGGAAATGATCCCATGCCAGGAGATGCTCAGAGCCCTGGTTCTGAACTGAACTCGGTGGGTAACTGTGTTTTCAATTGATATTGTATTAAGAGTTTGCTAATTTTTGCTCACTTTTGAATTATTTGGGAAAAGTGCTATCAACACCTGGAAAATCATACAGTGAATAATTTATTTGACAATAGCAAAAAAAAAAAGTCAAATAAATAATTCACCAAATATTTCTCAACCAACACAACTGATGTCAAGCTCCAGAGAGATGGATCAATTTTTAAAAATAACTCTATTACATGATTAGCAGACTCATTTCTTTGTGATTTTTCTTGCTAGTTGGTTCACTTCATATGGTGATTCCCACAGAAAAATGACTTTTCAGTCTACCTATGCTGAATTTTTAATAGTAAGATGACACTGAATAAAATTAAATTTTAATGTGGTGCTGTATGTATCACCCTCTCTTGATACATCAGTGGTAATGACCTTTGCTGTAGCACAGTGCTCCAGGTTCTACAGATCCTGGGTTTTAGGATGCCCTCTCTGACCCTGGGGTGAGCTGAGCCCCAAGTCTCGCTTCCTTGTCTAAAATATTTTTGTTTTTATTGTTTGTGTGCTGTCAAGGATGAGCTGTCAGTGTGCTGACAGCACGTGGGGCAGGTATTGCACCCTGCTGTTGGTGTGGGTTCATAAAATTGCAGCTTTTGGGGTCAGCTCTGCCATGTTCTGCTGGATGCTGCTGCCCTTGCCAGGCAGATGCCACCGGTGGCTGATGTGGCAGATCAGAGCTGCCCTGGTGGGCTCTCACTCTGGAGCTGGGCCAGCCCTCAGCTGCTGCCAGGCACTGCCGTGCTTGGTTCAAAATTTACCTTAAGTACCAGCTGTAGGAACAAAACAGTCCACGGAAAATCTGCAATCCTTATCCAGTATAAAAGCTTTCTTCAAAAACAAGCTGAAAACTATTCGCGGATTGCACTTTGTGAACCAGAGGGCCAAGTCACCAGGACTGGATTTGTTAGAGTAAGAAATGTCTCTTTGCCTGTAAGGGCATGGGGAGAGGCTGAAGGACGTGACCCAGAGGAGCTTGCACAGCCCAGCCAGGCACCGAGGGCTCCCCTCCCCAGCCTGTGCTCCGGGCTGTGTCCAGCAGAGCAGAGCTGTGCCCCGGGGCACAGAGAGCCAGGGCAGCACTCTGGGAGCAGCTACAGGCTCAGGGGAACAGCAGCAAAGAGCTGAAGTTTGGCCTTTGCAGCAGCACACCTGGGCCAGGGGAGGTTTTACATCCCTGCTGCCTGAGCTGGGCTGGTTCCAGCAGAGCCCAGGCTCCGTGGGACCTGGCCAGTGTCACCTTTGGACACAAAATGAGAGCACAGTGCTGGGGAAGTTCAAAGGAGAAAAGGAGCCACTTTTATCCCAACATCTGGGATTTACAGAATTCCAAAGGTGACCGTGGATTGGAGGATGGAATTACCACCTCTCCAACCACACTGCTCCAAAGATCAATCAGTCATTTCTCTCTACTCAGAGAAATATGTAAACTATTCTACTTCTACATGAAATTGTGTGGGAACTCCAACTCTCAAATATGTAAACATGATCAGAAGGCTAGAGCAGTTTTATGAGAAGTTTAACACTTTCAAAAGAACTATAAAAGAAAACCTAACACTTTTAAAAATCAGGGCAACAGAGGAGCACCAAGGAGAGCCCACCTGGACCAGCCCCAGGCACACAGAGGGCTCCTCCTGCAGGAACCAGGGATTGGAACGAGGTTACAAACAAATCTGGGCCTGCTGGTGGGTAAAACTGCACTGAGAGATGCAGGAAACAGCAGGAAGGATTTCACTGAGGGGTGAATGCAGTGAGGGGGGTTTGTCTTTACAAACCTGCCGTGGGTCTTGCTGAAGTTGGATACAGAGGGATGAAAAGCAATGCAGAGAACCACAGATCCCATAAGGAATTCCACTGACTGACACAAGGAGAAGAAAATACATTAGAAGGGGTCTTAGGCATTAGGGGTTTTGGGAAGTCTGTCCCTCTCACGTACCTCAGCCAGTGGGGAAAGAGAGAGGGAAATGTGGCCCATGGGAAGCACCCCATGGCCTCTCCCTTTACTCAAAGAAGGTTCCAGGACTCCTCTGGCTCCGTTTTGGACACAAACCCCTGGTGTTGGTGGGCTCATGTTCGTGGCCCTCCCTGCAGGACCCCACAGCTCCCCTTGCCCATCCCGTGCACGTCCCCACGAGGGGCTGTCAGACACCTGCAGGAGTTCATTGCATTGCAAGTAGCTGTTTATTCAGCAGAGATGTGATCTCTGTCTGCCCAGCAAATGTGGAGAGGAATGCAAATGTCCCTCCTGCCACAGCAGTTTGACTCAGATATAGAGGCTTCCTAAAACAAACAAAAAACCCTCACAAATAAAAGGATTCTCTCTCCTGAGACCAGAGTTGTGGATATTTTCTAAGAATTCAGCAAAGACTAGACAGACAATCTTTTCTTGGTGAAAATAAACTAAAAGATTATCAGGATTCTCTCCTGGCTACTTTAAATATAGATGTATATATATATATATATATATTCCTTCTGGTACAGGAGATTTTTCACTCAGTAGTTTCTTTTCTCTTAATATCTTCTAGTTTCCTCCTCCTTTTTTTCCCCACCCAAAATCTGTTTAGGTGTGAAGACAGTTTGTTACTGGGCTGCATGTTCCCAGGAGCACTGCAAAAATATGGATAAAATCCACTTTATTTAAAGACTTTGGCACTGCTGGGGATGTGCTGCTCGAGGGGAGTGTAAATGCAATGCTCATGTGCTCTAGGGAAGCTCTGGGGCTGTGGAGAGAAGGGAAGGAGGAACCAAAAAGCAAATATTCCGAAGGAAGGGCTGATTCTCTAGTGATCCTTTGATTTCCTTTCCACCTCCTCATTCTTGCTGAGGAAACAAGAATGATATCAGGTGTAATGGCTTAAAATTCCAGAAGAGAGGAGCAGAGAAGCTTTGTAAGATGCTTTTAGTGAAATTGCTTACATTCTGGGGAAAATACCACAGGAAAAGGTTTCTTTTTTCATTTTAAACAGAATCTGTATCAGAAATTAAATGTTTTTTAAAAAATAGAGAGCTTTGTTACAACATGGCAAGGCTTTGGCTTTTTATCCTACAGCTGCCATGGGTTGATGTTTCCTCCCACACAGGGAAGGAAACTTGGTGGTTTTGTCTGAGTGACAGCATAGCACACGACCTTCCTTTTACCCAAAAAATTACCTTCTGTCTGAAATGTCACCTTTTTTCCACTTTGTGGTGCATAAATCATCTCATCCCCTCTTTTTATGGGAAAGTAATTTCCAGTTTAATTTTCTCTCCTGTGAAACGGGAGTAATGGTTTTCACAAACCCCTTCAGGCCTCCTGGGCTCGGCTGTGCTGCTGCCACATTTCTCTGTGCTGGAAAGTTTTCCCAGTTATCCCTGGAAACATTTCTTGCTTTCCTGAGCCCTGCTCTGGCTCCCCTTGCCCTGGCCCAGGCTCTGGTGGTGCCCTGCAGGAGATGTGCTGGCCACCTTTGTGGGCTGCAGGAGAACAAAATAAATCACCTTTTCCCTCCTCTCCCGTGGGTCTTTCCTTCCCTTTCCAGTGGCACATCCTGCATATTGATGGCTTTGGGCTGCTCCTGTCCATTGCAGCCAGCTGCAGCCAGGGGAACCCAGGGGGAAGAAATGCTGATGTCTCCTGTGTTTGACTCTGTGCTATCCACTTCTGCTAATGTCCAGCACAGCTGGAAAAGGGGTTTGCCTTTTGGTGAGCGTGCCTTGGTGCTCCCAAGGATTGGCACTGTGCCCGCAGTGCCCCTGGGAGCCCCGAGCAGAGCCCAGCCCCAGGGCTCGTGCCTGGCTTCCATTCAGACAGCAGCAGGGCTGGAGCTCTGCACGCCCAGGCACTGCCCTGCCCCTTCTGCTCACACACTTAAGGCAACTGAGGTTCCATAGCCAGCACTGCACAAGGCAGCCTCTGATCCCACCTAGGCCAGCCTCAAAGGAGGCTGCATTCAGGGCTCCTTTAGGAATCTTTTCTTCATGGCGTGAAGAAATGAGAAACTGAACAAAATGTGTTCCATGCTGGCTCGCTTTAAATTCCATCCAGGAGAGAAAGAACACAGTGCATCCACTGAAATACAAACCTTAAAGATGATCAGATCAGCCTCTCCAAGAAGCTCTGGGTAAAGCTCTGAATTTAGTCAGCACAGTGGAAATCTCTGAGGATCTTGGGAAGAGTCCCAGTCTGGGGCTGTTGTCATAACTGGTCTTCATCAAAGTGTATCCTCAGTTTTAGCTCTTTTCCCACATCAGCTGGGAAGCCTGATGGGGTTTGGGTGCATTTGGGGATTCTCTGATCAGTTGCTGAAATGTTCCCTTTTTTTCTAGTTGCACTCTCCAGCAGAAATGGTCTGTGACCCCTTTAGTGCTGTGCCAGTCTTCCTCTCCTTGAGCATTATCCCACAGAAAGAAATTCTGCTCTTTCCTTTCCCCTCCACACAGACACTGAAGCAGGTTCAGCATTCAGTGCTGCAGCAGTAAAAGCCCTCTCAGCGTCCCCTGGGTTTGTGCCTTGCTAAGAAATCCCACACTCCTCTGCAGCTTTGCAGGAAATTTGAGTATTTTCCTGTCTCTCTCGATGCCACTGGCCAAAGGAGCTCGCCTTACCAGGACATACAGTGGAATCTTCATTACCTTTCCATGCAGTAGCTGGTTTTGTAACAAACTTTACAGGAATTGCATCAATTCCCTTTGCATTTCTGCTGTCTGGAATTCTCTGAGACAATCCTGGAACCCAGGGAAGGACAGCCCCCAGTGCCCCCACAATGTCACAGCCAGCGAGGCTTTGCTCTCCTCTGGGGTTTCACTCAAGGATCCTGGCAGGACTGGCTGATAAGAAAGAACCCAGTTTTGTAACCCTCTCACAACGAGCTCGATTATCTGTAATTCCTGGTTTAGCAAAGGACAAAAGGAGCTTCCCACTGATGTTCACAGCAAGGTAGCAGTGTAGCCAAAAATTAATTCTGACTTTTGCAGTCCTCTGCTCCCTGCTGCCCTTGTTCATGGGCCCCATCCCGAGCTTTGACCTTTCTTTCATGCCTGTCTTTTTAATAAACAGAAAATACTTTTGGTGCCGTGGTTTCCCCTTTCAAGGAGTGATTCCCTTTAGCTGGCTCACGTGCTGCTTTGCCCTGGAGGAAATGCAGTGTGCTCCTTGAAGGGAGGCTCTGGGAGCAGTTCAGGCTGCACTGTCAGCCTCTGTTTTGCCTTTGACCTGGCTGTGTTTGTCCCCCTGTGAAGTGGAGCAGTGCACAGTGATCCTGTCACAAAGTGTTACTGAGCCACTGGAATTGGTGGGAAATGATCTGAAATCTTCAGTCAAGTGCAAATGATTAATTCATTATTAAATCCATCATCCCACCCAATCCTCTCTTTGAAGGAGCCTTAATCCAAGGTTTTATTAATATAAAAGCACTTATATTCCTGGCTTATCAGTCATGTAATGAACATTTCTGTTCCTTTCTTTGCTGCAGTGAGGAGGGACCCGCCTCTGAAATCATGCAGATTGATTTTGAAATTGAAGAGCTGGCTGACCTGCCTGAGACCCAGCTCATCACCTGGCAGGTGGAATATCCTGGAGACACCACATCCGACCTGGGAATCTCCAAGATCTACGTCAGCCAGAAGGAGCTGGTGGGAGTTCTCCCCTTGGCCATGGTAAGGTCGTTTGGCATTCTGCAGGGCTTCAGCCCTGCTCTGCGCTCCAGTGTCTGCCAGGCCAGCAGGGAGGGACACGGGGAGGCCTGGAGAGTCAGGTCCTGCCCTGTGGGGACAGCACAGCTTCCCTGGGAGCCCAGCTCCTGCCCTCTGGCTGGTTTTTGGGCAGAAGCTGAGCTGCTGGCGTTTCCCCTGCTCAGAGCTCCCGTGGATGCAGCACCAGGGGTGCTCAGGCACTCCTTTCACCGTGCTACATCTCTGCCCTGAATCAGGAGTGCTCTTAGCTGGGGCTGGGCTTCCCGAGTGACAGGTTTCCCAGATTCTGAATGCTGACTCCGTGTCCATTTGAGAGCGAGAAAAGAGATAAAAGGGATGGCATGAGCTCTGATTGGTGTGGGTCAGCTGGGCAGAGCAAAATGCAGTCCGTAGCCAACTGCCTGTTCTACAGAAATGCATTCCAACAGGTGCCCCATGGTCACTGTGAAAACTGCAGTTCTTGAAAATTGCCTGATCCTTTAGCCTTGTTTTTACCTAAAAATGCCTGTTAGACACCCACATTTACGTACAGTCAGCAATTCTTGCATTTCCTCTTCTCTCCCTGTCCCATTTCTCTGTTAGGTCGAAGCACACTTGTGTAAGGTCTGGCTGTGCTTTGTGTCTGTTCTCGGGCAATCTGTTAGAAAACATTGACACATTGCTATTTAGCGCTGAAAGAAAACCAAAATCAATCTCAGAGCATTTAAAACAATGTAACCTGGATGCTTGCCTGGTGCTATCAAGTTAATTATGCCATTGCTGAAGACGGAAGGTGTTCTCTGCACTTTCAGACTCCCAGAACTGGCTGCTCTTGTTATTTGTATTTACCAACTTCCTGGCTACTGAGATGCTGTGATTCTTTATTTCACCCACGTTTTCTCTCTGGTGCCTTCATTGCCAGGCTGTGTCTGACAGCTGGGGCTGGGGCTGGCTCACAAAGGAGAGCTGTGTGACCCCTCTGCACGGTGCTTCCTCCAGCCGAGGAGGAGGAAGCACTGGGAGCTCTCTGCTGGCAGGGCAGGAGGCTTCCACAGACTCACAGAATATTCTGGGTAGGGCAGCAGGTACAGCTCTGCTGTCAGCCGGGCCCTGGAGCGCAGGCACACGAGTCCTGCTTGAGGGTGAAGGCTGTAGAACAATCAGATTTACGTCACGCGAGCTGTTGGGGTTTCTGCTCCCTCCATACATAATTGAAAAGATAAAAGGTTTCCTCCCCAGGGCTTCCCGTGGTGGCAGGAAACCACAGTTCTCCTCACGTGTGCCCACGAGCCACGATTGCTTTATTATCAAGGGATATAGTGGCAAAATATAGCTCCTGAGAACAAAAATAGGTTCTGCTGGCAGCTGCTACAAATCAGCTCACTCTCTTAATTTCCATTAGAGATGAAGAAAAGCCCAAAGGTCACCTGCAGCTACAAAGGCATCAGGAGATGGCATTTGCAAGGCAACAGGTGTGGGGAGAACGAGGAAGGGGGGAGGCAAAGACAGATGGCAGCAGTGCCTGGGCCTGGCAGGCTGGCATCGTGTAGCTCTCTGCAGGAGCTGCAGTGTCAGGAGGAGCTCCAGGGTGTGAGGAACCTCCAGCCTTCGTCCTGCTGCGCTCTGTGCTCAGGCAGGGATGACTCAGGTGCAGCCCCTCTGAGGCATCCAGCTTTGATTAGTTTGGTGCTTCAGTTTTCCCTGCGGTCCTTGCAAAGCCACCTTGTAATTTGCAAATTAAAGTAAAAAAATGAAAAAATTCTCCGCTTCCATTTAGGAAAGAAGCACAATGAAAATAATGTGTTATTTCTGTGGAATAACAGAGAGGTGTTTTGTGACCTGCTGGTGAAGGGGCTGAGCAAACGTGGCTGAGCTGTTAGGAACAAGGATCCCCTTACCCTGCATCCCTGGAGGTCAGCAGCCTCCAGGGAGGGATGGTGGTGGAGCAAAATAACATTTTCCACCAGTGTAAGCGTTTCTGCAATGCCACCCCAGCTGGGACTGTGTGAAACACGGGGGAACATTTGTTCTGTAAGGTCAGGGCCAGCAGCTAGCTGTAAAGAGTAAAGGTCTTTGTGTGTGTTGAACAGAAATCTGTTACAATGCACAGCGTGCCAACATGAAATATCATGTTTAAAATGGTATTTGGTTAAAAGCTCTGTTTTGGTATGTCCTAGCATTGTCAAAGCAAGGCTGACCTGACCCATTCTCCTCTTGCCAAGGGACACACTCCTGTCCTCAGACCCATTAGACACATTTTGGCTTCTGACAAGTCCTGTTTCTGGCAGTCCTATTAAACAAATAGTATCCAAAACCTCAGCACCAATTTAACATTATTCCTTCTAGATAATTCATTGTTTCAACCTGCTCCTGATGTTCTTTTTAAAACTTTAATGATTATGTTGACAGGAAGTAAACTGTTCTACTTACCATGAGCATGAGAAGCTGTATTAACAGACCAGGTACATAAATAAAATCAGTAGTGGCAGTAAAGAGGCTATTTATTATAAGGGAAACTTTTGTACTACAATTATTTCTAATAGTTACCGGGATCAGCTGTCACGGCAGTGGCTGGCACTGATGGATTTTGTAAATACCCCTCTTTTTATTGGTGCCCTCACAAACCTGACACGTTTCATTGTCAAGCAGAGCTGTGCATGTTGTGGTAGGGGCTGGCTGTGCAGCTCAGAGCTGCCACGCCACTCTGGGGCTGCTGCAGCCTCCTCTCCCCATCCATCCTTGGGGGGGATGTAGAGGAACAGATTGGTTTTGGGGGGATCTGCTTCTGGCTGGGAGCAGCCTGAGTTCTGCCTGGCAGCAGAGCAGTGCAGGATCACATCAGCCAAACCCTCTGTCCTGCTCAAATTCAATCAGGGAATATTCCTAAAGACTTCCACTGACAGCTTTATGAAAAAGAGAGAGATGTCTAGAGAGTAGATAAAAGCTTTTACCTTCCTAATTCATAGCTTTTAAATTGCAATTACAGTATTCGGCAAGTTTTCAAATATTTAATTAAAATGTTACCCAGTGCTGAAAAGGAGCCTTTTTAAATCAAAATGATTAGTGAATCACAGATGAAATTCACTCCTAAGAAAGGGAGAAACCGTTGGATCATTGTGATGTTGCCAGCAACCATTTTCTTTTCAGAAATACATCCTATTGCTTCCCGAAATTAGACAGATGAAGGACTTCAAATTTCACACCATAAAACAGACTTGCCATTCTCCCAGTGATGCCTCAGCACCCACCAGTTCTGATTTTGAGTCACCTTTCTGGGAAGCAGACATCCCAGATGTCAGAATGCCAGATCATGTCTGTTGCCAGTGCAGTCCAAGTGTTCATGTCCTGGGAGTGTTTTGTTCTCTGTCTCAGAAGATGCACGCCAGGGTTTGGTTCTGTTTCCCGGGGTTTTGTAGCGTTGCTCAGGGTTTGTTCTCTGCAATGGCACACACTTGTCCTGTGACTCAGTGCCACATCCAGATCTTTCTGCTGCTCTGTTGTTTCAGACTGGAGATCTTTTCCCTGATGGCTGAAATTCTGACTGTCAGTCCCCATGATGAAACTTCTCACTGTGACATTTCATTCCATTTCTTTTTTAGGGGTCTTTGGGTTTATCTGCTGCTTCTATTTAACAGTTCAGACTTCTGTATTGATGATGCCTTCCCAGCTGATATCCTCAGCACATTTGAGTAGTAGTCTGTTCCAGGGTCATTCCTGACAGCAGGAAAAGCACAGCTTTTCCCTGGCTTATTTCTGGGATATTGGATCAGTCTGGTTCTGATTCTGGAATGTTGCTGTGGCGCTCCAGAGGAACAGATTGTCTCACTGGCTCTCCCAGCTTTGCCTGCGTCCAGAAACCTCCCTTATGGATTGGTTCTCGTGCTCAGGCAACTTCCACTGCAAGGACTCTGTGTTGCAGAGCTTGTTAATCAATCTCTGTGCAGTGTGGGAGTCAGATCAGATTCTCTTTCACATCCTGGTAACTGCAGTCAGCCCGCACAGCTGACAGCAGAAAGTGTTTCATTAACATGGAAGAATCTGAGGTGCTTCAGGAATTAATTGAATCACAGGGATCTGAAGCTGCTAGATGTTTTTCCTGTATGTAGATGTTAATTATTCAGGCTTTCTCAGAGCCTGTGGCGTTGGCACCTCTCTGTACCCAGCTGATGGACCAGGCACCTGCTGTGGCAGCTCTGGTGTACTTGTGTCCAAGAGGTGAACGTCCTTGCAAGGGGGCTGAATTCAGGGCTCATTCCTGGGTGGATCTGTCTGGAATTATGCTCAGTCTGGGATTCCCTGCTCTTGCTGCTGTTCCCCAAGCTCTGGCCTTGCTGTGGTGGGGACAGCTTTGGGTTTGTGTGCAGAGAATGGAACAGGAGCAATGCAGGCACCTGGCCACGAGCACACCCCATCTCCAGGCCAACAGCTGCCCTGTTCTCTGGCTTTCTCCTCGCAGAGCTGGTGACCACCCTGGTCCTTAGCGTTTGAAACAGAGGCAGCAGCTCTGTCCTGCACAATCAGACTGTGCTGCCGTGTGCAGCACACAGGGGAGGATGGCTGTGCTCACTGCAGCATCACAGCCACCTTCGGCTCCTCACACTCCCGAGCAGCGAGGAGCATCGGGCAGATCTTGTTCAGTGCAGTCCTTGTTCTGCCTCCATCTGATGGAGAGGGACCTTGGTGGAGCTGCTGCAGGAGACAGGAGGGTGGAAATGTTGGGTTTGTCCCTGAGCTGCAGGGGTCTGAGCAATGCTGTGATCACCTGGAGCAGCAGCGAGCAGCCAGGCTGGTTCTGAGAGAGGGGCAGGGAGGGCTGAGGCTGGGGCTGCCTGCTGGCACCGCTGCTGGCACCACACAGCTCCGTGTGGGGCTGGGAAATGGGGCTCACAGAGCTGGATGTGGGGCTGGGAAATGGGGCTCACAGAGCTCCGTGTGGGGCTGGGAAATGGGGCTCACAGGGCTGGATGTGGGGCTGGGAAATGGGGCTCACAGGGCTGGATGTGGGGCTGGGAAATGGGGCTCACAGAGCTGGATGTGGGGCTGGGAAATGGGGCTCACAGAGCTGGATGTGGGACTGGGAAATGGGGCTCACACAGCTCGGTGTGGGGCTGGGAAATGGGGCTCACAGAGCTGAATGTGGGACTGGGAAATGGGGCTCACAGAGCTCCATGTGGGGCTGGGAAATGGGGCTCACAGAGCTGGATGTGGGGCTGGGAAATGGGGCTCACAGAGCTGGATGTGGGGAAGGGAAATGGGGCTCCCCAGAGAGCAGGAACAAGCACAGGGGTGTTTTCCTTACGAATTACAGCCTAAGAGAAATGGCTTTGCATAAGAGCTGTTCTTTCTGAAGTGTCAGTTACATGTGTTTTCTTTGATTAGACTGAACTGGGTTTGAGACAAGCCCAATTCTTCACCCTGACAATCTTGGTGTTACTCTGGAGCTATGGAATGTAGAAGGACCAGGAAAACACAGCAGATCTGAATTTAGAGCATGTTTCACCAGAACTTCTCCTTCCTTCATGACAATAGACACAAGATTTAGAAGTCCTGGCCTGTTTTCCTACTACTGCAAAGCCACTGTTGTTACAAATGTTCTGAGTTTAAAACAGAAATAATTTGGTGGTGAACCAAGTTTTTGGAATGATGGTCTTGTAATTATTTTATCATTTGATCATTTTTGTGGAGCCAGTTTCAGCCAGCTGGAAGGGACCTCATTTTGGGTAGAAAAGTGCTCCAGCTGTGCAGTGCCCTGCCCAGAGAGACTCTGGGTCTGTGCTCTGGGGCTCGGACACCTCCAGAGAAGGGGAGCCACATTCTGGGTGTGCTCATCTCCATGGCAGTGTTTTCCCTGTGTGTCCAAATGGAATTCCTGTGTTCTCACCTGTGCCAGACGAGCCTGGCACTGATGCCTTGGGGAGCTCCCCAGAACACAGGCTGGACAAGGTTAAGAGAATAAATTAGGTATTTATTGAAGGCCTTCAGTAGGCACGTCTTGGGCAGGCAGAGCCTCTGAGGGGCTACACCTAACATGGATAATGGTAATGAGTTTTTCACACTTTTATAAGTTTGGTCCATTTACATATCAGGGGTTAATCCTGCAGTTACAGCTTCAGCTAAAGTCACTCCATGTCTGCTGCCACCAGTTTGCTGTTGTTTCCATCTCTGGGGCCCTGAGGCAGTGAGGTGTCCTTGATTGCCACGCCTGGAGAGGAATTGCTGTGTCTGAATAGAACAGGAGAACAGCAGCTGGCAGCCTGTGGAGCTTCAGAGTTATGCACCAAAGCAGCACAGGATCTGGAAAATACAAACTAAATCTAGAAGCTAAATGCTAAGGCATGGGGACAGTGTGGCTCCTGCCTGGTGTGCCCTGTGGGGAGCAGCTGTGGGAGCAGCAGGGCTCCAGATGTGGGGGGCAGCTGTGGGAGCAGCAGGGCTCCAGATGTGGGGAGCAGCAGAGCTCCAGATGTGGGGGGCAGCTTGGGGAGCAGCAGGGCTCCAGATGTGGGAGCAGCTGTGGGAGCAGCAGGGCTCCAGCTGTGGGAGCAGCTGTGGGAGCAGCTGTGGGAGCAGCAGGGCTCCAGCTGTGGGAGCAGCTGTGGGAGCAGCTGTGGGAGCAGGGCTCCAGCTGAGCCCTCCTGGGGCTGGGCAGCTCCTGTGGCTCTCGGGTACCACCTTGGTGGCCCGGGGCTGGCCCCAGGGCAGGGCTGTCCCTGCCTCGGGCTCTCTCTCCCATCTCTGACTGCTGTGCTCATGGAAAGATGTTTCCCTCTTGGCACAATGAAGGGGATGCTGCCTTATTTGGTTCCCTTAGATGAGTGATTTGAGTGAAGTATTGCTGGAGGAGAAGCAGAGCATTTCTCCTGCTGAAATAGATCATCACCACCGTGCTGCTGCTGGAGCAGCCAGCCTGGGATCTCTCTGTGCAGCTTCTTGACATTATTTTTAGATGTTCTTCCTAATTCTGTGCTACTGTTTGGGGGCTGGGGGCTTCCTTTTTTTTTTTTTTTTTTTTTTTTCTTTTTTTTTTTTTCTCCTGGGGATTTAAGATTTTGAAATTATTTATTTACGAGCCATGAAAATCTCCCCAAAATGGATTTTAACAAGTGTGTAATTGGATAATTTGACAACGGGTAAGCTGAAGCCCCAGAGATCAGGAATTACACTTCACCACAGAATAGTGGTTCTTCATGTAGAATTAATTAGATTTTCTCTAGATTACAAGTAGTAAGAAGAGTAGTCAATTAAGAGAATTATTCCCTGACTTTTCCATCCTTCTTCCAGCCAGTGGATTTAAGAATTCCTTTTGCTGTGTGAGATGTCCTCAGAGGCAGGATGCCAGAGGATGAGGGCAGTGGGCTGAGGAGTGACCATGGCTCAGGAGGGACGGCGGCGGAGGTGTGCCACCTCTGAGGGGGGGAGAGGGGGACAGGAAGAGAGAGGATGATGATGATGATGATGATGATGATGATGATGATGATGATGATGATGATGGTTTTTGTTTGGGCAGGCAGGGGTGATGATGATGATGGTTTTTGTCTGGGCAGGCAGGGGTGATGATGATGATGGTGGTGCTGGGTTGGGCAGGCAGGGCCGAAGCAGAGCAGCCACTGGGATGGATTCCCGTGGATTTTGAGTCCCAGCTGGAGCTCCCGAGGCTCCCCCTGTGCCCGGGGCAGTTCAGGCCCTGAGCTCTGGGGTGTTCCCAGGGCTCCCAGGAGCAGCAGAGATGTGCCCGAGGGGAGAGGACATGGAGCCACATCACCCAGAGATCTCAGAATTTAACATTTCCTGAATGCAGAGGAGATAGATTTTATAACAGCACATCTGTTTCACTTTCATTGTGACCTTCAGAGAAGGGATGAGGAAAAAGTAAAACAGGAAATCTGTACAGCTGAGATTTTGGAATACCTAATGTTTTATAATCACTGATGTCATTTCTAATTGTGAGTAGAATACAAAAAAAAAAACCCCAACAACTTCAAAATGTGGAAAGTGCTCATTTAAAAAAGCTTGACATTTAAAGAGACTAAATTATAGGTATATAAGAAATGTAAATGTTAAATTTAAAAAGTCTGGTTCTTTTTCATACCACTTACTAGTAGTTCTACCATAAAATAACAGAATCACTACCCTGGAGTGGGATTCTGCAGAATTACTCCCCTGGAGACACAGCAGCTACAGTGCAAAGGGACATTTTCCTGCAATGCTAAACTTCTATTTCCTACACCCATCAGTTCCAAACTGAGGGAACATCAATATTGGAACCACTCTAAACCTGGCCTGAAAATCAGCCCAGACAATTTGAAAATAACTTACTGGACTTTCAAATGTTCCACCTGGCTGTAAAACCCAATAATTGTTGTGTTACATAGAAATATGAAACATACATAGTTCGATAATGAAAGACAATACACTATAGTGATGAGACTTTCCATTGTAATTCAGGGTAAAAATTCCAAATTCTGGCTGTAATATTTGTGAGGCAAACCAGCTTTGAATTTAAAAATAATTCTCCCTGTTTCAGTGAAATGAAGGTGTGTTGTTTTCACATGTGTATTTTCTCTTTGATCTTAAAAAGATGTCAGAAAATGGAGTTAAGTTTCCTTGTCAGAACTGGGTACAATCTAATATATGTATATAGCTCTTTGCTGATAAGGTGATAACAGCAACCACTAAAAAAAGAGAAAAGCTTAGACATGAGGGGGAAAACAAAGCATTTCAACATTTAAAACAGAGAGGAAAAAAGCTGAACATATGTAAAAATATGTAAAAGTATACATCTAATTTTGTCCTAAAGAGGAGCAGAAAAGAACAGATCTGTGCTGGCATCCAAGAAACCACAGCTCTCCTTTTCTGGGGACTTGGCTGGGCAGAGGCACTAAAAGCCACTGTCAGATTTTAAAGGTTATGAATGTGTCTTCTCTTCTGTGGTCTGGCAGATGAGTTATGAATTTCTTATTGTAAAAAACTTAAATGTTTTAGGCTTGGCTTTCTGAAGCAGTTCTGAGCTTTGTGTCTGTCCCTCAGCTTCTATAGCTTGAGAGGGAAGTCTTCAGGAGGAGGCAAAAGTGCAGTTCCAGTTATCTTCATTTCTGATTTCCCAATTTCAATATTAAAGTGGGAAGAATATGAAGAATATCCCTGGCCAGATCACCCACCTGGCATCCCAGGGCAGAGCAGCTGCTGGTCTCTGCTCCTGTGCTCAGCTTCTGTGTCTGTTCCCAGATTTACAGAATTTCTTGTTCTTTCTGGAGGGAGGCAAGGAGGCACTTTAAAGTTCAGTGACTCTTTAATAATGGTTTGGTTCTCCTTCCTGGGAGAACTTCGTTATCCACATGCTAATTGCAAGAATTGCTGCTGCTGCCTGAAATCAGTTAGCAAACATGAATCTTGTGGGGAAAAGGCTTTGCAAGGAGCCAGGCTGTCAGCAGAGCACACAGGTACGTGTCTGGGGTGCTCTGCCTGCTTTCCTTTACAACATCCTCAGCACGGGATGAGCATTCCTGTGTCCAGCTGCTTTTCAGAGTGGTGCTGCTGGAGTGCTGGTAAGCCAGGTCCCATTGATACAAGCCTGTTTCTATCAGAGCATTAAGAAAGAAGATTGTTTAAGTGTGCCAATTATGATAAGTCAATTTTAAAAATCCATGCTGTACAGCAAGCATGGAAACAGCTCATTTGTTTGCTGAAGTCAGGTGTTCAGGGGATACCAACACAGCTTTGCTGCCACCATCACACAGCCTGTGCTGGGAATAATCAGAGCACCTCACTCTCCATGACAGCTTTTTGGAAAGCAGCTTGTGACAGACTATTTAATGGAGCATTGGGTTTGCATTATAGAATACTGACATGAAATCCCGTTCTAAAAGAAAAAAAAAAAACAACTAACTTTCTAGCTCCTCTTCTTCAGATGTCTTCATTTAAATGCAAATAGCAGCTTCATCCACAATGAAATAAAAAAAGTCTCATTTTTTCCCTGGGAAACAATAATGAGGGTAAATTTAAGTAATTTCATTTTTGTAATAAGATAATCCTTTTCAATGCTCATGGTAATATTATGATAAGGTTGATTTAAAAATTATTATTTTTTGAGTAAGGGAATGCATTTTTGGCTTTTGTAGAAGAGGGAATTCTGAATTCACTGTATCTCTGCCCAGATGCTGCTCCTGGGTGCAGAAAGTTCAAGGGTCTGACCTGGATTCCACTGAGCCCAGTGGGCAGATAATCCATCATATTATCTGCAACTAAGTCTTGTTCCACCTACACTTTATTTCCTGATGAAAATGATGGTTTGGTTCTGGTGGGATTTCCTTGGCTATTTGTGCACAAGCAGCTTTCAGCAGCCCAGGTCTGGGTGCACCTCCTAATTTAGTGACAGGACAGGGAGGTGACTGTGGGAATATTGTGGTGCTGTTTTTCCTGACAGTAAAACCCTGTACCTGCTGCTGGTTGGATCAGGGAATATTGTGGTGCTGTTTTGGCTGACATAAAGCCCTGTACCTGGTGTGCCCTCTGGTCCCCTGAGAGGCAGTGATTCCTGATAAACTGCACTGCCTCCACCTGTGTCACCAGCTTGGGATAACTTCATCTGCAGCTCTCCTCCAGACAGGTACTCCAGTCTTCTGCACCTTGCCAAACTCCCAGCAGCTCCAAAGCTCTTCTCTTAGAAAATCCCAGGCAGAGATGTCTCCTCTCAGTGGAGTGAGGTGCAGGGTAGATAACATGAATTCAGGAAAGGAGCCTGTAGGTAAGAGGAATAAGAATTTTCTACAACAGTTTAATATCCAGAACTGAAAATCTTGCTATTTAGCCATGGAAGGTCCAAAGGCAATAGGATATCATGGACTATAGATAAACAGCAAGGTGTTTCCAGCAGTCCAGAGAGCAAAATATACTGTTGTTAATGTATCCTGTGTTTGTCAAAACTCTCATTATAAATGCAACTGCTAAGAGATGTCAGAACACAGGTTCTACAGGTCCTGAAAAAGAACGTGCTCCCTGGTTTCCAGGGGCTGCTCAGATCTCCCCAGATGCCTTCAGCTGTCTGGGGGGATTTTCTGTCTCAGAATTACCCAGTGGCATTTTTTCAGCCACGTACAGATCTAACAGAAATGGGTGGGAAGACTTTAAAATCAGCAAGGACCATTTTCTGCAGCTGTTATTTATGAGCAGTATTAGTTCTAATAGCACTGTCAGCAACATGTATAGTGTTTACTTGGTTCAATCAAGTCTGCCAGGATATTTCATGTTCATGTCAGTAATTGCTGGCTGATTCTTCAGATAACTGGGTTCTGCCATGCATTTTGAAGTCTCTCTCAGCTCAGCAAGAGGGCAGTAACACAGATTATGTCCAAGATGGTCATTGCAATATAATATTGATATGCATTACCTGCATTTTGATTTTCTTTCTCTTGCAAATTTTTCCATTGTTAGACTTTAATTTGCACATTAAACACATAGTTTCCCTTTATGAAGCCAGAAGGGTTTTCTTTGCAGTGAAAATGAGTGGCTCAATTACCCTCCTACTAATGGATAAAATGTAATTAACATTGTCTTGAGGCTAATTTTCATTTATGCTGCCATTCTGCGTAAGCTGAGCATCACTCTCTGGAAAAAGTCAATGTGTCACTTTTATTAGCCCAGTTTGCACTTTAACACCAAGAAAATTAATTCAAGATACATTAACGTGCTTAACTTGAAGTGCAGTGAAAGGATCTGAGGACAGAAGATAACTGTGACGTGTCCTTTGTGAAGCCCTGCAGTTTGGGGGTGCCTGGTAAATGGGTTCTGTTTAGCTGGTGAGAAGGGCAGAGTGCACAAAGAGCTCTGACCCCACCAAGGTTTGCATCCCTTCACACTGCCAGAAAACCTTTTTTGGGTGGACTTTCTTCCCACCAGCTTGTCTTCAAGGGCCAAAGCTGTGTGGTTGTGGATAAGTTTTCAGGCCTGGGAAATACTGACAGCACGTGTTGCATCCCTGTGGTCAGAGAAGGATGTTCAGTAGTACATTTTGGGGCATATTTTAGTGTCTTAGGGGCCTGTAAGGAAAACCACTCCAGAAATACAGGCAGTGGGTCAGAGCTTTCAGTGGTTTTTTCTCTTCTGTGTGTTTTTAAATATCTGCTCCATGCTGGCGTGAGTGGGAGCAGGGGGAGGTTTGTGCTCTCGCCGGGATTTTACAGTCAGGTGTTTGTTAGGAACCATTTCTCCACATTTAGTTTGTATTTTCCTTAGCCCACTTTAATCCTAAAGCTCCTGCTTGTAGGTCCTCTCTGGGCCCTGAACACCAGCCCTGTCCTCTTTTGCTGGGATGAGGCTCACTGCTGCTCTGGAAGCGCTGTGCTCTCAGTACAGAGCTCTGAATCTCTGCCTCGCACTCGTCCCAGCTCTGCTGCCCTGCAGGGCTGAGCTCCCCGAGCCAGCTGGACCTGCTCCCCCCAGAGCTGCCACGGGGAGACCACCAACCTCTCCTTACCCACCCCGAGAGCCCCTCCCCAGCCAGAGCGGCCCAGCAGACCTCTGGAATCTCCCTTTCCCAAAGTGGCTCCGTGATGCCCGATTTTTTATTCTGGTTGCAAAAGCAGCAACCTGACTCTTAAAACGTGTGTGCAAGTCAAGTGTTCTGCCCTTGTTTTTCAGTGCTTATGCATCCCCCCTGGACAGGCGTTCAGCACCTGCAAAACTGAAACAATAAGAACCCCAGTGATGAAGAGAGGCTGTGCTGTGATTATAGTTTTGCTCTGCTCTCCATTGGGAGCACCTTTTTACAGGAGCAACCTCTGTGTGGAACACCGTGGAAAGAAGTGGGATGTGGTGAAGGCGTGCCAGGCGTGCAGGGGGAGATAAACTCACATGGCTCTGTGTCGTGACAGCAGAACTGGCTGCTGTAGCAAAACTCTCTTTAGGAGAGGCTGGACGTTTGCAGTGAAATCTCAGCAGCTTTACCCGACAGGAGTGCAGGGCAGTGTCCTGAGAGCTCCCCCAGAGCTGGGGCTGCACACCCACCCCACCAAAAGAGGGACTCTGGTTGGGGCTTTGCCACTTTCCAGGCACCCAGGAGCAGAGTTTGCTTTGGATTCTGCAGGGTTTGGGCAGTAGCAGTATCCAGAGTGAGCTTCCAGCATGTCTTTGAATTCAGGAGTTCTGCATCCATCACCTGTCTCTAGGGTGAGAAAACCAGTAACAATCACAAATGCATCCTGAATGCAAACAACAGCTATTATTGATAAACTTTTCCTGCTCTGCCTGTTTTCAAGTCTGCTCCCAGGCACAAGGCAGGGACCCAGCCCTGTGCTCTGCAAGAACAGCGCAGTGAGGAGATGAAATCTCCCTGGCTGCTCCCAGTGTGTGGAAGGAAAACTTCCTGTGGGTTCAGGAGCAGGGAAACTTCCAGGCACTGCTGTGCCTCCATCTGCTGCCCAGCCCAGCCTTTCCAAGTGGCACCTGCACCTGGTGGTGGCTTTTTGGGAGCTGTGGGGAGGAGCCCAGAGCCTGCTGCCATCCCAGCCAGTGAGCCACAAGTGGAACTTCTTAATTGCATTTTGGCAAACGGCACGGTAGCCGCCAGGTACGTGGCACAGAATGCCTAATTAGCACAGCTGCCTAATTTCAGCACATTTTCAGGGTTTCCAGCTCTTTAGGCTGAGCTTGTGTTCTAATGGTTTAGGTCCAAGTGCATCAAATATAGGAAGAAAAGGAGCGTGAGCACTAAATCCAGAGATAAGGCATGGTTTGCACCAGAGCAACAGCTTTTCTTCCTCTGGTCTAGGTTTGAACATAGTTAGAAAAAGAAATGTGTTCCAGAAGAAATCCAATTGCTCTGGCATTAAATATAAATATATATCTGTGTGTGTGTTAGGGACAAGGCTGTAAAAGGCCTGGCTGACAAAGGGAACATGAAAAGGCACTTTTTGTGTGCAGTTCCCAGCCTGCTCCTGTGCACAGATGATGTTGAAGGGCACGTTTCGTGCCAGGGTGTGGCCCTGGCAGGAGCACTCAGCCCACCTGGCCCTCACTGTACTCACTGAACGGGCCCTGAGCCAGCCTCAGCTCATTGCAGGCTCTGCCAGCATTCCCATTCCATCTCCTGGCTGCCCTGGCCCCTTCCTTGGTGCTGCACGCAGGTTATCAGTGTGCTCTGGCCACTAATGCATTGTGCAATATAGTTAAGAAGCAACAGGGTTTTAAATTTGCTGGAACAGTTTTGTCTGAGGTGGTGGATTAGCATTTCAAATGCTTCTTTTGTGCTAACCTCTTGGGTAAACCCTAATTATTTAAAAGTAAAAAGCTCTCAGAAATAGATGACGTTGCTAATTGAAACAGTCACAAATGAAAAACTAATGTAAATGCTTTAAGTTAACCCAAACAATTTGTCTGTCTGTAGGGAACGTTACAGCAATCAGAGGTAGATTAACTATGGGGAGGAGCAGAGGGAAACAGGGAGTCCGTAGCAACATTTACTAACTGGGAGCCAAAACTCATTTGTTACTAAAGCTGTATAGCCTCAGTCTTTGTGTTATCTGATGGTTGAGTTATTAGTGTACATTATGGGTATCTTCCAGAATTTCAGAATAGTATTCCTAGAAAATTGCATTTCCCTAGTTGGGAAAAAAACCCCACAAAACAAAAGCCAGGAGACAGTAAGAATCAAAAGAAATGTGTTACCTTTGCACACCAAAATTCTGCCTAGTACTTTCAAGAAGATTAATTATTTTGAAGCAGTCCTTCAAGCTGAAGTTTTAATTTTTTTTCCAGTAAACATGCAGGGTCAGAGTGGTTTTAGACAGCTCATTTAATCTGCAGCTTGAATACAAAACACAAATTCTGCATTACCTGGCAGCCAGAGCCAGGAGGATCCATCTCAGCACTGTTTGAGCTGGGAGGTTTGTCCCCCCAGCACATCTCCCTGCACCCAGGGATGC
>QUSF01000066.1:1451857-1466149 GCA_003676055.1 Chloebia gouldiae | reverse complement strand
AATAACTGAAAGCAAAGTTTACCCCAGGGTGCATCCCAGTTGGAGAGTGTGGGAAATTCTCTGTCCAGGCACCATTTGTTGTGTTTTTAACTCTCTGGTCCTTACTCTGGCCAGCAGCCTGGCCAGGAGCTGCTGGCACCTCCCTGAGATCAGCACCCTCTGAGATCAGCACTGCGCTCTGTGGAGCGCCTGGAAGGAGCTGCAGGCATTCCAAAATCCCCGTGCTGCTTCCAAGCCCCTCTTGCCCTGCTGCTGCTTCAGCCGGACTGCTCTGATGCTGGAGAGCAGCGAGGGCAGGGAATGTCCTGTGCCACATCCTGGCTGCAGTTCCTGCACCGCGAAGCTGTGCTGGCACTCAGCAGAGCCCCTGCCTCCCCAGATCAGGTCCTGCTCAGCTGACTGCCAATGGATTATATTTTGTATAATGAGGCATGATCTAGCCCAAGTGTTTAGCATCATGGAAGAACAATAAATCATTCTGGAGCTGTCAGCATCAGATTTGGATGCTTTACATTAGGTAAATAAACAGTGCCTCATTACAGCAGGACTTTGTGTGAAATCAGGAGGCAGGAATTGCATTACTTTGTTTCAATGGGTGATAATTATTTTAAACCATTGGAGTGAATAGGCTGTAATTCATTTGTACCTCCCTTTTGTCTGCTGCTGAAGAAGACTTGAGAAATTGCCGTGCTTGTAAGCAGTGCTGTGTGTCTGGCACTGATAAATGTATCAAACTCCAGCATGACTTTATCTGGGAAACAGATTTTGATAGCTTGCTAGGATTTAGGTCATTGGATAATTCAGTGCAAACTGCAAATCTTAATGCTATTGACAGAAGACAGAGCACAAATAGGCAGCACTTTCTATAAATCCCAGACCTATAAGTAGCTCTCCTTTCACAGATTTATGGTAAATGTCCTTGAAAGCCGTTCAGGAAAATGAGCACGCTGGCTCTGGATTGGCAGGTTGGCTTTTCAGATTCATGGCACCCACGTTTGTCCCACAAGATGTGTTGTAAAAGATCTGCTTTATCAGGGAATGTGGATCTGTGCAGAATACAAACTTTGCAGGATTTACAAACTTTCTGGGGTGCAGCTCTGACATCTCCAGGGCACAGGGAGAGCTCCTCTGAAGTCACTGGGGCCACATGGCTGCCAGCCTGATTTATCTGGGACTGGAGAAGTTCCTCCTGCTCAGCTTTTTGAATGCTGAAGTTCTAAACCGGGAGGCTGAGATGCACTCAGACACCCAGGAGCGTGGTTTGTGTGGAGGAAAGAAGCCAAAGGAATTTTGAACATCAAAAGGAAGGGTGACATCAGGTGAAAAGATCCATGATTTCCTGGTACATTATTTGGTTTTATTTAGCTTTAATTAAAACAAACCTCCAAAACAACAACAATCTATCCTGCAAGCACAGAATAAGCCAGGAGTGTCCATCTTCTGCAGAATGACTTTTTGAGTTGTGCTTTCAGAGCCCGGTCATCTCCTCCATGCTGGGAAGCAATCTGACTTGACGTGTATGATTACAAAGTTGGTTTTGCTTTGTTTCAAAAATTCAGGTCTAGCCTAGCATGAAACTCTGTGTGACAGTAGTGAAGTGACACATGTGACACCTCCAGGAGAGTGGAGACGGCGTGACAGACCCTGGGCTGCTCTCAGTCCTGCTTTCCCACGTGCTGCGCTTGGCACTCCTCTCATTCAGCTGTGGAACACGGGGGAAAAGCCTTTGCCAACCTCAGCACCTTCTCCAGCAGCTGTAAAAATTCCCAGCGCAGATGTTGTGTGTTCTGTCACTAAAACACATCCCTGGGGCTTTAGTGTCATTTCAGTGAAGAGGAAGGAAATGAATCCCATTGTTTGCTCTGTGTAAGAGCCGTGGGTTGGCCAAGCAAGCTGCACTCACCATCCCTTAGCTCACAGAGGAGGACGTTTGCACACGTGAAGTAAAGCACCCCTGGTGTGCACTGGCACAGCACTGCTCTCTGAAGTGTTCATGGAACTTTTAGCAGGAACCTTTGTGTTCAGGCCCAGCAGTTACACATCTGAACTGCTGGAATTGCTGTAATATTTTGACAGATGGAGAAATCTGGGGGTGTAAGTATCGGTATTAATCATTTTGTCAGATTTAACATCAATTAATGCCTGTTTTCTGCTTGTTCTGTGATCCTGGAAGTTTCCTGATTTGAGATGCATATTTCAGAACTGCTCATTTCCCAGGAAAAATCAGAATAGGATTAGTAGGCGTGCAGTGTGTACATTATCTGTAATAGCTGTGCTCCCTGTGATCAAAGGCAGAGCTTTTCAATATGCAGTTGCACAGTATCATGATCAAGAGCTGGCAAGAATAATCTCATCAGATCCGTGTAGGCAGAGTGATAACAAGTTGTTTATAGAAATTAATAATGTGAGCTTAAATTTTTGAGATTTTCCCATGAGTGTGCTTGACCTTTCCTTGTTCAAACACTGTCAGTTCATTTTCTGAGATCTTTGGTTCTTCATCACTTACTTAGAGCCTGAAGACAGAGTTCAGGTGTCACCTCTTGGTCAGGTGTAACTATGGTAACAAGGCAAGAATCAAGGTTTGTGGTCTTCCAATGCATATTTTGCCTGGAGTTAATAATGAACCCAATATTGGCAGCACTTGATATCCCCAAGCAATTACAGAAAGAATTGAAAGAAAATGAATGAGGATATTGCTACTGATAATTCTGGACATTAGAGACCAGCTAGGAAGGAAATGAAGGCCTGTGCTAGATGGGAAAGCAGAAGCTGGGGTTCCACTCTGTGCTTTTGTGAAGATCAGAGGTGGACAGAGATGGATGTGGCCTGGCCCCTTTTCCCTGCAGGGCTCCTGCTCAGCCCCCCAGAGCCTTCAGCTGGAGCCTGCTGCGGTTTCCAAAAACAAAGGTTTGCTTTTAGTTGAACCCAGAGGGGCAATTGTGGGAATCCTTAAAATCAGAGGGTTTTGGGAAAGCTGCAAAAGGCAGGCCTCAGACACAGCAGAACTGTGATTAGAGCTAAGCAGGAGACATGAAATTTGTCAGCAGAAAAGTGATACAAGAAGTAGAAAGTAACTACAAATAGAACAATGGTGAGTTTATTAATGCTTGTCTAGAATAACTCCCTAAGCTACAGAAAAGTTTTTCTAGTGCTATATTAGCAAGTTCTAAGCTTGATAACAGAGCTCTGTGCACTGTGTTTGAAGGCTTTCAAGCAGGTATTGTACTGGAAATTAGCAAGTGTTGTTTTAACCAAGGGTATGTGTGCTTATAGTGGTTGGATAGAACTACTGTCAATATGCATTTGCTTTGTGTGATTGGTCAGAAAGCTTTTAAAGTGAATTGTAACACTGAGTTCTTTGTCTGCTGGTGGGGCCGTGAGCCGCTGGCACCTTCCCAGTGCCATAACCACGTAGTGAGAGTGATGCTGGAAAATGGACAGCTCGAGGCACGTTCCTCAGCCGGGATCTGTCCTCTGTCCCGCTGGGATCTGTGCTCCATCCCTGCTGGCAGCAGCACTCTGAGCTCCCTGTGGCCCAGCAGCAGCCAGGGCAGCAGCACAGGGGCTCAGCAGAGGGCTGTGGCAGCCAGGCATGGTGCCTCGGGGAAGCTCTGCGGTGTTCCTCTTCCACAGCTCCATCAGCTCCTCTTCCACAGCTCCATCAGCTCCTCTTCCATCAGCTCCTCTGCCACAGCCCTGTCACAGAGCTCTGATGCTGCTGCAGCCTCTGCAGGACAAGGGGCTCCCCTCCAGCCCTCCTGGGCTCTCATTTCTGCTTGTCCAGCAGGGATATCAGTCACACCTTCTGGTCTAAGTCACAGCCATGAGGGTTTAAAATCCCCTGATGCTCTGGGCTGCTTCGAGCAGCTCTGCCTGAGAGGACCTCGGAGGTGCTGCCCCTGGAGCTGACAGGGTTCTGGCAGGATCCCACCAGCCCTGGGAGACTCCAGGTGTTTTCCCTGCTATTTAACTGGGGGTGGATGGCACCAGTTGCTGCAGGTGAGCTCCTGACACCACTCTCTGCCCTTGCTGTGGTCGGGGTGGGTGCTGAGCACACCTCCTTGGGCTGGAGCTCTGCTGCATCCCCTGCAGCCTCCAGCAGGCAGAAATATCTCTTCCTGCTTCTCCACCCACCTGTGGCCTGCTGGTGGACATGGATTAAATTGTGCTTTAAGTATTACTTCTCTGATTGCAGTTTCTGGTCCTCCTCGTGAAATGGTTCCTCTGTTTTGTTTGTGTTATCAGTGGGAATGCTTTGAAAATTGCTTTGGTGCTGAGGAGAGCAGGAGGAAAACATTGCTTCACGGTGAGCATTTTGAAAGAGTGTTTATACGCAGAGCATCAAATTAATTTCCCCAAAGAACGGGTTGAGCTGATCAAAACCAAAAATGATCATTGGTTTTGCACATATTTGAATACAAATAATTTAATTTCAAGAAGTCTGTTAAATGCAGCAGCTCGTGGTCATTTCCATATTTCCTCAAGCACAACATAATTATTTTCTTAGGCTCTATTTTCTTGGTTTTAACATGGAATAAGCTGTAGCATCCCTTTCTCTGGCATGCAGGCAGGTGAAACCCAGGCTGGGCAGAGTCAGGGCACAGCCTGAGCCCTGATGTTCCTGATCTCAGTTCCTTGGGGTGCTGGCCTGGGGAGGGGGAGCAGCAGCACATCATTCCTGTGTTTGCATTTTGCACGTTTCTCTGCAAAGCTTTTGATCCTCAGTTGAACCCCTCCGAGAATCCTAATGGAAAATAGCTGAAAGCTTTAAAATATCTAAAAATTTTGCCAGATCTTTGTAAGTTCTCAGGAATCCTTTAGCATTTGTGAGAATTGACAATCAGCAGCACTCACATACTTAGTTTTTAATATATTGTATAGATATATTTATATTTTTTTAATATGTGCCTCATCACAGTAGCGAGCTAATTGCATTGCAGTTGCCCAATACCCTGCAGGCTGCAGGACTCTGATCTTTTGCTAAGCACAGAGAAGCTTAGTCAGAGGTCAGAAGTGTTCCCCAGCCCTTTCAGGGTGTTTGTGGCTGGAGTCAGTGTCGAGGTCAGCTCTCCTTCCTCTGTGAGTGCTTTGGTTCCACACTTGGTAATTGCTGCCCAATTCCTTAAACTTGTTCTGAACCTCATCTCTACGAGGGCAGGGGTCATAAACAGCAAAATAGACTGAAAAAAGCCAGGACGTGACTTGGATGGCAAAAGTCTGAATTTGTCCTCCCTAAAAGCAAAGTTATTTAACATAAGAAGGGCAAAAAGCCCTTGAGTGCAGGGCTGCTCCTCTGAAGGGCTCAACAATTAGGATGGAAAAGCTCCCGAGTGAAGGAGAGCTGATCCAACAAACACAAGAGATGAGGCTGCAGTTGGGTGATTTGCTCTGCACAGTTGCATTTAGCTAACAGGTCAAACAGGAGAATGCCCAATATTCTGAGAATAACCTTTGTAAAAATGGTAGATAGTGAAAAAAACAAACCATTTAATTTGATCACGGGGAGCTTTACCAATCATTTCCATTAAGCCATACACTCCCAGAGGCTGTGTCTCTTTTTGAGGTGTGTGCACCTGCCAAAACCTTTGAAAGACTGACACAAACCTCTCTCTGTGGGTAAATGTGAATCTAATTACAAGGAGTTAAAGTAGGAACCCTGACATTTTCAGAGCAAGGACCAGATTCTGATGTGAATGGTTCAAGTGTGACACCCAGACCCATACCCAGACTCTGAATTTCAAGGAGCCTGATCACTGAAGTTGCTCAGCAGTCAGTTCCCAGGCAGCTCACTTTCACTGAATTTTAACGGAGGAAATTCACTTAATTACCTCTGTAAAGAAGAATTTAAGTGAGTAAAGGCACACAGGTTTGAAAATGTTGTGCTTTGGCTTTTTGTGCAGCCTGGGATAGTGGAAGGTGTCCAGGTGGATCTGAGGTCCCTCCCAGCCCTTCCAGTCTGGGATTCTGTGTGAGCTCGATGAGGGGAGCACAGGGCAGTGCTGTCCAGGGAAAGGGGTTACTTGGCACACAGCAGTGCTCAGGACACCAGAAACAGTATTTTCCTAGATAATTATGTAGAATAAATAAGCCTGGCACGGAATCTGTTCACACAGTTGAGGAAAAGCAGATTTTAATTTCTCAGCATACAGTTTAATGTGAGCAGAATCTCTAAACAGAAAGTTGACATTGTTAACAAAGGTAATATTAGATTTGAATGAGAAACTTTGTATGGTTAATTAAAAATCAAAGGCACAGTTATAACAGAAGTAATTATGCAGGAGTATTAAATCAGTTGCAAGTCCGAGCCCATAAAAGAATTAATCAGGAATAATTTAATATTTGATATTGAGGGCTTATATTTTCCACTAATGCCAAAATCCATTCCATTAACCAGTACAATTCTTCGAGTCTATCTGCAAACAGGGTCCCTAAAGCAGGACAGTAGGGGAACAATCCAATGGGAAGAAGCTTTAATTCTTCTTTTACAGAGCAGTTCCAGTGAATAGGGGGGTGTTCTGCTGCTCCCTGCCCATCCAGCAGCACCAGGCACTGCCTGGAGCTCTGCAGGCTCCCAGCTTCAGAGCCATCGTGGAACGGACAGCTCTGAGCTCGGGGCTTTACTCACAGGGGCTTTTCCTCACGTTTCAAATGAGAAGCAGCCAGAGAAAATGAAACTCTTCCTCCTGCGCTGACTTCCAAAGAATTGCTGGGTGCAGATCTCTGTATACACCAGATGAGGAAAGCACTTGAAATGTCCTGGCTACAAAATATGTAATTTGATGTCAAGTCCAGATTTATTTCTTTGAGGACACTGTGCTGATACCAACACAAGTTCTCTACCAATCCTTCCGGAAGGATTAGGCATTAAACAGGAGTCACAGGACACACAATGTGGTCTTAAAGGCATTGAATCTGAAGCAAGCATGTTCCCCAGGATATTATTACAAGATTCTTCTTGTCTTTTTTCTAATGGCTTTTTGGATTCCCTGCTTTCAGCCTGCCACAACCAGCTTTACAAGTGTCCAACCTCTCTTTTTCTCTGTTATTAATTTTTTTTCCTATTGTAAAGCATTCTTCTGTCTGCCTAACTGCTTCTTAAGTTTATTGCTTTTCTGTGGTGCTGTTAGGGATTTTATTTCCCAATTGGTATTACTTTTTAACCACTCATGTAAATCTGTATCAGTTCAGATTCATGCAGAAAAAACAATTTGTCACAAATCTGTAAAGGCTAAATGATCAAAGCAGAGCTTGCAGGCTCACTGCTTTCTTTCTCAGCCTACTTCTAGACCTAAAAATGTTTTATCTTCATTCAGATTCTGATACTGCCCTTTACCATAGCCTTTATGTGTGGCAGGGAGTGAAATGTACGGGTCACTTCCTTGGCATATCTGCAAAATCAGCAAAGTTGCACCCATTTCTATCCTGGCAGTTGCTGTCACTGGATAATTGCAGAGGGAAAGTTCTAAGGGAGCAGTGCCACTGAAATCCAGGCACAAAAACACCACTATGGGCACGGAATTTGTAGCCAGGGAGATTAGAAATAAAACTTTGGTTGCTGTGTTCTATTTAAAAAAAAAAAAACCCAAACAATTTGTTCCAAAGACCAAATGCAGCGAGCTGAAGATTTGGCTCCTCAGCTGGAGGGATGGCAGTGTTAGAACCACAGTACTCGGGATAAATGTGTTTAGTGCCTAGAAAGAGGGTGTGAGTGCCCCTGGGGAGGTGAGGTTAGCCCCAGGCAGGAGGGTGCAGCCCCTGCAGGCAGGACCAGCGTCCTTGTCCAGTCACTGCCTGGATCCCACAGCACCCAAATTGCTGTGCTGCGACCCAAATTCTGTCCTGGCCACCACGGTGTCCTCAGGAAGGTCATGCTCACATGTCTCAGAGCAGACTTTGGCCCCATTTGCCATATGGGAGCTGGAACATGGTCTTTCTTCTGAATGTCCCAGTTGTTTATTTTTGTGTTTCTGTTTAAAGCTCAGCTCAGGAGCTAATTACGAAGCCAGCAGAGCCCGCTGGCTGCAGGCTGCCCCCTGCTCTGCCCTGAGTCTGCTCATGAATGAATTGTTGGGTTGCAGGCGGCTTTCCAAGGCCCTGTGATGGTCCCAGTTTAGCTCAGGCTGCTTCTTGCCTGACATTCCTAAATGGGAACGTGCTAAGCAAACTGCCAGGCCAGTCTGGAAGGGGATTTTGGAACAGACAGTTTAGTCACTTCTCCTCTGCACAGTGACCTGCAGAACACGAGTTCTCTTTTCCTTAAAACCCTTCTTCTTCTCTTTAGAAAAGTGAAAAAGTGGTTTGGTCCTTGCTCTGTGGCTCTGCCAAGGGAGTTTACAGGAATTGCCACATTTGGGCAGATTTCATCCCTGCAAATCCGTTGTTGTCTCATGGTCACAGCATCATTTTCTCCTTGTGCTGCTACCCCTTAGGTCCGTGGTCGCTGCTGCTGTGGGATTTTCCCCGTGCAGCAGGGCTCCAGGGGTGGCTGGTGGCTTTGCCCTGGGGGCTTGGGCAGCTCACAACCTCTCTGCTTCTCAGCTTCCCCTCTGCAAAGCTGCAGGAGCAACAGCAGAACTTCCAGAATGGCGGGGAAATCTGCTCAGAGTTGATGAATGTGTTGATAAATCGGTTTCTTGACCTTAGATCTTTCACCTCTGTGGTTCTGTGTGCACCTGGATTTGCCTGTTTACTAACGGGTCTTGCTTAACCCCACGGAGTTAAACCAAAGCTGTGGGAGATGGGAGGAGAGAACAAAGCAGGCTGCTGGAGATTTGCAGCATCCTGCAATCACTGTGGCAGGGCTGAATTTTAAAGAGGGCTGTAAAGCACCCAGCTCTGCACGTGTCACGGGGAGAGCGAGGGAGAGCTGCTCTCAGACATCACAAGCTGGGAAAAGGGTGGGAGATAACCCTGGGAGGAGGGAGCAGCCTCAGCTCTCTCCCAGCTTGCCCCTTGCTGGCTGTGCCAGCAAACCCGTGGTGGCCGGAGCAGGGCAGGCAGGGCTGCCTGGTGGCACCGAGCCCCGCCTGCAGCCAGGGAATTCTGCAGATCTCGGGGCTCTCTGGCTCTGGAAAGCAGAGGATGACAAAGCAAAGCCTGCCAAATTCCTCTGCTGGCTATTTCTGCATCCCAAGGGCTGCTCTGAGGTGCTCCTTGTTGGCCAGGCCCCACGGAGCCGGATGGAGGATGGGGAGGGGTCCCCAGCTGTGTCTGCAGAATGGGGAGGGGTCCCCAGCTGAGTCTGCAGAATTCCCTCTGGACCATGGAGCACAGGGCCAGCACAGGGTGGGAGATGGGGAAGGATCCGTGTGCAGCTCAGGACACAGCCTGGCAATGACAGCACAGCAAGCTGTGAAAGAAACACAATTATAAAAACCACATTAACCAAGGCTAGTGATTTGTTTGGGGATTTTTAATCTTCCCTCCATGACAGCAGAGCTGTTTCAGGCAGTTTGACCCCCATCCTGCTGACTCTGCTACACATCCCACCCAATATTTACTCTGCTGCACTGCGCTGCCGGAGCCTCGTTGGCATCTTTGCTTTGAAGTGCTGTCCCAGAGCTTTCATTTTGTCCCTGGAAACCCCAGCATCATGTCCCGTAGTCCCCCCTCGCAGAGCTCCAGCCCTGCAGCACCAAGCATTAGGCTGGGATGCCAAGAGCCTTCCTGCTGGCACACAGAGGCCAGCCTGACCCCGTGTGTGACATCCTGGCTGCCTCTGGCTGCTCTGGCACGGCGTGCCCTGCCAGCCTCCCCTGTCCAGGGGCAGCGGGCACAGGGACCGCCTGTACCTTGGGGCAGGCTGCCAGCTGCTCTGCAGGCTCCCCTGTCAGGGGCACCCAGCTGTCCCTGCTGGGCACAGCCAGCAGAAATCCTCCCCAAATGGGTTTGTTTGCTTTTCGTAGTGAGCTGTGCTGATGATCAGCTGAAGCAGCCTGTCTGGGGACCGAAATCACGTATGCACACACGGCCCCGTGGAGTTACAGCTTGGGGCCTGTGAATTAATTAGCAATTCCTCTGAAGAACCACAGCCTGACAACTCCGAGACTCTGATAGAGCAGGGAAGGTGCATGACAGCTCCCTGGGATGGTGGCAGCCTACTTAGCACTGCAAACCACCCAAACACCAAAGGAGGGCTCCCCAGGAGGATGCTGACACAATTCTTAAATGCTACACATCAAAGAGACTTTGTCATCTTAAACCTGAGACAAATTAAATGTACATTGCCTCTGCAGCTGGGGAAAAGTGCACGGGGAGGGTTTGCCTCCCCAGCTGTGGGGCGTGAAGGAGACCCAGTGCAGCCTGGTGGCTTTGCTGGGGCTGCCACAGCCTGTCCCAGTGCTGAGCAGCTCAGTCCCTCCCCAGTTTGCTCCAGAAGCACAGCAAGCACAGGTTTAAAATTCACTTCTGCTCAGGGGAGTCTCTGTTGGAGGCCTGACACCCTTGGGTGCCTGTCTGCCAGCAGCAGAGGTGCCAGGAGCAGCGAGCCCCAGCACTCTGCTCTCACCTTGTGCCTGCAAGGGAGCTGTTCCCTGCAGCCTTTGGCTCTGAGCGGGGCTGGACGCTGCACAAACACAAAACAAATGCAGATCCCTGCTTTGAACCACTCCAGCTGAGCCACGCCAGGCAGACAGCAGTGAGGAGAAGGGACACAACAGGCAAATGTGCTTTCCTCTCCCTGGCAGTGAGATGAGGTATTTCCTGGCTCTTTCCATCACTCAGAGATGTGGAATTGCATCCTGCAATCACGGGCAGGGTCCACAGCTGGGATTGCCTGTCTGTGCTACACACCTGTGAAACAAGGGAATTACCAGCCTGGCCTGTGGGGCAGGTACAGCAGCACCTGCATTTGCCTGCTGAGATGCATTTCTGTCCTGCTTGAGCTTTTACTGAGCGTCACAGGTGTAAGAGAAAGCTCCCACTGCTGGTCCTCTTCTAATGATCCCCCTGTTCCTTTGTGCCTAACCCTGATCTAGCCCTGCCTCTCCTTCTGCTCCTTGTCCCGTTTACTGCATTGCATCTTCAGCTTTTCTTCCCCACCCTCCTCCAGCCCTCGTGACAGATTCTGTCTACACCGAGATGAAAGTTGGTTAATAAGAATATGAAATAGCTGAAAGGCTTTGCAAGAGTTAAATCTGAGATTAAATAGAATGAGGTATTTTCCCTGGATGCCTTGTGTGTGACAGTAGGAGGGGCAGACTCTGATTATCCCACGTTGTTTTTTCCCTACAGCACAATCCAGCCATTGGCTGTTCTCTGGTTTTTAACTGGAAAATTGTGGTTGCTGGGCTTTCTGTGTATCTGGGGTTTTGTTTCACTGCTCGTCCTTGCCACTTCTGCTCCCTCCTTTGATTCTGCCCCAGTGAGGAGTGAGGGTGTGGCTGGAGGTGTCACCCCCATCACACAGAGTCCAAATTATTCCAGGAATCACAGGCTGAGGAAGAAAGGGTGAAAAATATATCCTAGTGTTGATTCTGCCACCCACTCCTTTCCAAACAATGGTTTGCAGTCACATTTTACCATTCAGAAAATCCATTTTCCCCTCTCCAGCGCTGTGTGGAGGAGTGGGAGTCAGCAGGTGGATCTGTCCAGAGAAATTTGGGTTTCTGGGGTGCTCCTTTCTGCCCTGTGTCAGCACATCTGCACCGAGGAAAAAGGGAAAATGATTAAGTAGCAAGTGCTTGAATGAAATGGGATTAACTTGCTTATATCCCCCTCCTCTCCCCCATTCCCAGAGACTCCAGATTCCATTCTGCATGATGAAATGTGCCCACATCAAACCACACTTTTAACCTTGGAGTTCATGTCAGTCTTGTCACATTTTCTCATTCAGGTTTCACCATGATTTCTAATATTTTCAGTATTTCAGCTTGTACTTTCAACTCTTCTGTTTATATTGAAGGTCTCACAAATTAATTTGGGTTATTTCTGGCCACTGCTCCTTTGTTCCTTTGGACACTGAAGAATTGCAGATGATTTTTCAATATTTTTTCCAGCGCATCCGAAAGAATCTGGAAACAACAGGGGAAACAAGGAAACCAGGATTATATTTTATATATTTCAAGCAGTTTGCAAGCTCAGAGCTGACAATAATGGACTGCAGGCGAGGAAATCTGCTTTGGAGCAATTTTGGTTTCTCTGCACCACCTTGTATCTAGTCCCACCAGCTGCTTCTCACACTTGTACTTCAGCTGCCATAATCTCATCATTAAAGGTGGATTTAGGGTTTAAGAGGCGATGAGGAAACCCTTTTTCCTTGCAGCCAGGGGCTGGGAGATGACTCTGCATTTCGGGTGCCAGCTCAGCCTCACTGCAGCTCAGCACTAATCCCGAGCAGGGCAGGGCTGGTGCCACGACCCAGCAGCTCCTGGGGGATGCAGCTCTTGGCTTTTCCTTCAGCTGCTGCTTCCTCACTTCTCCAATCCCTTCCCTGTCCCTGGTTTCGTTCCCTACCCTTGCAGTGGCAACAGGAGGAAAAAAGCTGAGTTTGACCACATCCATGAGAATGTCAAGCATTTAGACTTTATTGGTTTAGAAGCTTACTAAATTTAAACAGAAGCATTAACATGGCCTTAGGCTCTCTTGACAGTTATAAACTCTTCCTTGGGGGGATTTCTGTAATGCTTTCTAATCAGCTTAAGGAGTTAATTAAACAGCTGTCACTTAGCTGCTTAATTTTGAGACTTGATGCTAAATAAGATTTGAAATTAGTTATGCATGACTGAAGCATGGATCCTGTGATATCAGCGAGATGGCTGCTAGTTGAACAGGCGGCAAATCTCGGTCTTTTTTAAACTAAATAGTGAAAAGATTCAAGGTGGGACCCTGGATTAATGCTCTACATGCTGATTAATAGAAAATACATTAAAAAGAAGAAAATAGAGAAGGTTAAGGAGTGTGAAATGGGAGGGATTTTCAGGCAGCTGTTCAGCCTCGTTTGTGCACGCTCTGCTCTTCAGGAGATTTCGGGTCAGTTTATTCTCTTCCTGATTGCACTCTGCACACAGCCCAGGAGCCAAAATGCCTACTGGAACCCGAGAGGAACACTCCTGATTTTTGAAATTCGAGTTTTAGCCTGCAAAGAGATATTCCACTGCTCTAATGAAGAATGTCTCTGGAGATCTGCTGTGCTTCTAGAACATGAGTGGCAGTGTCATGGGCAGTTTTTAATCTTCTTTCCCCTGTGGATTGTAGCAGGACAAGCACTTCTCCTCCTGAAGGGTGGGGTGGGTGGAAGGATGCACCTCACTGCAAGAGAAAAGCAAGAATGCATTTTCTTGGTGATGAAGGCAGCGGGTTAAACGCAGTGGTTTGACAGAGGCAGCGCAAGGGGCTGAGGAGCCTTTCCAGCCAGGCTCAGAGCAAACTGCCAGGGACAGCCTCCCATGGAGTGCTGAGGCTCAGGAGGGACCCCCTTGTGTCCCAGACTGCTGGGGAGCTCAGGGGCAGCTGGATCAAAGCAAGCTTGAGTTAGGCATGCATTGACTTCTCCCAAAAGTTACAGACAAACATTAGGAAACGCTAGCTGTGTATACACAGACAACAGAAACAGAAATTTGGAAAGATTTACAGAGATATTGTAAAGTCCTTTTTTTCACCCTAGGAAAGATAAGGCAAAAGATGTCTGAAGGGAAATTAAATTTCAGGGAAGCTACCTATTAAAATTGAGAAAACCTAATAGGTATTCACTTCTGCATTTCAACTTAAATTGATGCTTACTGTGTACCTCTTCTGGATATGTTTCTGCTGGAGGGCTTAATGTGCTCAGTTATTTAATATGAATCTCTTCAGTAAGCAAAGAACACTCTAGCATCTTCTTGAAGATGCTTTATGCTATTTATACTATTTATTTACCGTGGTAGCAATTTCAGAATAAAGATTACCTGGTCTTCCATTTCTATTACATGCAGAGACATGTTTTTCTCTGATTATTTCATTTTATTGTTGGAGGGGCTCAGTGTAAGTGAATTATAGAGATATGCTGTGTTAATAGTTAGAGAAAGTTCAGCACCTTTTTAATAGCTGCTGAGGGAATCAGCTTTTACAGTGAGACTGTTTGGCTGTAGCTTTGCAAAAGCATAACTATTCCCATCCTGAGGAACCCTGACATCTTATCTCCTGTAATCTATGTTAGTTATAGATAAAGAACACAATATTTCTTCGGGAGCTTCCTTTTCCACTCAAGCAGCAAAAAACAACAGTTACAAATTAGTAAGTGTTTGGATTTATGGCTGAGGCTCTGCAGTGTAAATCTCAGTAGCGTGTTTGTTTCCTGTTTGTTTCCTTGTGCAG
>QUSF01000066.1:1427289-1451171 GCA_003676055.1 Chloebia gouldiae | reverse complement strand
GTCACAGGGGGACAGTCACAGGGGGACAGTCACAGGGGGACAGTCACGGGAGGGCTGCAAGTTCCTTTTTGGCCCTGAAACTGAAACGCGGATGAAAAAATCAAACCCCCCAATTCCAGTGAAGGTCTGTAGGAAATGGGGATGTTCATTCACGGGGCGGATGTCGGGACTCATTGCCCTTTCATGGACAGGCAAGCGCACCTCTGAGATCTCCTGATCCTTTTCATTACCCTTACTAATTTCCATATGCAGAGAATTTCACAATAGGTTAATGCATATTCATTCTGCTGATTTCACATTACACTTACAGCTGGTTACACTTGTACTCAGTTTTTGTCAGAAAGTACAGAAAGAACTCCTGGGTCACTCTGCCCCGTCTGTTTCAAGGTCCGAGGAGCCTTTCTTATCTCTTATTTTTAGTGTGGAAATTTGCATTCTTTCTCCTTAGCTTGGGCAGTTTTGCTAGGCCTGCAGTCACCAGACTAAAGAGCATATTTAGCAAGCTTAAAGTGGCACATTTCACCTAAATCCAAATGGATTTCTGCCCTGTTAAATTTTCGCTCTGTCTCAAAACAGAGCCTCAAGGCAATCCGTGCTTCTTGGGGGCTTTCAGCAAGTACCAATATTCCTACTGAAATCTGTAAGGAATCCACCCTGCAGATTTCTATCTTCGTGATGAATGGTGAAGAGGAAGGAGCAGTGGTGATGGTGGCAGATAAGGCACAGAGGATTCCAGCAGGGTGACACAAAAGTTGCCTTTTTGCCTTTTATCTTTTCACAAACTCCTCTGTGGCTGTCACTCGAGAAGAGGAAACAGCTACGAATGAAAGTTAAAATTGAATTTTAAATTTTTCTTCATAACCAACATGTCCCAAAATGATGACAAACCCACCAGGCCACGCTCCCAGCTGCTGGGAATGGCTGTTAACCCATTCACTGCTGGGAGCTGCTCCTTCCTGGGGCCCTGACCTTGCCCAGGGCTGCCTGGAGCTCGCTGAGGGTTCTGCTCTGCCCTGGCTCCAGCAGCTCCGAAGCCTCCTGAGCCCCAGCACCTAAACCCACCCCTGCTCTGGGCATGTTCTGCCTCTGTGGGCACGGATGGGGTCACTGCCGTTTGGGAATTTGACACATACCCACAAGTTTGGTGGCTGCCTGTCACAGAGCCAGTGACAACTCGGGCAGAATAAGTGAGGAACAGAGCTGGCAGAGATGTAAATGGTTTCTCCTGAGCTATCCGTTCTGACAAAAAGGGAAATAATTGCAATTTCTATGCTCATTGCACTTGTTTTAAGTAATTTCTTCATGGTAATTTCTTATACATGAGATGAACGCCAGCAATTTCAAAGTTTAGTATTTTTAATGCTCCCCTTTTAGAATCTTCTCAGTGTTCCTACTTACCTGATTAGCCCCCGTGTTGGTGTTTTCTCATTAAACATGTCTTTCTGGCTGTATTATTAGGAACCTTTGGGGTTTGGTGTTTTTTGTCTTCTGTGAAGCCCTTTTGGATCTGCCAAATAGAGCAAATTGTTGGACTTCACTTATGTTTAAAAACAGAAGGAAATTACTTGTCCTTATGTTGTGGGAGTTAATGGACTAAGTCCTTACTAACTCGCTCATCTTCTATTTCATTTTTTTGGTGAATTGGGAAAAAAAAAGATTTTGAAAGCAAATCCATCATTTGGAAGACATGTAAAGAGCCAGTTTTGCTTGCAGATGTTTTGGTCGTTGCCTGTGAGGACATGAATGTGTGGTGCCTTCACAGACCCACGCCTTTAACAGGGGTGTTCAGGACAGCCCTGTCACAGCAGGGCTCGGAACATCCCGGGCTCCCCTCCTGCAGCAGGGAGAGGTTTCTGCACAGCCAAAATCAGGGGCCAGTTTAAAGTGAGCTCTTAATTGAAAATGTGTCTGCAGTTTCCAGTTTACCTGCTGTGGTTCAGAGCAAGCCTTGTTCACAGGCATCTAATGAAGATAAAGATATATAATTACTGGGCAGCCTTCAGCGTGCAGCAGTAATTAGAGTTTCTGTTCTCTGGGCATTGGAGTGGGGAATAGAAAATGGAAGAAAAATCTGCTTAAGATGCCCACTGAAATAGAAAGATTAAGATTACCTTTCTTTGGGTCTTTACTGGTGCTGTTTTTCAGTGCATCTGTCAAGTAGCATCTAACAGATTGATTATGTCCTCGTGGCTTAGCTTTTATTCCTGTTTTTTTGGTGTTGATTAATGATGAGGTTAAGCTCATTTTCCTTGCAGAATGAGGGTACCTCATTCTTCTTTTCGTTTCAGGGTCCATATTTATTACTCACTTCTTTCATCTGAGACTTCAAAGAACTTTAAAGAGCTGGTCCAAACTCTGCACTGACTCTTTTTGTGCCAAAGTGCACCCACCTGAACGTTGTTGAATATGTCAGAGCAGAATTTAGTCCATTGAAACAATATTTTTTTTTTTGACAAATGATTCTCAGAAATTATTTGGTCCAGCATGACAGAATAACCACACCAGAAAATGGAGGTGTGTTACAAACTCTGTTTCACTAATGAGGACTGTGAGACACAGGAAAGTTAAGGTGTAAATTTCAAAGTGCTGTCAAGTGCTGATCCTTTGTAGAAAGTAAAACTTCTACTGAACTAATGGGGAAAAAAAAGAGAGATTTTTGAGCAGACTTTATTTTTGCTGAGTTATTAGTAAGGAATAAACTCTCAAGATTATTTTAATCAAGAATAAGGAAAGGAAAAAAATAATCTTCTTCTAATCTTTCATTTTGAAAAGACATTTATGTTTCCAAATGGCCATTTTTTTCAAGGCTCAACAAAGCCTGGAAGTTTCCAAAGCAACGCTTTCCAGTGCTCTGGGTTTTCAGTTTGACGAGTTAATTGAAAATCTGCATTTCAGTTACCCTGAAACGAGAACTCCTTTTTGTTCATTTTGTTTGATCAGACACCTGAAAGCTGCCAGAAGCCACACGGTGCTGGAGCCAGCCCTGGGAACAGAGCTCCTCTGCCCTTTCTGTGCTGCATTTCCCAGAGCCCTGCCTTAGGAAGCCGTGTGTTAGCCAGAGCCGTGTGCTTTTCCAGCAGAACCCCTGCAGCTGGCTCCTCCTGGGGCCCCCGAGCTGTGCCAGGGCTGCCAGGGAGGCTGGATGACACGGGCTGGATGGCAAGAAGCTCTGGGCTCGGGGAGTGCCAGGGGGTTGTTGTTGCTGCTGGCATCCCTGGCACAGCCTGGGCACTACCCCAGAGCCCTGCAGGGTGGCCAGCGTGGCCTTCTCTGGGAATCCCATTCACAGAGTCCCAGAATCACAGAATCCCAGAATTCCAGAATCACACAATCACACAATCACACAATCACAGAATCCCAGAATCTCAGAATTCCAGAATCACATAGAATCACAGAATCCCAGAATCACACAATCCCAGAATTCCAGAATCCCAGAATCACATAGAATCACAGAATCCCAGAATCATACAATCCCAGAATCCCAGAATCACATAATCACAGAATCTCAGAATCCCAGAATCCCAGAATCACACAATCACAGAATCACATAATCACAGAATCACAGAATCACAGAATCTCAGAATTCCAGGAGCCCAGAATCCCAGAATCACATAATCACAGAATTCCAGAATCCCAGGATCACACAATCATATAGAATCCCAGAATCTCAGAATTCCAGAATCCCAGAATCACACAGAATCACAGAATCCCATAATCACAGAATTCCAGAATTCCAGAATCCCAGAATCACACAATCCCAGAATCACACAGAATCCCAGAATCCCAGAATCTCAGAATTCCAGAATCCCAGAATCACACAGAATCCCAGAATCCCACACAATCCCAGAATCACTGGGTTGGAAGAGACCTTCAGGATCGAGTCCAGCCCAGCCCCAACACCTCAACTCAACGCTGGCACCCAGAGCCACATCCAGGCTTTGCTAAACACACCCAGGGATGGTGACTCTCCCACCTCCCTGTGCAGCCATTCCAGAGCTTTACCAGAGCTCTACCAGAGCTTTACCAGAGCTCTACCAGAGCTTTACCACCCTTTCTGTAAGAAGCCTTTTCCTGTACCCAGCTGTGTTTCCTCCCCTGGTGCAGCGTTCCCAGCCCGGCGGAGGCTGTGGGGGCTTGCCTGGCCCTGTGCTTGTCCTCTGCAGGGTCTGGTGCCCCTGGTGTGCTGGGCAGGGCTGCTGCCCCAGCCTGGGCACTCACTCCTGCTCCAGGGAAGGGCTGGCAGATGCTCTGCTCTGACACTTTGGAGTGGATTGGATGGGAGAACATCACACTTGGCAATTTGTAAAATATTACTGCAGGCTAATAAATCTTTCACTAACACTTAGTGTGGTTTTATCAGTGGTAAAATAACATCTTTTTAATCATGTGACAGACTTAGGGAAGCTGAAGTGTCAGAGCATTTAAAGTAGCCTGAAGCAGACAGTGTTTTAAAGCATGAAACTTTTAACAGCTGTTCCTTTTCTTCCTTACACTGGTGCACTTCAGGGAGAAGCTGAATTCTTCTAAAGTCGCTGGAGTGACAGAGTAAGAAATCGAAGGGGGAAGAGGAGGGAGTGAGGATGTCTGCTCCGTCCAGCTGCAGCGCTGCGGTCCCAGGGCTGTGCTCGGGATGCTCCCTGGCTGTTCCTCCTGCAGCTCATTCCTGGGGCCCTGTCCCACAGCTGTGCAGCTGGAGGGGCAGAGGGGCAGAGGGGCACAGAGCCCTCCGAGCAGGGCTGCGAGGGCAGCTCCTGCTGGCCCCTCAGCTCTGAGCGTTGGCTCTGGGAACTGAGCGGCTCACGGGGAAGGCAGAGCTCACCCCGGGCTCCTCAGCACAGAGGGATCACCCTGCAGGACAGGGAGCAAACCCTTGTTTGGGGAGCACTGATGCCTCAAACTGGCCAACCAGAACGTGCAATAATTTATATCCATGATATACAACACAGCTGATGAATCTGTGCCTTGAGAGATCAAGTTTGTGCCATGCTTTCCCATAATAGAAAGGGATTTCTCCCACCAGCTGAGCAGCCTGATTCCATCCCCAAAAAAAATTTGATCCATCTTGGAAACAACCTTTATTTAAATCAGCAAATGTATGTTTTTATTTTCTGCAATGTCTAAACATTTCATTTTGATAGAAAATGATGAAATCATGTCCTGTCATTTCAACTCCATTTGAGTATTCCTGACATCGGAATCCATCTGACCTTTTCACCTTAGGATGGAGCAATTTTAAAAATGAAAGTGCTTTCTGTGCTCTGCTCTAGGAATGCAAGAGAAACTCAGAAAAATGCACTGTCAAAACTAAGAGTTGTAATAATAACTGTAGAGTTCAGTTCATGTGCTGCTGGTGTTGCTTATAAAGGCAGAAGGCACAATTTTAATCTCTCTCTGGTATGAGAAACAGACGTGGCAAAGATGAATTCTGAATGTGGAACCAATACAACAGGATTGCACCTCCCAGGAATTGTCTGAAACTCACCTAAAGCTGCTGAAGTGACTGGATTTGTCTTTCATATTCTGCCAATTCATCATTCTGATGTGACTCTTGGGAAGCAATGAGGTTTCTGTGGTGTTATTTGCCTTTTTGTAATCATCCATACTGAAAACCCCAGTGGGACTGTCAGTGTTTGCTGAGGGCGAGGCTCGTGTCCTGGAGCATAGAGAAATAGAGACATTTCTAACAATAGAAATTACAGAGGAGTGCTGGTCAGAGCTGAGGGGTCCTGACCATCAGCTGTGGGATGCTTGCAGGGTTCCTGGTCAGAGCTGAGGTGTCCTGACCATCAGCTGTGGGATGCTTGCAGGGTTCCTGGTCAGTGCTGAGGTGCCCTGACCATCAGCTGTGGGATACCTGCAGGGTTCCTGGTCAGTGCTGAGGTGTCCTGACCATCAGCTGTGGGATGCTTGCAGGGTTCCTGGTCAGAGCTGAGGTGTCCTGACCATCAGCTGTGGGATGCTTGCAGGGTTCCTGGTCAGTGCTGAGGTGCCCTGACCATCAGCTGTGGGATGCTTGCAGGGTTCCCAGAGCTCTCAGAGGCAGCTGGAGCCGCCAGGGGTGATCCTGGACATGCATGTGTGCAGGAAAAGGGAGGCTGCCTGAGTTAGGAGGGCTGGGGTGGAGAGGCCCTAATGAACCTGATTTTTAATGTGCCTTTGTTCTAATGAAGGAAGAATCATGGTTAATGGTTAAACCTGGGATGGGATTTTAGCATTGTAGATTCTAATAAGGGCTCAGCCTGCACACAGCGTGTGACACTTGGTTCTCATTTCTCCCTTAATGAGGGTGGATAACAACTGGGTATCCCTGGGATGCTTTTGGAGGTGCTGCACTGAACCGTGGTGCTGTGGGCCCTGGCATGTCTCTGTCCCAGCAGAGACACACCAAAGGTGTGCCACGGTGCTGAATTACCAGCAGACAAAGACCATTAATGCTGAATCCCAGAAGAATGCTTTGAGATGTAAAATGTAGTGTATAAGCATCGCCATTAGGGTTGTTAATAACATCCATAACCTAACTAGGGCAGAGCACAGACTCTCCAGAAATCACTCCTGTTCACTTTCACTTAATCACAGCCCATACAAAATTCTGTCATGATAAAACATCGGTGGCTGAGTAAGGAAGGATTTAGAAATATTTTCAGATTTCTTATATAACAGAGTCTGTGCAGGTCAATTGACTGAAGATCTCTTTCATTCACTGTCTGGACCATTTTGCATTTCTTTTAGGATGATGACTTTTGGCTACCCATGTACTTCTTCTCTTTGCAGTTATATAAAAAAATGATGCAGTACTTAAAGATTTCAAGAGAAAAGAAGGTAAAGCAGCCAAACACACCTGGAAAGTGCTTGAGATGCCAGAACAGCAGGAGTTACCTGGGTGCAGTTTATTAGCAGAAAGGATTACCTGTAGTGGTTCTCGTGCTTTACAGGTGTGACAGGCTCTGCTCTCCGGCCTTGCTGACACTGCCCTGGCTGCTGTTGCAGGACACACCTGAGCTGTTGGTTTCCCCCATCAGCTGCCCACAGAAATGCTGAACAACTCCCCTGTTTCAGCCTTGGTTTGCAGCATCATCCTGTTGAACTGGTTATTGGATGATAAGCCTGATTTCTGAATCAATTTAGGCATTCAAATCCAATTAATTTAACTGCAAATTAGAAACCTAAGTGCCTACAAAAAGTGGCTTTAATGGCTCTTCAATTTTAACTAAAAGTTTAACTGTGTATTTAGAGCAGGTGGGTATTACACAAAGCTGATATTTTCTCCCAACTTAAATAATCTGTTCCTTATAATAACTATTAAAATAATGTGATTATTTGCAAGCAGGTAATTATTTTGCAGCTGCAAAGGGGTTTTGTTGGAGTAAATTTAGGGCATCTTCTTTAGACTTGGGGATTTGAGTGCTCTCAGCAATTTCTTTGAGCATTTGTGAGCACGTGAAAAGCCGTTGTAGTGTTTGAGCCTTTGTGCAGGCCTGGAGCTGATAGCAGAATGAAATCTATGAATATGACGTTGCATTGCATGCTCCATTTCACTGCACTGAGAGGCAGAGAGGGAGAAGTGAAACTTCAGTAATGAAGGGAAGTTTCCTTTGCCCTGGTGAGGAGGCTCTAAAGGCGCAATGCATGGTGCTAAAGTACATTCTGTGCATTGTCTCTGAGCATTGCATTAATTACACTTGGCTGTCAGTAAAAGCTGCTCTCACATGCACCCACACATCCAACCTCTGTTAATGATTGCATCTCGTTCCTGCCACTGAAAACGCAGATTTAGCCCGGTGGTGAGTGGGATTGCTGTGCACTGATGAAGAGGGGAGGAAGTGTTTTGGCTGGGGAGCTGTTTGTGTGTGAGCTGTTTTTGTGTGAGCTGTTTGTGTGTGAGTGTTTGTGTGTGAGCTGTTTGTGAGCTATGTGTGTGTGAGTGTTTGTGTGTGAGTGTTTGTGTGTGAGCTGTTTGTGTGTGAGCTGTTTGTGTGTGAGCTGTTTGTGTGTGTGAGCTGTTTTTGTGTGTGAGCTGTTTTTGTGTGAGTGTTTGTGTGTGAGCTGTTTGTGTGTGAGTGTTTGTATGAGCTGTTTGTGTGAGTGTGTGTGAGCTGTGTGTGTGTTTGTGTGTGTGTTTGTGTGAGCTGTTTGCTTGTGTGTGAGCTGTTTGTGTTTGTGTGTGAGCTGTGTGTGAGCTGTCTGTGTGTGAGCTCTGTGTGTGTGTGAGCTGTTTGTGTGTGTCTCAGCTGTTTGTGTGTGAGTGTTTGTGTCTCAGCTGTTTGTGTGTGTCTCAGCTGTCTGTGTGTGAGCTGTTTGTTTGTGTCTCAGCTGTTTGTGTGTGAGCTGTGTGTGTTTGTCTGTGAGCTGTGTTTGAGCTGTATGTGAGTGAGCTGTGTGTGTGTGTGTGAGTGTTTGTCTGTGAGCTGTCTGTCTCAGCTGTTTGTGTGTGTTTGTCTATGAGCTGTTTGTGTCTCAGCTGTCTGTGTGTGAGCTGATTGTGTGTAAGCTCTGTGTGTGTGTGAGCTGTTTGTGTGTGTTTGTGTGTGAGCTGATTGTGTGTGAGCTCTGTGTGTGTCTCAGCTGTCTGTGTCTGAGCTGTCTGTCTGTGTTTGAGCTGTATGTGAGTGAGCTGTGTGTGTGTGTGTGTGAGTGTTTGTCTGTGAGCTGTCTGTGTCTGAGCAGGGCTCTGCCTGTCACTGGCTCCGTCTGGCACCGCTGGAAGCAAACAGCAGCCAGAGCCAATTGCACTTGTTCCAGTGCCACAGCAGCCTAAGCCTGCCCGCGTTTCCTTGAAAGTTCTTCACACTTCCTGCTGATGCTGGGCTGAGCTTCCAGCTCATAACAAATCTGGAAAGCCAGTGTTTCCCTAGGGCTCAGCATCCCAGCGCAAGGGTTTCAGGGGGGCCTGCAGACGGAGGAGCAGCAGCCCCTCTGGCAGGGCAGTGTCTCTACTCCGCTAATTTTTGAAGACACCTTGACAAGTAGTTTTCCAAATTGTGTCCTTTGTTCCCAGGTTAAACAATGTGTGTGTCTAAGCTCATCTGGAGCTCTCTGTTCCCCGAGCAGCCTCAGCTGGGCAGCATTCCTTGATACTCATTTCTCTGCAGCTGTGTGGAGCTGTGATTAACCTCAGCCTGGACTCTGCAGTGCCTGAGCTGACAGCTATCACCTGATATCCAGCCAGGCTAATTACTGACAAGGTTTCCTTCACAGCCTGCTTGGTTATTTGGTTGAGTGGATAAAACCGAGTGGGCAAAATGAGACACTGAATATCACAAAGCACGCTCAACACAGGAAAACTGCACAAAGAAATGTCTGGGGAAGAAGAAAGAAGGGGATGGCCCCAGAATCTCATTCTCTGAGGGAGGACTTCCTTCCCTGAGCAGCACAGCAGCAGTGAGGAAGAACCTGGAGCAGTGCTGGTGGAGGCAGTGTGTTTTGGAGCCAGTCCCAGTCTGGCCAGTGTGTGCTGGCAGATCCCAGGGCACTGCAGGCTGCCCTGAGTTCTGATGGTTTAAATCACAGCACCATAGTGAGGCCAGCACTCAGCCACGCTTTCCTGTTTTCCTGAGCCCAGCCTGGCCCTCCTTTCAGTCAGGAGCTGCCCCTGCAGTGGCCAGTGCCCCTGGAACAGCCTCCTGGGGTTCCTTTCACAGCAGGAGTGGGCCAGAGCGGGGACAAGGCTGACCAGAGTGTCCTGGGATGGAACTGTGACATCTTCCATGTATTCCACACCCCCTGAAGAAAGAAAGCAAGGAGAAACCGTGCTGAAAACAGCCTGGTTGTGTCTGCGTGGGTATCATCCAAACAGAGCAAACTGCTGAGGCTGATTTTCTTGCACAGATCTAAAATGAACGCCAGCCTCCCGTGGAACGGACCCAGCACCAGGATCTCCACTTGGTAATTCTCTGCTCCACTAAAACTTACCTAGCCTGGGGCTCCTGGGGGCTTTCATCAAGCCTTTCATTTGTTGGAGGCATATTTTACCCTTTCACGTGAAATGTAGCCTGAAATACAGAAAAGAGCAGTTGCTAATTAAACTCCTGCCTAAATCCATTATAGCTTCTGAAGCCATTGAGACAGGGAGATGAAAAGAACTTTAATGATCCCAATAGGTAAATAGAGATGTAAAAGTTTGTTTGGAGGAATGAAGGTTAGAGGCCAGATAGGAAACCAAACATAAAGCCTCTTGGTAGAAATTGAATCGCTGCGTTAGCTATCATGGATTTTCATAAAAATAAAGTAATAATGCACATTCAAGTTGCAGTTCGTAAATATGAAGTGACAGCCTCTGAGTTAGCCACTGAAATTATATTATAGACCTAAAAAAGAATAATAGAGGAAATTGAGAAAGCATAAAGAGAGGGTTGTAATAGAATTGGGCATTGGTATAAATACAAATCATGAAAGGGAGATTGATTTAGTGAATGATATGAAGCTCAGGAACTTGAGGTGTTAAAAAGATCATCTGCTCATGTGATAAAGAATGCCTAAGGCTGCACAACTTTTAGCTGAAACAGCCAGATTTGCTTAAGGTAGGTGAACTTGAAAATTGTGTGAGGAATAATGTATTGCCAGGGAGCTTGCTTCTGCAGGACACTGTTGCTGTATTAAGAAAATTGCCTTTTCTCATCAATTTAGTCAGAAGTTTTACAAGTTCTGGGAATAGGAATTGCTGTTATCCAGAGAGCCTCTGCAGTGACATTCCACGGCAGCCAGCAGTGGGGATCTGGAGGATGCCACACTTAATTCATCCATTTCTCCTGGAGAAGTGGATGCACAGGCCGTTCTCTGTGTGGTTGTGTCCCTAGCAGGAGGCAGGACAGCCTCAGATGCCTGGGAGTGGTGCCTGCTCGTGGTCAGAGATGTTCCAGCTGGTGAAGGCCTCGCAGGCTCAAAGCCACCCACCCTGAGCACAGGGGATGGACATCCCCCCCGGCTGCACGTGGCTGAGGGAAGAAGGCTCAAACATCCAGGTGCCGCTGTGCTGAAGCCTCCTCTCAATATCTGAGGGTGACAGAACAGCTCTTTCTGAGCTTGGAAGCCAACAAATTGGAATTGCAGCTTTGTTCCCAGTAGTCCTGAAGGTACGAGTAACTCCACTCCGTGATTTGCAGCAGTCATGGGTCTCTTGCAAATATCACACCTTCATTTCCTTCTCCCTCCTTGCTCTGGAATCCTGCTTTCCAAACAAATGCAGGAAAAGGATCAAGGACCCTGTTCCTGCCTGCTTACCTCAGTCCACTGGGTTGTGCACATCCATAGACAGAGGCTGGAGCATCCAGGGAGGAACTCTGCATGTCCTGCAGTCAGCTTTTCTCTTCTTTCCACGCTGGGGATCACCTCTGCTCCTGAAAAAAAAAAAAATCTGAATCATCTTAGCGAGTCCAGAGCATCTTCTTGAGGCAGCCAGCCTCCTCCAGCGTGGGGGACTGGCCGGCCATGAGAATGTGACCATCACATGAGAATGTGACCATCACATGAGAATGTGAACATCACCGGTTCCTGCCCACAGCCCGTGCCGGGTGTGTCCCTGCCGCAGGGTGCTCTGTGTTCACTCTTTTATAGTCTGGCTATTCTTTCCTCTGGTTTGTTTGAAGATAGTTCAGGTATCAAGCTGCAGGACTCACCTCAATTTCCCAGTAAATAGCTCCGTGGTATGAGTGCTTGTCAGGATGGAAGGAGTGTGAAAGCATTTGAAAGATCAAAGCAGCACGACTCCCATCAGAGTCAATGGGAACAAGCAGCTAAAATCTTACAAAATGCTTTCAAATTATCCTCCACCTTCGATTCCCTATCCTCGCTGAAAGCAGCTCCTGAAACGTTTTATTGAATGTGTTCCTCTTGTTTCTGCCATTTCTCTGAAAGCAAAAGGAGGCTTGGAGGAGCCGTGGGCTCAGGTTGGCAGCAAGATGCTCTGCTCCCCTGGCTGCTCGGGGAGCTGGGCTTGGTTACTTGGTTTTGGGCAGAAAGCTGCTGCTGTTCTCCTCTGCAGAGCCCTTGGGCCCGTTCTGAGAGCTCTCCTTGCTCTGGGGCTGTCAGAGCCCCGTGCTGAGCCTGGCTTTGCTCTGGCCAGGCCTGGCACTGCCTCTTGGAGCACGTTTTTATTGGGAAAGCTCCTGCAGCATCCCAGAAGCACTGAGCCTCCGTGCCCGGGAGCTGCAGCACCCATCAGAGCCCACCCTGCCACACGAGCAGGGTGGATAAAACATTAATGAACAAGCAGAGCACAAAAAACTCCTTTTATGAGGTCAGATGGCAGAGATGAAATGGAAACTGCATCTCTTCAGTCCTCACCTGGACTTCTACCCATTCCACAATGTGGGCTGGTTTAATAAGTTTTTCTGGACGATGTGAGAGGAAATGTTTCTGGCCTGGCTCTCCTACTTATGCTAAATGTAGCTCTTTTCATTGTTTGGTTGATTATTCTCCAATGTCACAGCAATGAGACTTCATTTCTCATCCCAGATAGCACTTGCAGATAGCATTCCCCAGCACTCTGTGGCCACGGGAAAGCTTTGTAAACACTGAATTCCTTCATTCCCAGCACGAGAATAATGCTATCTGTACTAGACAAATAGGTGTTCATGTGAAAAAGGCACACAGGGACACACATTTATGTCATGAGCACCGAGCCCTCGCTCTGATGTGCTTTACAAAGTGTTGTCAGGAGGTTTTTTTGCAAAATGCTGAAATGCTGTTAGATAATGGGAGTAGTTCAAACATAAAATGTTCATCAGCAGCACCATTGTTGTTATTATTTTACTTGACTGTGAAATGAAAGAGTATTGATCCATAGTGATTTCACTGTCCTAACCCAGGCTTTTGTTTAGCTGTCTGAGGAAAACAGGAAGCCTTTTCTTCCATCTTTTTATTACCTTTTTTTCCCTTGAATCTTCTTGATTTAATGTAGTGTGATCAATTTTCAGGCAGTGGTTTGTCTTGCACATCAGAATGCTTCACAGCTAATGCTATAAATACAGGTGGGAACAGTATCTGTAGCATTTTCTCACATCTAAGAAGGGAAGAAGGAAGTTTGAAGTACTATTTACTTTGTACACTGCAAACTTACTTAACTGCACACCAGCAGCACAAACTGGGAGCTGTGGGTGCGCTGCTGTGATCAGGAAGGGTGCTGAGCACAGCCTGCTCTGTCCCCTGGAGGGTCAGGGCAGCTGAGAGGGGAGGATGTGCAGGGCTGTGTTCTTCTGCCCCTGGTCCTGTGCAGAACACATTTCCCAGTCCAACAGAGCCTTTGCTTTTGTGATCAATATTGAATCTGAGGAACAAAGATGAAATACTCACGTCCTTTTTTACCCAGAAAACCTACATTTCTTGTCGATGGCATGTGTGGACTACAGACAGGAAAAGTTGTGCATCCCTTATCTCACTATACGGCGTAAAAATCACTGGAATTTTCCGACTGAGATGAAGGGAGCAGCGCTTCCAGCTGTGGAAAGCATTCTCGGAAGTCATTTGTCTGAGCAGATCTGAGATGTTACTGCAGTGGTTAATTATCATCTCCAGTCCTCAGTGGTCCCTAGAGCTGGAGAGTTTCTGGTCAGATCCTGTCTACTTCAAATCCTTTTCTGCACTGATGTGACCAGGCCAATCTTCCCCATCCTGCACTTAATTGTTTCTATCCAGCTTTGTATTTTGCTCTTACCTTTCTTCAATCTCTTCTATTTATTTCAGATCGTTTTCTACACTATGAAGATCATTTTGAATTCTAAGCTTGTTCTCCAGAGAACTTCTAACCCCTCCCAGCTTGGCATCATCTGCAAATTTAATGAAATTAATTAAATGAAAATTAAATGAAAGGCTCGCATTGACTTCAAGGGGCATTGGAGTGAACCCAAACTGTCTTACATCTTTCACAAGTGGTTCAAGTGAAATACACTTATTGCTTCACAGGCCATTTTTGTGAGGGAAAAAGACGGATGCATGTTGAATAATTCAGGGTCCTCGTTGCTGACTGAGAGAGATTTTACTAATTTGTCAAAATAATGACCCCTGTTCACAGCGGGGAGCAAGCGGGCTTGGATGGTTTCTGTCCCCAGGGAGAGGCTGGAGCAGCCTGGGCTCAGCTCAGGCCCTGACGAGGGGCTGGCTCAGGGCTCTGCAGAGGGTGGGAGGTGTGCTGGGATGAGGACGGAGCTCATCTCCAGCCTGCTGGAGCAGAGCTGCTGCCCAGGCTGCAGAGAGGGGCCACTGGGGCACCCCACCGACGGCTGGTGGTCAGCAGAGGACAGAAATCCCCTCCTGCTGCTGTCCCCACAGCAGCTCCGGTGGGAAGGGCTCTGTGTCCCACTGCAGGGCAGACTCTGGGGTCACTTTCACAGCAAGGGGGGCTCGGAGAACGTTCTCTGCCTCTCCAGCCTGTCCGTGTCGGCTGGTGGCAGCTTTCATCTGGCACTTGTGTATTGTGGCTGCTGTTGGAGCACAGCCCTGCTTATTTATGCTTCTCTGCAAGTGATTCTTGGCTTAAAAAGGCCTAGGACTCTTTCAGAAATTTTTCATGCTTTGCTGTTGCATTATTTTTCCCCTGTCACTTCAAAGTGTTGGCCAACTTTCCAGAGCCGGCCGTGTGTGCACGAGTGTATGTATATTGCAACAGATTTTTCCTTTTTTTCCCTAAGTCGTGATGTTGGATATCTGAACACTTGCCAGAGGAGTAGAATTAGACTTTTCCTGGGCAAACTCTGTGGCAGAAAGAGTACTGGATCCTTAAAACTCTTTGAAGTCCTCCTGTTACCAAGATGGAAGTCTCTGTGTAGCTCTGAAGTCTGCCATTGCTAGGCACATTTCATCTCCCTTTGGCTGTGTTGCGGTGGCTGAAAGCAGTGCCCTTGCTGGGGTGGTGTCTGAGGTACACGAGTGATTTCAGCAGCCTTTGGTCATTGTTCTGTTCCCTGCCAGCAGAGAATGGCTCAGCTCGGGCTGCTGCCTGCAGGTCTGGGCTGGTGGGACGCTGAAGTCTGAGTGCACTGAGGAGTGCAGACTCCTCCTCTCCTTTCAACCTGGCATTCTCCTCTCACTGCAGGGACTTTTCACTCACCTCTGTGCCGCTCTCATCTCCTTTAAGTCTGTGGAGGTCTGGTCTCGTGCTTGGCTCGGGTCACATCACTGCTGTCCCTAATTAACAGCGATGTGTGACCCATTTGTGTGCGGACAGAAGGCAAAATCCCAGGTCTGTTCCTGTCTGAGGGATGACGTGTGGCTGGCTGGGGTAGGATCAGAGGCTTCCAGAGCCAAAGGGACGTCACTGCTTTGGTGGAACTGGGCTCTCCTGAAGACTGCATCCTTGGGCATCCCGAGCAGGGCTGGGGCCGTGCCCGGCCCTGCTGTGTGCCCTCCGTGGCCTGTGGCACAGAGGTGCCCAGGCTGGTGAGTCTGTGCCGTGAATCTCCACAGATCTCTCAGCCCCAGCAGCCCTGTGCCCACCACCAGCCCAGGTGCCCTCGCAGGTGTTTTGGGGAGCTGGCACAGGGCCACCACCGCCAGCTCCTCCCGTGCCACGTGCCCGCCTTCGCCCCTCCTGCCTGCCCTCGTGTGCAGCTCTGCCACCCCCTGCAAAAGGTGAAATGTTCTTCCCAAGCCCTTGGTAACCACCTGTTGCTGCAGCACGAGCTGCATAATTAGAACTGACAGTCCCTGTCTAGAGATTTCCTGGAAGCTGGAAAAATGAGAATGTTGTCAAAAAAATAGCGACGCTTCTAGTCTGCAATGCAGTGATGGAGATGAAAGATGAGTGAATCCAAGAAGGCAGAGAATATATCAGCCCAGTGCTTTTTTCTAACTAATTTAGAAGTCCAGAATGGTCTGGAAGAATTTACATTTCTCTTACAGCCTTAAAGGAAAAGCATTTTAAGCCAGCTTCTCTTTTTCTTTATGAAGAAAACCAACAGCTGTTGGTTTGTTGGACCAAAGTTTAATAGCAGTCATGCATAAAACTACAATAAGGGTGGTAATTTCTTTTTTCATCAGTTGATGCAAAAGAATTTCTATCTTTTATTTGGTTTGAAGCAATTTTCCATAAAGTTATGAAAACCCTTTAAAGGAGGATCTTTTTTTCTAACAGAGAGAAAATAAATGTCACTGGGGATGAGCACAGGGTGTGTGGAGGAGCTGCAGTCTGTGGGGATGTGCAGAGGAGCTTCAGTCTACACTGCTGGTGTAGATTGGTGGGCTCACTGTCACATCCAGCCCCTGGAGAGCAGAGTTTGAGCTGTGCCAGGGACATTTCAGCTGTGTCAGGGGCATTTCAGCTGTGCCAGGGGCATTTCAGCTGTGCCAGGGGCATGTGAGCTGTGTCAGGGGCATGTGAGCTGTACCAGGGGCATGTGAGCTGTGCCAGGGGCATGTGAGCTGTGTCAGGGGCATTTCAGCTGTGCCGGGGCATTTGTGCTCGGTGGAGAGGCAGAGCTGTGCCCTGCACAGTCTGAGGGGACAGTGAGGAATGGCTCAGTGATGCTCAGGGCAAGGAGGTGAAAACAGGAGTTCTTTCCCAAGAGAGGCTTGTTACCACGCCTGTGCTGTGTGTGGTGGCAGTGCCAGCAGGGCAGGCACACGGAGCCAGGGGGACGGGGCTGTGCAAGTGGGGCAGCGATGCTGACAGCCCCAGCCTCACGCCTGCCCCTGGGCAGAAAGAGAAAAGCTCCCACTCTGCTGGAGCCATGGCAGTGGCAGAAGTGTGGGGATCCCCCGGGAGAACTCTTCTCTGGGGTTCCTGGGGCTGTCCTGTGCAGGGCCAGGAGCTGTGCGTGACGGTCCCTGCGGGTGCCTTGCAGTTCAGGAGATTCTGGGGCTCTGTTATCTGCTCTGGTTTGGAGCAATGGGATCCTGCTGGGAGGAGAGCCCTGGCATTTGGGGTTTCATTTCTTGGCTGGGTCACGACTGCCCTGTGAAGCCTTGGGTGTGGGGTTTGGCCAGTCTGGGTGTGAGCTCCCCGTGCCCGTGGCTGTGGGAGCACTGCAGCCCAGCCCCTGGGACAGCCGGGCAGCACGGGGACTGCTCTGCTTTTGGGGAGAAGCAGCGATCCCTGAGGGGCTTCAGCTGCCCTGGGGGAGAGCAGGGATTACAGGAAACACTTGGCTCTGCTCAGATGGGTCCTGCAGGCGTTCTGCTCCCGGGGGCAGGGTGACACACAGCGTGACACAGGTCAGCCAGCCCCAAAGCTGGCTGTCCAGGCTGTGTGTATTAATTACCTTCCTGTCCTCACTGCTGCTTCACTGACTGCACCTGAGCAGCCTGGGACTCTGACTGTCCCCTTTGCAGCCTGGCTTGAGTGTTCAGTCCATTGGATCTGTCACACTGTCCATCAGCTCTGCTTCCCTTGCACATCAGCTATTTATTGCCCAGAGACGAGCGAGCAGCCTCCCTTTCAGCCAAGTTGTTCTGCTGTCATTACTGCTCTTTAAGCTTTCCTGTTGGGGGCAGAAATGCCATTCTCAGTTCAGTGAGAAGACTGGAGGGCTGGCTGTGTTCACCATTCCCCTGCTTTGCTTGGGGATGCAGTGGGTGATGCAGAGCGCTCGTGGCTCCCAGATCCAGAAAGACAAAGATGGAACTTTATTAACAGGAGCAAGAAAGTGTTGTCACGTTGACTAGAAACCATTTTGGCTCCTAAAGTCTAAAGCACGAGTCCAGCAGCTTCCTGGCAGCTCCTCAGGCAGCGCAGGCTGGCTCAGGCCCTGCTGCCATCCCAGTTCCCAGGAGCAGACACGGAGCTCTCTGCCTCCTGTGCTCCCTGAGCATTCCGAGCTGCGGGTGGGCAGGAGCCTCCTTGTCCAGCTGGAAGGCAGGACCTGCAGCCCAGCCAGCAGCAAGCACAGGGGGATGGCTGAGGCAGCAGGAGAGTGGCACAGCAGGAGTGAGGGAGACCCTTGGGGTTCTCTGTGTGTGCCCAGAGCTGCCCCTGCCCCGGGAGCAGCTGCTGCAGGTGGGCAGGAGAAGGGCTGGCCCAAACATCTGCAAAGGAGTTTTATCAGCAGAAAGGTGCTGCTGTGTACCTCCAGCACCTGAGCTCTTGTTTCTCCCAGACCAGCTCTGCAGAATCCCTGTAAAACAAGGGGAGAGGAGCCTTGTTTTACAGGTACGTCAAAGGGAGATTAAAGGCCAAGTTCTCAGAGAGGTTTAACACCAAACACCCCTGGAGTTCAGTGGGAGTTTAACACCTCAGTATCCTTCAGAATATTGATCTCAATAAATTACACCCAGCCAGCTAGTAAGTGTGTGAGGGAGCTGGGAATTAATGCCAGGCTTGTGCAAAGTGGTTTTGTGCCTCTCTGTCCCTTCCTGCATGTGGGAATAACACATTCACTGTGCCAAAGGTACCACGGATTCCTGGAGGTTGGATTTTAATTGAGCAGAGTTTCATCGTGATGATTTTGTTTTGATTTGTGGCCCCCTGTTCATTAAGGATTATTGGGGAAACTTTGGCAGGGTTTGTTCAGTCAGAATTTGTAGTCCTGTAAAGCAGCTTTGTGAAATGATGCTAATTTCCTTGGAATTTCATCTCTGACAGAAATAAAACAGAAGAAAAGGATGCTACCAGGTTCTTGTTGTGTCAAGGAAACAACTTGTTTTGACATTTCCAAAATGAAATGTTTTGATTTTTTTCATTTTAAAATAACTTTTTCCTTGATGTTGTGGTATTTTTACATAATTTTAATCATTTGAAATTGAAATGAAACTGAATTTCGTGACCCAAAAATGAAAGCAGATGTAGGTGTCTTGCAAGCCCTGCTGAAATGCAGCATTGATCCTGCAGGCAGCTCGCTGTGGGATCAGTGCCACGGCAGAGGGGACACTCAGGGACACATCAGGTGGGCCTGGCTGCTCTGAGCTCAGTGCTCAGAGGGGAAAAGCTCTTAAAAGGCAGCCCATGGACAGAAATGAATCACAGGGCAGGACAGAGTGTACACAACGTGCTCACAAAGGGCTGGGCAGAAGCTGCTCTTCTGTCACTACAGCCCCAGAAAATGTGTAAAATCCGTGCAAATCCACTGCACGGAGAGACTGACTGCTCTCAGTAGTGGAAACGGGCAAAAGAAGCATGGAAAGGAAAATCCCACTGAAGTTTTGTCTGCCAAATCTTGATTTGAAAAAGGAGAAGGTGATTCCTGAGGAGAGGCTGTTAATGAGGGGATTTTTCAGTCGGTAACACCAACGCACAGGGAGTTGTGTCAGACCACAAAGGAGCTATTGCACTTGCAGCTCCAATTGGATGTTTGCCCAGAATTGTAAGTCCTTTCCAAATGTCCCATTGCATGTTTCACTTGAGTATATTCGGCTGAGGGTAATATATTGATGTTTGCCACAAAGCTGCAGAGCAAACCAAAATATTTCTTAGAAATTAATTGGTATGAGAGTTCTCTTAATCAATATGCTCTACGAGATGCTTCAGGTGGATTAGTGCAGTAAAAACCATTTTTCATGTGCACAGGTCTCTGCTAATATCTGTTTATAGCAGTACTAGGTGGGCTTGCCTCATTCCACTGTGGAAAGCCTGGCAGCGACCAAGACCCTTAGGAGCTGAAGGAGGTGTTTGGGTAGAAAAGGCAGCTGCAGCTGTGGATGCAGGGTGGGTTTGTACCCTGCTGCAATAGGAAAACCTCAGCAGAACGGTGTTGGTCAGAGCCCAGCACATCCCTCTGGCTGCCCTGGCTGCCCCCAGACCCTGGCACAAAGTCAAAAATACCTGTGGCTTCCATTTTAGCCCGTGGGAAAAGCTGCCAACTCTGTGTGAGGAATTACAAACCACAAGGGTTTGAGTGGTGTGGGAGTTGAGTTAACACAGGGTGGAAAAGCAGCATTTTGGGATTTTTAGAAAGGGTACAAGGGGGTACAAGATGGAGGGATTTGGGCATGTCCTGACCTTCTTCTCCTTTGTCTTGCCCTCCATGTCTTGCTGTGATGGTGACACTTTTCTGTTGGTTCAAGGTAGGGATTCACTGTTTAACACAGGTGATGGGATTGGGTAATAAATTATAAATATATAACATGTAGTTTTGAGTCTATAAGGAGGGAGCTGCCCAGATTGCCATGGCCTCCTTGCTGGACAGAGCTCAGCAGGTCAGAGAGAGAATGCAGAAATAAACAACCTTGAAATGGCCGTCGGAAGCATTCCAGGCTCCTTTGGCTGCTCAGGCTAAGGGAAGCAAAGACTCTTTAGGATCTCTTGGGGTCACCCTGACCTAGAGAAATGGACAGGTGTTGGTGTTTGAAGGTGTGCACTTCCCAAATCCAGAGCAGCCTCTGGTTTTTCCCAGCTGCAGAGCTGGGAGGTCTCACTTGACACCTCCTCTAAGGAGGGCGAGGAGCTGGGAAGTCTTGGGGGCACTGCTCTCCTTTCATAGGAACATGGAATGTTTGGGCTGGGAGGGACATCACCAAGGTGCCAGCCCTGCCATGGCAGGGACACCTCCCTCTGTCCCAGCTGCTCCCAGCCCTGTCCAGCCTGGCCTTGGGCACTGCCAGGGATCCAGGGCAGCCCCGCTGCTCTGGCCTCCCCCGAGTCATTTATCAGTGACTTACAGGGCTAATAATGGCCTCATCCTTTTGTACCTTGGTACACAGCTTGTGTTCTCAAGTCTTTTATAGCTCAAATGAGCTGCTTTTGCTTATTTATTTCCCTCCTCATTCATTTTTAATGGTTAGCAGAGACTCCCCCATTCTTCTTCTGACAGCAGTGATTTAGGCAGGGCTCATTATCATAACTTACGTTACTAAATATCCCCATTTACGCTGGTAGACCAAGGAAAATGTGTGCAGTGCTAAATCAGAAGAGATCCCATGAGCTTGCCACGGTGGCAGGGCTGTGTGTGAGGTGTATTTTTTATACAGAGAGCGCTCATAGGGGGAAGGATCATTTACAGGAACATGGATGGGGACAGAGTCACAGAGGATTCCAAATTACCAATTTTTATGGCGAAATACCAGAGGCTTACCTTCCCAACTGGCCACCCTTGAGAGGCACAGACCTAAACTGCTCAAGATGCATTTTATTTTCAAAGACTTATTAGCTGTGGCTTCATAAGAGTTCCAACAGAATTACTGTAGCAGGAAAGCAGTTTCCTGTGAGGGCTTTACTGTTATCCCATCTGGGCAGCACACAGGACACTTGTCTGCTGCGAGAGCAGCACTCAACATGCAAAAAGACAACAGGGATCAGCACGGTGCCAGCGAGCAGCAGGCGGTTCCCACTCCAGAAGCGAGGTGGGAGAAGGAGCAAGGTGCCAGGCAGTGCCTGGGGGTGTGGGAGGTCTGCTCACCTGCTGCCTGTCGGACAGGCCAGCACACACTGCAGCCAGGGACAGCAGCACGGGCTGCTTCTTGCCCTGGGAGCAGCCCAGGGCCAGCAGTGCCTGCTCTGGAGCTGCTCCCAGGGGATGTGCTGTGCTGCAGCCATCCCTGCAGCCATCCCTGCAGCTCCTAGGGGATGTGCAGTGCTGCAGCCATCCCTGCAGCCATCCCTGCAGCTCCCAGGGGATGTGCAGTGCTGCAGCCATCCCTGCAGCCATCCCTGCAGCTCCCAGGGGATGTGCTGTGCTGCAGCCATCCCTGCAGCCTCCCCTGCAGCTCCCAGGGGATGTGCAGTGCTGCAGCCATCCCTGCAGCCTCCCCTGCAGCTCCCAGGGGATGTGCTGTGCTGCAGCCATCCCTGCAGCCTCCCCTGCAGCTCCCAGGGGATGTGCTGTGCTGCAGCCATCCCTGCAGCCTCCCCTGCAGCTCCCAGGGGATGTGCTGTGCTGCAGCCTCCCCTGCAGCCATCCCTGCAGCTCCCAGGGGATGTGCAGTGCTGCAGCCTCCCCTGCAGCCTCCCCTGCAGCTCCCACCGAGCTGCTCCCAGGCCTTTGCCAAGGCTCATGACGCTCAGCTCAGGCCAGCTGGGGACAGCCCTGGGTGTCACTGGGTGTGACACCAGTGCCCTGGGACCTGGCTGTGCCCTGAGCTCCTGCTCTGAGCGCCTCCCCTCACGTTTTGGGGGGTTTCTGACAGCAGCTGCATTTTCTTGCTGTGCAGCACATTGAGACTGGATCCTGACAGGAGCTGTTAGGAGCTGGTGTAAAACAGGCTTACATGAGACTCAAAACCCATAAATCTGCCTGTAAACAAACTCCTTAGCTTCCAGCTGAAACCAAGAGCAACTCAGGAGTTTGACCTTAAAACAGGCACGGCTTGGAAGGGAGACACTGCAAGAGCCACGATAACCTTTTCTTGGTGTGTCACCTAGGCTCAGACAAGCCAGGATGGAAATGCATTTGCCATGGATCTGTCTGTGAGGGGGTTGTTGTTGTTTAAAGATAATAATATTAGGAATGCCAGTTATCCTACAAAAGCTGGTGGTATTTAAATACAATTTAAATTCATTCGGCATTTAAACAGAAAAGTAGAAAATGGCATTAAATTCAGACAAGGACGAGACTATACATTCCAGAGTGAGAAATATGAAATACATTGATGGAATGGAATAGAAGGTCTGGCTGGTAATGGATTGTGAAAAGAGTTCAGGGTTCTAATAGATCATTCCTTCAGATCATCAGCACTGTAAAGTGGTAGTTAATAAATTATTTGATGTGTACATTTACTCATATATTTTAACTAACTGTAATGAACAGGTCCTGTCAGCTCACCTAGATCCTTGCAGTAGCTGCTAAATTGCTTGAGTGAGATTTACTGACTGCCTGCAATATTGATGTCCAGAGCTGCAGGTGATAAATGAAGGGACAGCAGGGCTGGCTCCTGCTCCAGTGCTCTGCAAGGCCTCTGCCAGGCTGGCAGCACTGCAGGAGCCGTGCCAGGGACAGCCCTGGGCTCTCCCTGGCAGGAGTTTTGGTTGTGAGCCCCCATTCATTCCCTGGTACCTGTGACAGGGCTCCTGAAGAGCTCTGCCCCATTCTGGAGCTGCTTAGAGAGTTCTGTCCCCTCTCAGTTCTGTCTGCAGGCGCTCACCTGCACCTCCCCAGGCTGAGCTCTGGGGAGAAGAGAGGAGAGGAGAGGAACCTTCTCTCCCTGCCATGATCCGAGGTCTATCCTCCTGCTGGAGTGGGAATTAAGGACCAAAACCAGCTGTTTCCTTATCTTAGATTGCACTGGAACAGTTTATAGCAGGAAAAAGCAGCCTCTGAAAATGGTGCTGAGTTACACAGGCTATTAAGAGCACACCAGGCACCTTTCTTGTTATTCCTAGTTGTCCTCTGAACCTGGGACTAGCTTAAACCTAGATCCTTTCTCTTCCTCCCACTCACTTACCCAGCATGTGGTGAACTTTATAATTAGTGCAGAGACTCATTAATTTTTTTTTCCTTCTCCTTTTTGTTTTCAGGTTTCTGACAGATGTGACTATGTCTTTGTCAACGGGAAGGAAATGAAAGGCAAAGTGAATGTCATAGTTAATTTTACTTACCAGCATCTGAGTGCCCCTTTAGAAATGACAGTGTGGATTCCTCGTCTCCCGCTGCAGATAGAGGTCTCTGACACAGAACTAAATCAGATCAAGGGCTGGAGAGTCCCCATCATCTCTAATAAGAGGTAGGTTTCATTAGGGGATGTTCATTCTGGGCTGTGCACTTGCCAGGGACCTGTCAGGGCCAGTGGATCTGAACATGCTCATTGGGCCTTAATGCAATTCTGCTGTGAATGTGAAGGTCACCAGACATTTATTCAATAGGCTCCTGCACTGGACTTCGAAGGCTAATGGAAGCTGCAGGTTGCATGAACCTGGATTGGAAATCAATTTCCTTTTGTAGCACTAATGACTGAGATGGGAAGGGCCAAGTGGTCAAGGTAGGCAGGATCAGGCACGAGGCAGCAAGGAGACATCAGCAAGAGCCAGCTCTGGCAGGGCTGGTCGGTCTCCAGCCTGCCCACAGGTCCTGGCAGCTCACGGATCCACT
>QUSF01000066.1:1411868-1427279 GCA_003676055.1 Chloebia gouldiae | reverse complement strand
GGTCCTGGCAGCTCACGGATCCACTGCCAGTGGTCACAGTTAGCACAGAGCTGTTTCACAGCCCTGTGGGTGCTGTGGCACTGCTCAGTGCCCCGGAGTCAGGACAGAGCTTTCAGACGCTGTCAGTGCCCGCAGGACAGAGGATGGATGAAGCAGTCAGAACTGTCTGCATCTGCTGTCAGTGTTATTGAGAACAACAGGAACAGGTTGATAAAGTAGGTACTTGGTATTCCCACCTGCAAATGAAGACATTTATTACAGGTTTCTGTTAGCATCAGAGCAAAGACATGTTGGTGGAGATGCGATTTCACATTGTACTGTACAGAGAGGGACGTGTGTGTAGGTGCAGGGGAGATTTCCATGGCAACACAAAGATGTTTATGGGAAGATCCAGAAAGAAAAGAAGTGTGAAGGTCTTGAAAGCAAGGACTTGATGTGGAAAACAATGGAAGATGCTTGAGGTTGACAGTGGGTGGCAAAGATGGGAGGCCAGTGATGGTCTCAAGTGCTGGTTTTGAGTTACGAACAGGGGAAATGGGATAAAAGGGGGGGAACCCGAAGGAAGCAGCTGGGTCCCAACAGCAGGCTGCAGGGTGAGGTCTGCAGCAGCTCTCTGTAGCAGCTCTGTTGCAGCTCTGCTGCATGTCTCTGTAGCAGCTGCAGTTGCAACTCTCTGTTGCAGCTCTCTGTTGCTGCTCTCTGTTGCAGCTGCAGCTCTCTGTTGCAGCTCTCTGCTGCAGCTGCAGCTCTCTGCAGCCGCTCTCTGCTGCACTGCAGCTCTCTGTTGCAGCTCTCTGCAGCCGCTCTCTGCTGCAGCTGCAGCTCTCTGTTGCAGCTCTCTGCAGCCGCTCTCTGCTGCACTGCAGCTCTCTGCAGCCGCTCTCTGCTGCACTGCAGCTCTCCAGCCCCGCTGAGGCTGTCGCTGTGTCTGCCCCCAGGCCCACGAGGGACAGCGAGGACGAGGACGAGGAGGAGCGCAGGGGCCGGGGCTGCACGCTGCAGTACCAGCACGCCACGGTCCGGGTGCTGACGCAGTTCGTGGCCGAGCCGCCGCTGCCCGGGGCCCAGCTCAGGCACCTGCTGGGCTCGGACTGGCAGCTGGACATCACCCACCTGGTCTGGGACTTCATGCAGGTGGAGGAGCCCCGGATCGCCCGGCTGCAGGCCGGGCAGGTGCTGGTGGGGCTGGAGCTGGGGATGACCACAATTCAGGTAGGGCATCCCTGACCTGTTCTGTTCCTCCCCGTCCCCCCTCCCTGGCTACGGGTGGGCAGCACTGGAGACAAAACCGCAGCTTTGTCTCGCTCCTGAACAGAGCAGGAACCAGAAGACGGGGCAGAGATGGTTTTCTCTCCTTATCTGCTGCCCCAAAGTGTAGTAGATTGCAGTTTCATTTAATTTAATCCAACCGGTATATTGGGAGGCTTTTTCTGATTGTTTTTGTCTAAGGCTGCTTTTGAACCTGGAGCCAGGATTTGGGTTATCACGAGGCATGCAGCTGCTGGAGCAGCTCAGCCTTCTCCCAGCCTGCAAAGGGTAAAGTGAAGATTAACCAGTGCTGGTTAAAGAAGTGAGACTGGAATAATAATCTAAATATTAATTAAAAGAAAAGGCGAAGGAGATGGGGAGAGAGACTATTGATATTGAAGTAGAATATGTGTTAACAAACACTAGAACAGGGAAAAATCTCTCTCCAAACATGCTTATCATCCCAAAGTGTCAAAGCAGAAAACAACCAGCACACCTGTCAATAACAAAGTTGTCAAGGCTGGAGAAATGGGATTAGAGATTTTTGATTTTCTGCAAAATGTGCAGAGATTTTCTAAAGCTCTGGAACTTACAGTGCTCCAACCAATGCATATAAAACTGTGGAAATAAAAATCCAAGGGTAAAACACTGAGAGCAAGTTGTATTTAAAGGATACCTCTTATAAGCTGCTTCAGAAATGCTCTGTACCCTGTATGGATCATTAAATTCCACTCGCTTGCTAATGAGCATGGTGGATGTCATGTATCACTGCACTGACCTCTCTGTGTATTTTCTTAACCAAAACAAATTCTCTCTGTCAATTTTGTATTCAGTACCATGAGAGGTTATTGTAGCAATACATTACCCTTCCTTTCCACGGGATAGAAATAAATACCATTTATTCAGTGGATTTTATATAAATCTACAGACTGCATTATATTTATGCCACCTCAAAACATGAGGATTAATCAAATACTTAAATTGCACATGAAGATTACATTTACAACTAGTCACTACGTGTGAGGCAGATGTGGTTATGACATTCACAGCCAGTTACCACATCTGAAGCAGGTGTTGGCACATTCAGAGGGGAGTGGCACAGCTGCTTGCACAAGTAAAAGGTGTTGTAAGTCCCCTGTTATTGCAGAAGAGTTACAAGATGTGAGTAGCCCTTTTAAATCATATTTTAGTAGTGTCTGCTGTGAGAAATCCCATTACCATAAGCACCCCTTACCTGTGTTCCATGAATTCTGTGCAGTCATTTTACGTGCTGCTGTACAAACTGGCTGTTGGTAACTTCAGTTTTTCTTTCCAGATCCTGTCCCCCCTTTCAGATGCCATCTTGGCTGAGAAGACGGTGACAGTCCTGGACGAGAAGGTGACAATAACTGACCTGGGAGTGCAGCTGGTGACAGGACTGTCCCTCTCTCTGCAGCTCAGCCCGGCGAGCAACAGGGCCATCTTTGCTACTGCAGTGGCACAGGAGCTGCTCCAGTCCCCAAAGCAGGTGAGCTGCTGCAGCCCCCAGAGCTGCCCTGCTGGGCTGTGTGCAGGGAGCTGCTCTGAGCACTGCCTCTGACCTTTCCAGCTGCTGGAATTGAGCAGATTTTTACTGATAGCGTGCTAATGAAACATTCTGTTTATGGGACTTTCCTGGAGGCCATCAAGGGTCCTCAAGAGAAAAAACAAAGTTCTCACAAAAAGGGTACTGTGTTTTAACAGCCCCAGGCACCAAGCACCCCTTGTCATGGCTGATCCATAAAAAACGGGCAGTGGTGTGTCAGAATTGAGCACCAGCAGTGCCCCTACACACACACACACACACACACACACACACATATGTGACTTTTCTGTCCCATCCAGCACCCACTGGATGCAAGGATATCCTGCCATGCTCAACTTGCCACCACAGGTATCCAAACATCCCTTTAATTCCACCTCCACATGAGAAAGTGCCTCGTGTTGTGCCAAACCCTTCTTCCTTTAGTCACTTCCTCTGAGCACTTTGAGAATCAGGGAGCATCCCTTTCATTCTGATTCATTACTAGAATATGAATCAGCAGCACTGACTCATTTCCTGATTCATGATTTCACAAACCATTTTTTTCCCCTTATTACTCTTAGTTCCTTTATTAGGGAACCAAGAGTTACCAAGGGCTTTTGGACTTTGCCATGTCCTCATCAGTCCCTGCTTGGTATTTGTCCTTGTGCTTCCGTACACATTTGAAATTTAAACTTTTTTTCCAAATCAAATTCATCAGTCTGGGACTTTTCATCAAGGATACACTGGGCTCTTAACACAAGCATGTTCTGAGCTTTAAAGGTAAATGGTATGCACATTTGAAGTTTGGCCAACTGCTGAGGTGCTTTAATTCATCATGGAGTCTTATCCTTGGGATGCAGGATGAGAAATAATGCAGAGCTGCTGTCTTTATAGGCTGATAAAAATCAGGCTCTCCTGTAGTGTTCCAGGAGGCAAGGAATCGATGCCAGGCAGGTGGAGGGAGGCCAGTGAGCTCATCCATGGCACAGGGGGTTGAACACAGTGCCCTGAGACCAGCCCAGAGCAGGGCTGGGTGCCAGTCAGCCCCAGCCCAGGCGTTTCAGTGCCCAGAAGGGGAGTCTGGACTGTGTGGCAGGTACATTCTTTCCTCTTTCAAGATTCTTCATAAAGGAGCACAGAGGGAAGAAAGAGAAAACCATTTCTATTTCTGCTCCTTGTTTTCCCATGTGGAATGTGTTTGGAGAATTGTTTCCCTGGGGTGATGGCTTGGTTGGGTTCTGGTGAGGATTGTTTGAGCCTGGTGGCCAATCCAACCCACCTGGGGCTGGGCGCTCAGAGAGGGCCACGAGTTGGGAGTGAGCCAGATATGGGAGTTAGAAAAGCAGGTTTGTAGTTTTAGGATCTCCTTTAAATAGTATATTAATGTATTATAGTATAGTTATAACAAAGAAATCATTCAGCCTTCTGCACTGGAGTCAGACATCAGCATTTCTCCCCACCAGATTCACCTGCATTTCCAATAGGACAGGTCCCCCTCTGCATGCAGGCTGCACTCAGGGATCCACACAAAAGCACAGAGGAAATCTCTGCTGTGCCCCCAGTCTGGCAGGGCTGCCTCTGACTGAGTCCCTCCCTGGCTCAGGGCATGATTTCCAGAGCACAGTCCCTGTAAGCAAAGCAATGCAAAATTATTAAATGATTATGCAGGTTTAAGCAGCACAGTGGGAGGATGAGAATTGATGACATAAATTCTATGCAGCCTTCAAGAAACAGCCAAAGATTAATAAACACAAAGCTGGGATTTATGACAGTGTCAGCAAAGTCTTAGGGCTCTGGCCTGAAATAGAGACAGAAGCAAATCTCCCATTGAAGCAGGGGAGCTTTGTGGCTCTGAGGATTTCGGAATCAGGCCAGTAGATTATGCACCATGCAGTCCCAAAGGACTGGAACCTTATTGTCCGTGCTCTGAACAGGTGAATGACTTTGTGCTGTGAGCAGTTTAAAGGATGCTCATATGTGTTTATTCTCTGTACATACATGGAGTTAGAATGTAAATACTGTCTGTATGAAAAACTGCTTATTTAAAGAAACAGGACTTTTATATCCATGGTTTTCAGAAGTTAATTTGTTGGCTGGGTGTCTGTCTGTCTGGCAGACTCTCACACCAAGGTGATCCCAACACAGTAGAGAATCCACTGATGGAGCCAGGTCTGTCTGGTGGGGATTCTCCAGTGCAAATATTCCAGACCATCAGAAGCAGGAATGAGATTCCAGGAGAGCAACCTGAATTTTATCTGTAAATGATCAATGTATGAATACAAAGGTTTTTTTTTCAGGTGGCACAACAATTTTCAATAGCCATTTGAGAGTCCTTAGAGGACCTGATTTTCAGAAATGGTTGGGCACATGTTTTCTGAAATTTAAAAATACTTCAAAATGTTTCAGGCTAGAAGCCAAAAGTCAAGGATCCCAAGAAAGCTGCAGCATTAGGCATTTTCTTGGTACCCAGGTCAGATTCATTTGCATTCAGTGAAAGCCTCATGCACACTGGAGTACACAATCTGCATTGCTGTGACACGAGATTGAACTTTATTATTGTCTTGCTTTTAATTGCTAACAAGCGTAAAAATTACCCTGGCCGTTTTCTAAAGAAGCAAGTGATTGGTTTCCTCTGCTTATGCAATCTGCTAATTTCATTTGAGAGACAGAAATCAAGGAGTGAAGGTGTGGAGTCGTGTGGACTGTTTGCTGTATTAGCTATCTTTTAACATGTGCCTTGTGTAATAGGAGGAGACTTTGTATTTTAAGCAGTTTAGAAATAATGTTGGGGTTTTTAATGTAAATACACAACAGTAAATGATCTCAGTCACTGGTAATGCTTCCTGACATGCAATTTATTATAGTGCTGAAGGAGATTCCACAGAGCCCAGGGGATACGGCTCCTTTAAGCACCTTTGTGGGAACCAATCTTATTATCAACGAGTGTTTCAGACTGGTATTTTTCCCCTCACGTCTTGGCAAGATATTCATTTCACTGCTCTCCCTATTTATTTCTTTCCTGATCACTAATGGTGCGTGGATCTCGTGAGGAGGAGGGAACAGACCAGAACAGAGCACGTTTCCCTCGAGTATCACTCTGAGTGGGTCTGTGTTTGTTCTCTATATTACAGGAAGCAGCCATCAGCTGCTGGATCCAGTTCAGTGATGGATCTGTCATGCCCCTGGATATTTATGACTCCAAAGACTTCTCCTTGTCAGCCACCTCTCTGGATGAGAAGGTGGTCTCCATCCAGCATGACCCCAAATTCAAGTGGCCTGTGATTGCTGCTGAGACCGAGGGCCAGGGCACCCTGGTGAAGGTGGAGATGGTCATCAGTGAATCGTGCCAGAAATCCAAAAGGAAGAGCGTCCTGGCTGTTGGGAGTGGCAGCATTAAAGTCAAGTTTGGGCAGGGCGATGCCGAGCCCGGCGCCAGCGAGAGCAAGCGCAGGGGCGCCGGGGTCCACCTGGAAAACCACGGCAGCGACCGGCGCCAGAAAAGCGGCTGGCAGGAGAGAGGGGATGGGCAGTACTACAGCTCCTCCGTGGGCCACGAGCAGGGCAGGGGCACCACCACCCACAGGTCTGTTCTGAGCAGGAAGGAGGACAGAGAGAGCCTCCTGGACGATGCCAGCCAGAGCCTGCCCGTGGACTTGACGAGCTTCCCCGCGCAGGTGGAGCTGCCCAGGGACAGCGGGGAGGCGGGGGACGGCGACCTGGTGCAGTCCCCCCGCGGCCTCAGCGACCTGGAGATCGGCATGTACGCCCTGCTGGGCGTCTTCTGCCTGGCCATCCTCGTCTTCCTCATCAACTGCGTCACGTTCGCTTTGAAGTACACAAACAAACAAGTTCCCTTTGAAGAGCAGGAGGGCATGAGCCACTCCCATGACTGGGTGGGGCTGAGCAACAGGACAGAGCTCCTGGAGAATCACATCAACTTCTCCTCCCAGCAAGATGAACGGATCACAGCCATTGACAGAGGAGTGGACTACGAGGAGAGCAAATACCTCCTCAACACAACTGCCACCAAAAACATCAACGGACAGTCTTTCAGGTCTCCTGAGTTCAGCGAAGGGAAAGAACAGAAAAGTGAACCAACCGCTTCTCCTACCTCTAAGAGGAAACGGGTTAAATTCACCACCTTCACCACCATCTCCTCCGATGAAGGGTGTCCAGCTGTCAACTCGATCCTGATGAGTAATGAGGATGACATTAAATGGGTCTGCCAGGACATGGACCTGGGGGAGTGCAAAGAACTTAAAAACTACATGGAGAGGTTACACGAAAATGCGTAATGGGACACAAAAGACTTTTTTGGTTTGGTTTGTTCGTTTGTTTGTTTTTCACTCACCTTCTGCCTTTAATTTTGGGTAGTGGGGCGACAGGTTGTATTCTAACAAGAATCAGCTGGTGGATAATAACTCAATGGAGCCCCAAGAAGCCACCCAAAAGCAGCTGGGAGAGCAGAGATCCTGGACAGCTCTTAAAATTCAAGTCCTCTCTGTGCTCAGAGATGGAAGTGAGAGATGTGTGTGGTTTTTTGATACACGATAACATGAAAAAAAAACTTAGAAAAATAATATGGTCTCATTCTCTGTGCTTTCCCAGAAAATCAATAAATATAACAAACTCCAGTGCAGTTTGGATATTACAAAGCTCACACAGCTCTACTGTTCAATATTGCAAGCTTTGGTTAAAAGCAAAAGATTGGTCTCAGAATAAATAGATCCATGAGAAGAGCATGTTGTTCAGGCCACGTGCAGAGAATATCCACCCAGGAACATTAATTTAAAGCTGACAAAAACCAACAGCGTGAACGAAGCAGCTCCCAGAGCTGAGGAGTCAGGAGTTTCCAAAGAGTCTGGAGGGGATAAAGGCGTAACTGGGCTGTTTACAAACCAGCGTGTTTGCCTCCCAAGCACTGACAGTGGATACACAGACACAGTTCAAACTGAAACTCTCTTTTTAAGTAGATGCCAAGGTAATAAACGTTGCCAGCCAATTTTTGGTATTTCTTAATTTGTAAAATAGGAGAAGATATGATCTGTGCTCAGACTATCACTCATACTAAGGAAGGTCTTTTGGAAAGTTTGAGAGAATGAGCTATTTTTAAAAGCCCGCTTTGTTTGATTGTCCTGTTTTGGATTTGTACTCCCAGCCCTTTCCCTGGAGCTCCCCATCCGGTATCCTGAGGGCGCTTCCCAGATCAGTCAGCCTTGGAAGCTGTGGTCCTTTTCCCTTTTCCCATTTCCCATTTCCCTTTTCCCTTTTCCCATTTCCCTTTCCTTTTCCCCTTTTCCCATTTCCTTTTTCCCTTTTCCCTTTTCCCTTTCCCCATTTCCCTTTTCCCTTCCCCTTTCCATTTCCCTTTTCCCTTTTCCCTTTTCCCTTTTCCCTTTTCCCTTTCCCATTTCCCTTTTCCCTTTTCCCTTTCCCTTTCCCTTTCCCCTTTCCCCTCTCCCTCTGCCCTCCCTCCCTCACCCCTCCATGGCTGCTGTGCCGAGCCCAGCCCTGCAGGTGCCACGCTGTCCTGCCCTTCCCCGCCGTCCCTCCCCGAGGCTGGCCACCGTCCCTGGGCTCAGAGCCACGCGTGCTGAGCTGGTGCCTCTGTCTCCCTGCCCTCCTGGGGGCAGCTGGGGGTGCTCCGTTCCTGTGCCCCCTCCTCAGCCCAGCACATTCCCAGGGCGCTGGGAGGGCACAGGGCAGAGCAGCACCTTCAGCACTGAGCCCTGCACAGCTGAGCTCAGCAGATAACACTTGTTTCTCCCAGGGGTGATGATTATCTTCTGCTTCCTTCTGCTAAGGATGTACATACAGTAGGATTTCAGTGATTGCCCTTCCAACCCGACGTGCCCTCCAGCCTCAAACCAGGACATGTCTTGTGAGGTCCAGCAGCAGCCTCCAAAGGCCAGTGGCAAAGTGCCAAAGCACTAACTAAAATCCAGGTAATGGATTTGATATATACAAATATTTCAAGCTCCCCGTTATTTTCTGCAGTAAGTCCTGGCCCCCTTTTTGTTAAGTCTTCCATCCTTGAATCTAGGTTGCTCAGTTTAATACACACCCGCCCTCCCACAAACACTTAGATTGAATCCCTCTATATTTAGAATGTACTGTAGATTGTAAGAATGTAATATATATATTTATAAACATGCCAACTGTGAATAAAATTTGCATTTTAGTGGCTTCATCTTTTTTTTCCTACTCGGAACGCCTCTTTCCTTTGGCTGTCAGAACGTTTACCCTGAGAGAGCCTGGCAGCAGTACAGGCAGGAGTCCTCTGATGGATCCAGGAGGCACAATCTACTCACAGGACTGAACATTGCAGGGCTGGGGGACCAACAACGTTATGCTACAAATGTACGTGCACTAAGTCACCCTTCCAAGAGCTGAAACTATTTGCAGATAAATCCTCCTGCTTTATTTCTAGCCTGAAAGCCCGATATGTGAGTTTCTGGGCTTGGCTTCTGCTTCTCTCCTCTGGGAAGATCCACGTTTGGCCATGCACCTTTTAAGGCGATTTGAAGGGAGTGGGTGAGCAAACAGAGCACACGTGCCCAGTACTGTGGAGATCAGACGGTCTTTGCTTTCTTGCAGCACCTCTGCTCGAGGCTTGGATGGCGCAGTGCAGGACGGGCTGCAGCAGTGCAGGAGCAGTGCAGGAGCAGCTGCAGCAGTGCAGGAGCAGCTGCAGCAGTGCAGGAGCAGTGCAGGAACAGCTGCAGCAGTGCAGGAGCAGTGCAGGAACAGCTGCAGCAGTGCAGGAGCAGCTGCAGCAGTGACAGCGCAGTGCAGGACGGGCTGCAGCAGTGCAGGAGCAGTGCAGGAGCAGCTGCAGCAGTGCAGGAACAGCTGCAGCAGTGCAGGAGCAGCTGCAGCAGTGACAGCGCAGTGCAGGGCCCACACAAGCTCTGGCTGAGCTCTCAGGTGAGGGAAGCAGCCTCGGTGCTGCAGCAAAGCCTGGCAGCCTCCCCCAGGTCCAGCCCAGCCTCGCCTCCAGCTCTGGGGCTGTTTTGGGCGCTTTTTGCACATCAGCACGTGGTGTCTGCAGCGAGGCAGGCAGGGGCAGAGGGCCCAGGTGTCTCTGGAGCCCGGCAGGGCAGAGGTGTGAGTGCCAGTTCATCTTCCCAGTGTGGCAGTGCATGGCCAGTCCCCTCCCTGGGAGGAGCAGGTGGGAGCTGGGAGCAGCCTGGCACAGCTCTGTGCCCACAGCTGCCCTGCTAACAGCAGCTCCCTCTGGTAGCACCAACCACAGAAAGGTTCTCTGAGGACCAGCAGCCTCCAGCTGCAGCCCTGAGCATCCTGCCACGCAGACCTGTGCCTGTGTGCTGGCTCAGAGCTGCCTGTGAATGCAGCAGCTGCCACTGCCCGTTATCCATAGGGCAGTGCCATAAATAATGCAGTGTTCAGAGTGTTCAGTTTTCCACGGACCTCACCGTGCCCTGAGCAAGGTGTGTCCCTTACTGACCTGGGGAACCCAGGCTGAGGTGATGTGCCCAGACTGCAAATCTCTGGCAAAACCCCACTGTGCAGGATCCTGAGAGTCACCTGTGGCCACCTGCATGCAAGCAAACACCCTGATTAATCTGCTAATAGCAGAATAATCAACTTCTGCAGGGATTTTTGTGTATCTTTGGGAGGGGGTGTTGTGTAATTCCCTTTTGCTGCTGCACAGGGCCCACACTGCTAAGCAGAACCCTCTGCACCTTGGAGCATCCCAGGGAGGAATTTCTTGTTCCAGGCAATCAGCTGAGATCTCAGCTGGCAAACGTGGGGCCTGGATCCTACTGCTCATCATTAAAGCAGTGATGGTGTTGGTGTGCTGCACACACATAATGTTCTGCAGCTGTGGCTCCCACTTGCAATCTCTCGAACCTGATAAAGAGCCCTGCTGACAGCAAGCACTCTCCTGTGAGAGTTATTAATTGCCTTATTGTTTTCTTCTTTGCAGTTGCCTCTTATTTTCATGTTTGAGTCTCTCTTCCCGTGAGTAGACTGATTGAGGCATGTCTAAAAAAGAAAATTTATCTGATACAGTTTGGTTCTTTTTAGATACTTTATGCATGAATACAATCAGGAGTAGAAACTCAACGGTCCTATAAATCAGGTAAGCTGGTTCTTTACTCTCTTCTTTTATTTTAAAAGCTTCCCCTTCAGCAGTCTTAGATGTATGGTGGTTTAGACCCGGCTGCATTAAGCACCAATGAATCCAAAGTCTGAGCAAAGCAGCTAAATAATCGGTTTGAAACAAGACTTCTCTGGCGTTGACTTTAAAAACCAGAATAGGTATTAAATCTATGTGCAGCGTGCACCAAGTCGCTGTAGAAAGTACTTTCACAGCTCGTTTCTGTAATGAATGGGATGTAAATGGAATGAGCACCCTGGGGACGCTTTAGTTCAGCTCTGTGTGCTCAGTGCCTCCACCACTGCCAGCTCTCAGTCTCCTGTGGCCCCAGGGGCTGTTCTGCTGGGGAAGCTCCTCAGTGAGGGCTAAAGGAGTGGTGTAGCACAGCCTGGAAGAGCCTTTCGTGTGTCACTGAGGAGAGAGAGCTGGCTGGACCCGCCGTGCTATTGATCAAAGTCCAGCAAGCATCACTGAGGAATTAGCTCGGGGAAGCAGCTATCACTGCCAAATGGTGCGTTTAGAAAATGCCTCAAGCATTTAAAAAAAACTCCCAGAGATGAATTTATTTAGTCCTGAAAGCCCGGGAACTCTGTCACATATTTCTACATGTTCACTGTGGTGCCAGAGCCCGTCCCTGCACAGCCCCGGAGGGCTGCAGCCACACATCTCCTGCCAGCAGTGCAGTGCCAAAAATCGGGGCTTAGAGGGGAGCTGGCAGCCCTCCCCAGCTGTCAGGGTGGGACAGGAGTGTCCTGCAGGACAGGTGCCAGCCGCCAGCCCGAGCTCCCCACGCAGCACCAGCCATCCCTCCTGCCCTGTGTGGCTGCAGCTTCAGTCCCCAGGGCAGGAGAGCCCTAAAGCAAGGTAGGGCAGCACTGCAGAGTGCAGAGGAGACAGGGTTTGGCTTCTGCTTCCAGTCCATTTCTGTTTGAAAGCTCCCAGGCCCTGCCTCTGCCCTTACCCAGCCATCTGCTGAAGCACCTTTCTGAGCAGTGTTTGGCTGCCAGCACCCATCACCTTCCTCATGCAGAAATAATGCTCCTTCCAGTGCAATCACTGATGTGCTGGTTGGAAGCTTAAAGGGGTGAAGTTCCAAACTGGCAGCACTAATGGCCTGAGAAGAGCAGAGCACCTGGGCCCTGCTCATCCTCAGGAGCGTCAGAAGGGCCAAGGTTACTCGAGTCAAGCAAGTGTGCCTGAAACAGGATCATTTTCTGCCTTCTTGCTGATGTGACATGAAGACCTCTGTCAACAAACCCTCCATTATGCAGGCTCCCTGCTCCAGCCCCGTGAGGAACAGCAAATTAAGCAGCCCACGAATGTAATATTAATGGCTGGAGAAGCAGCAGTGCTCCTGTGCTTGTGTGTACTGCCAGTGCTCATTAGGAAGTCCCCGCCACAGCAAAGGTGGCTGCTGGATTGCACACCACGAGTCGTGCCACATCTCCCCTGAGCAGCCTGGGGAGCCTGCAGGGACACTGCAGGGACACTGCAGGACACTGCAGGACACCAGTGCCACGCTGGTTTGCACAGCCCCGAGCTCGTGGCTCCCTGCTGGACTGCTCTGGGCGCACATGAGGGCTCCTGCTCCCTTCTGCAGCCACAGACCCTGCTGAGCTCTGCCTGGTGCCAGCTCTCTGTGCCAGAATTCCCCCAGCCCTGTCATGCTGGCTGGTGAAACTTTCTGTGCCTGAATTCCCCTTGTCCGTGCTGCCTGGTGAAGTTCTCTCTGTCTGAATTCCCCCAGCCCTGTCCATGCTGGCTGCCCTGCCTGGGTGCCACCAGCTCTCTGTGGCACCTGGCAGAGCCCAGACTGGTGTCCCCTGCACCAGAAGGCTGCAGCTCTGAAGTGTAACAGGACTGTGCTTATTCATGTTCAGGCCTGTGTTCCTGGTAATTAAATTAGAGCTTCCTACAGTCGGTTACTGCACTAATGACACAAAAAGCAATCCAAGGAGCTTCACCACTCAGCCCTGGTAATACCAGGCTGCAGCAATGGCTGAGCCCCATTTGCAGCGTTTTCCTGGGCTCAGGAAGTGCAGATGGGCAGGGCTGAGCAGAAGCAAGGACAGAAGGAAGGGAGCTGTCCTTGCAGTCTCCCTGAGCACTGCCTGGGTCCAGCCCAGCATCATCCGTGTCCACGAAGAGCTCACCCAGCTGTACAGCTGTATCTCATGCCTCCCTGTTTCTTCAGCAAATCCTTTGTCTGATGGCTGTGGACACACATTTTCCATCCTGTTATCATCAGGCCGAACCCCTAAATCACTGTGCTCCTCTTGGCCGTGAGTAACTCCTTACAGCTTGCTTGCATCAGTCCCTCTCTCCAGCCTGATCAATAGCTTTGCTCTTAGCATTTGGCATTCCCTCCTGTGCTGCCCGCCAGGACACCAAGGTCAAATCAGTCCCTCTTGTGTTTCTCCCTTAAATAAGTGCTATCAGCCTGCAAAGTATTCTGCGATAGTGGAAAATGCTGTGTATTGATCAGGTCTTGCTCTGTACCAAGCTCTCCATGGCCTTGACTTTCATCCAGAGCTCAGTAATTGTCTTTTGCAGGACCAATTCATGCAGCTGGAGAGGCGTTTTTGGCAGGCTGCAAGTGCAGGCTCAGAAGGGTTTCTTTTCATTGCACTGCACAGTCCTTGCACAATCACCCCAGCCCCTGAGGAACCATAGGATTTTAATCATCTCTTCCAATTGTTTTGTCCCCTCATCTTCTGCAGAGCTGGTGTCCCCCACTCCTATGGCACCCGAGAGGAGGGGCTTTAATTGCAGGAGGTGCTCTTTAACCCAAGTGTAATGTGATTTGTGAGGCTGCTGGGGAAGATTGCTGCAAAGAAGAGCAGGCACAGACAGACAGACAAGCTGAGCATCATCACTCAAATCAGGCCTCAAACCAGGGGAAATTTCCAGGTTTTAGAGCAAGACTCAGGCCACGCTACTGAGGAATCTGCAAACAGCTAAATTTTGCCACTCTGCTGCTCCTAAATAACATCATCTCCTCCTTTGGAGTCACACCCTTACATCTTGGAAGCCTGGTTCAGCTTGTCACCCTCCCCTGCAGTGACCTGGGCTATAAAGAGCCTCTCCCCCTCGGGCTGGGGGCTGGCAGATCTGGAGGGGAGGCACACAGGAAAGCAGCAGAGAGGGGAGAACGGAGCAGAGGGGGCAGGGATGGCCAAGCTGGGACTCGGGGGCATTTTGTAGCCTGCCCTGTTGGGAAGGGAACAGCGGGACACACACAGACCCCTGGGATTTGGGAGCTGCCCCCAGCCCAGCCCTGGCAGCAGCCCGAGCTGGGGGCACTGTGCCACCTCCAGCAGGAGCTCTGGTGAGCCCAGTGTCCCCAGCCAGCCTGGGGAGGGCCTGGCCCGTGCCCTCCCTGCCTCCCGTCCCCAGAGATGCTGGATTAACCAGGAGCTCCCAGCCTGCTGCCCCAGGGGGCTCTGGGTGGGATGCAAAGCCCAGATCCCCACGGGAGATGCCTCTGACACTCATTAGTGCTATCCCCTGCTGTGGCTTTGGGTGGAGGCACGGGCTGGGAGATGGTGATTTTCTGTTCTAAGGCAGCAGGAGGCCCTAAACGAGTCACACTCCTGTGTCTCTCTGGCTGTAAATACATCTGTGGGTTCCTCAGGTATATCCAGCATTGCCTGGCCTCGTTTCTGGCTCTGTTTCATCCTTTGCTTACTACAGCTTCCCCAGCCCCCATTTTAATATTTTCACTTACCGTGCTTTAAAGAGCCAGAGATGGCTTGTCAGATTGAGGCAGCTCTTGAGAAGTTTAATTTTCCTAATGCTTGTTGGAAATCCCCTTTCTGAATCTGCAGGAATATTAAGGTTCTTAGCATGAGCTGGGCAGAGAGGGAATTTGAAGTCAAGCTGTCAGGGAATTGCAGCTGGGTTGGGAGAGGCAGGATGGGTGCAGGACGTGTCTCCAAGGAGGGGAGGATGCCTTGGAGCTGGGGGTGGGTGAGAGCCAAGCATTTGTTTGCTCCCTGAGAATCGGACAAAATTAGAGCAGAGGCACACGGGGCGTTTGCAAGCAAGGTAAGAGCTCTGAAGGTTTTGGTGCTGGTTCCCCACCTGGGTTTGTGCAGCCTGCTGTGCCCTGGCTCCTGGTGGCACAGCCAGGGCTCCTGGCACAGTGGCCTCTGCAGAAGTGTGAGCAGCCCTGTCCCTGCACCCACACAAGGGCAGCTGGGAGCCCTCCGCTTTTTGGGGTGCGGGGACAGGGTCAGAGGAGGCTGGAAGGAGAGCTGGGACAGCCTTGTGCATGAGCTGAGTGTTCAGGGCTGTCCCCAGGGCCAGGGCCACGCCTGGTGTGAGTGTTCTCCATGCTTTACACCTGTGTGAGTGTTCTCCATGCACAGAGAGGTGTACAGAGGTGTTTGACACCTGTGTGATTGTTCTCTGTGCACAGAGAGGCACACAGAGGTGTTTCACACCTTTGTGAGTGTTCTCTGTGCACAGAGAGGCACACAGAGGTGTTTCACAC
>QUSF01000066.1:1368186-1407226 GCA_003676055.1 Chloebia gouldiae | reverse complement strand
AGGTGCGTGGCTCGTAGATTTAGGTGTGTGGATCATAGATTTAGGTGCGTGGCTCGTGGGTTTAGGTGTGTGGCTCGTGGGTTTAGGTGTGTGGCTCGTAGGTTTAGCTGTGTGGCTCATGGGTTTAGGTGTGTCTGTCAGCAGCGGTCTGTCAGCAGCCCCCAGGAGCTCTGCACTTGCTGAGGTTGAGCTGGTGCCCACTGGTGCTTTCTTTTGCTCAGACACAGCCTGGGCACAGCAGGCAGGCAGTCCGTGCTGCAGCTGGGAGCTGGACTCAGAGCTCACAGAGCAGAGCCCTAAATGTGGCTGTATTCCTCATTTTGGAGTAAATTAAATTAACGCCCCTCCCCAAATCTTTATTCAGGACTAAACCACGCCACTCTGGCAGCAGTTACTTTTCTCTAGTATTGCATTGTCTTGCTGGATGACTGTTCCTTTAACTTTGGGTTTTTTGGTGGCTTCAGTTTGCTGTGAGGGCTGGAAACTCTGCTTTGCATCCTCTGCTTTTAATCCAAGCTGAGCAGTGGCGATGGAACGGCATGTTTGGAATAATTCTGTTTTCTGAGTAGAACACTGAGCCACAGCCTTAACCTTCCCAGCAGTTCATGGCAGCTGCAGCTGAGTTATTTGATTAAAATATTATTTTTACCAGCTCCTTGAAAGTGCTGCAGCAATCTGATTTATCCTCATTGTCAGTGTGTGTTTGTTTGGGCTCTCAGACAGAATGAACTCGCCTTTCATTTGGCACTAATGCCAAGGGAACTATTGTATTCCAGAATAATGGAGCATGATCTGCAGCAAAACACTTCTCTTGTGCAGTTGCATCTAATACACAGTGGGAATCATTTGGTGGCTCAGGGTGTTAATCTGCTTCCTCTGGCAGTGGGATTGCAGGTTCTGGAGCAGCCCCCAGTTATGCCCAATCCCTGGAGGAGGGCAGCGTGCATTTCTGTTAAGGGGCTCTCTGTTTTCCTCCCTCCCAACAGATGAAGCAGCAACGTTTTATTTCAAGTAAGTTTCTTTTGCTCAGTCCTTAATGGCTCAAAGTTTTTTTTTATTTTATATTATATATACATATATATATATATAATTTTAAAATTTAAAATTATTTTATTCCCTGAGGAATCATCTGACGTACTTTCTCTGATTTTGCAAAGCAGAGGTGCTGCCCAAATCCCCCCCACGAGTACAGCCAGATTCCCCATTCTCCCCCTGAAAATCCTGTGCTGCAGTTGGCTTTCAAAGCCTGCCCAGCACACAGAGGTTGCACTGGTCCTGCTGTGGGGCAGCCCCCCTCGGCTGGGAGCTCCCTGCCCTTCCTGCAGCGCTCTGGGGCATTCTGGGCTCACAAAGTGGCTGGCAGGAGGCAGAGTGCATTTCCTGCACCAGGGAGAGCAGCCCCTGTGTTCCGTGTCAGCTTCTGAAAAGGCGTGCCAGCTTCCCCTCCAGCCTTTCATGATTTTCTTTCTTTTGCTGCCCACGATTGAATTTCTGTCTTCCCAGAAGTTCTCCAGCACGAAGCCAGAGGAACGGGACGTGCAGGCTCGCAGTGTGGCAGGGGGGCAGGGACTGTCCCACATCTGTGACCCCCTGGGACACTTCAGAGGTGTCCTGGCTGCCAGCCCTGCAGAGCCAGGCTGCTCCTGGGCTGAGTTTACCTCTGGCGTTGCCTGCAGGGCTGAGCTGGGGCTGTGGGGCTGCCCCTGGCCCAGTCCCAGGCTGGGCAGAGGGTTCCAGGGGGGACAGGGTCCCTGGGTGCTGCCTGGAGCCTTCCCCTGCAGCCTGAGCACGTCCCGCTGCTCTCTTCTCTCAGGTTTTGTGCAGGAACAGAGGTTGGACGTGGGGGAGGCACAGAAATTCTGCCCTGCAGCTGCAGCTCAGCAATGAAGCAGGGATGGAGGGCGCAGCAGGTAACAGGCAAAGCTCCAGGGCCGCCTGGGAGCAGCTCCCAAGGCTGCAGGATGAGAGAGGTACTGAGGAAGAGGCTGAACACAAACCAGCCTGAGCCACAGGCTCTGAGCAAGGCTTTGAAGCTGCTCAGAGCAGTATCATTGCCAGGGCCACGCTGAGATGGAAAAGAGAGTGAAGTGCTGCTAAAAGAGGATGAATATTCAGAAGTGGAACACTGGTGTTCTCCTGCTCCAGAAAATGGTTACTGAATTTGTATTGCCCCTTGTTTTGCTGTCCTGCAGAACAAGATGCAGCTTTTGTGCCTGCCTCGAGGTGCAGCCTGTGGAATAACCCAGCCCAGGGCAGCCTGGGCTCAATCCCAGTCCCAGTGTGAGGCAGCCTTGGAGCCCTGGGAGCTGGGCACTGCAAGGTGGGACAGGCAGGATTGATGGAGTGTTTAAAGTGATTTCAGGTGAATTCGGACTTAACCTATTTTTAAAAGAAAAAAAAAAAACCAAAAAACCTGGGAAGAAGCTGGGAGCTGTTAGGGATGGCAAAGGCCACACTCAGGGCTGTGAGCTTTTGTTGTATTATTCAAGTTAAATTAAAGCTTGGGTAACTCAGTTCACTTTGTTAAAGCCACTAAAATAACTTTTCAGTGGCAGGGATTAATTTTTGAAGCAGTAGAGGAGCATTTGGTTTCAATGAATGATGAAACTTGACTGGATCAGACAAATGAAATAAGTGACCTCTATCTGGCAAGGTTGTACTTGTGGCTGGACTTTCTTAAGCAGATCTGAAGTGCACAAAAATAGGAATTGCATGTAAGAAGCACATTAAAATCTCATAAAAGGGGTGCCAGCCCTTGCTCTGGGGCAGGAAGGGTTAAAGGGTGCTCAGGGGGTGAATGCTCTTTCAGGTCAGGTGCCCACAACTTTGGTTCCTCAGTGACCAGATGTTCTCTGCTGGTCTGATTAAAAAGTATTGTTTAATTTCAAACACATGATTTAAATTATCTTAATGGCACTGCTCTAAGGGAGATGAATTTCTGGAGCCATTTTCAGGCACTGGACAAAACAAGTGCTGGCCTACATTTTTGGAAAGGATGTGAGATTTCAATATTTGATACATAAAAGAGCTGTCACAGGAATGACATGGAATAATTACTTAATGAAAATATGCTTCATTTAGAATTGAATTGCAGATTATTATCCACCCCTTTTGAAAATGTAAACTGTTTCTTCACAAATTAGGGGTTTTTACTCCAGTGTGCTCTTGTATTGGTTTGTATTTCAGTCAGTAGCTCCTTTCCTCTGAAATTCTCAGTGCAGTGGAGGCCCTGGAAATGAGGGTGAAAGGCACAGAGGGACAGTGGGACAGGGCTCTGGGGACCTGCTCTTACTCGAGGTTTAAGTTGCAAACATTAAAGGAACTGGGCTGGGACCAGCCAGGCAGAGGAGGGTGGAAGTGAAATAAATTCTGGAGTGATGAAATTACTTTGGACAACTTAATGAAAAAAAAAAAAAAAAAAACTCAGATCCCACTGAGCCATTAAATGACTGAATTCCACATGGAAGCACCCATCTCCTCTGACAAGCCTTTGACAAAACTGTTTCTTTGCTTTCACGGGGAATGATTCCTGACCTAAAGATTAAAAAGACTGAGGGGAGAAAGGGGCAGAACGAGTTATGGGCCCAAGAGGCAGGAAAAATACATTGAAAATGAGCACTGGAGTGCTTGTGCATTCATTAAACCCAAAGGCAGCACTTGCAGATGTTTGGGTTGGTTAATTCTGGGGCTAAAATGGTGGGAAACAAGTTGCAGAAGAGGCACAAATACTTGTAAGTCTTCCAATATATATTTTAACGTTTTTCTTTCACAATTAAGTCCTGATATGGTTATAGCAAACCTTCAAAGCAACTGTCTGTGGCCAGGCTGGAGCTGTGGGGTTCTGGGGATGGAAACCCCAATGGTCAGCACCCCAAAAAATGGGAAAGCTTAGCCCAGCTCGAGTGTTCTTAGGGCAGAGGGGTCAGGAAAGCAGGGAAGCTAACTCTGAAAATGGGATGTGTGTGCTTCAGGGCTAATTCAAATGAAATCCTTGTTCACATGGCTGGGCTTTGCACACGCCACCAAATTGTCCCCAGTTCTGGGGAACAGCACCGTGGTACCCATTGTGCAGGTCCACTTCCCAGGGATTCAGTGGCAGAGCTAATTGCAAAATAAAATGCATGTAATTAGATTAATTAACAGTACATTCCAAGGTCCTGAAATACAGAAGTAGCCGTGGGGTAGATGCACAATGGAGATTTTTTCCTGCAAACAGAACAAGTGCTATTTTTGGAGTGTAGCTGCAGCTCATCGAGGTGTGCTTTGCTTAAAAAGCTGCTTGGGTAGGAGTGGGGCTTTGAAGGGGAAGATAAATACTGTAATTAGGCTGCAGGACAACAAAAGGATTATTCTTACCTATAAAATCATTTGAGTGAAGTTGCTGCAAAGATAATTACACCCAAAACTGCTTGCATGGGTCTCATATTTTCCTTACAAGGACTTACAAGACTCATTGAATATTTATAGGCCTGGGACATGAGAGTGGGTGGGATGTGAAACATAAATGCAGTCGTGGTTGATGAAGTTCCCTGCAGTGCTGGGAGCCCTCAGGATTTGATGGTGTCCTGCTCAGAGCCTGCCTGGGCAGTGCTGCTCCCCAGGGTTGGGCTGTTCCCCTCCTTCCCTTGTGCATCCCTTGCAGAAGGGTGTTTGTGCTTCTGCCATGGTTAGCACATGCAAATGAGCATGCTGCTTCCCAGATGCAGATTTCATATTTATAGATTAAATACAGCCTGAAAAATCATATGTTAATTGCATTCTGAGGGTGTAGTGCAATTTCTCACTTGAACATATTTTGTTTTGCTGGGAAGAGCACAAATTCCAGATCGATATATTTATATTGAAGCTCAGTAATAAATGTATCAGGCTGCAGAAAAAGCTTTTTAATCATTACTATTGCTAATCACTGACCACCAGCTCAGTGCTTAGGCTTCTGTCCCACACTGTGGACTTGTTTATTTGCTTTTCTCAGAAGACACCCAATACTATGGGAAGGAAGGGCAGGGGGTGGCTGAGGATCAAAGCCAGTCGAGCAGGGCATCAGAGATGAGCTGGCAGAGATCTCTGAGAGGTTCTGAGGAGCAGGGCACCCTGAAGCTGGCTCAGTGAGCTGGCAAAGTCCTTTTTTATCCCCTCCAAAGGTCCCCTGGCGTATGTGATGCTGGAAATCCAGGCTGCAGGAGCTCCTCCTGGGCTCCTGCTCTGCTGGGGCAGCAGAACCCCCAGCTGGAGCCCTCAGCTGCACATCCCAGCCTGCTCGGGCTGCCTGCAGCTTTTAAACTCAGCGTGGCACAGCTGCACCTTTTTAAAGCCAGGGGTAAACTCACAGCTGCACCTCCATCACAGGACATGCAGGAATGTTCAGCAAAAAGGTGCTCAGAGGGAGTGCAGCACTCCTGGGATTTACATCAGGCTGGTTTTGCCCTTGGGGATTGTTACTGAAGGCGGTGCTGAGCAGCCCCAACACAGAACAAGGAGGGAAATGTGGGAGAAATCAATATACAGCATTCAAACTGCTTTCTTGTTTACTGCACCAGAACCTTGCAACACATCAAAAATAGAGAGCAAAGCTTAAAATGCACAGTGAACTTCATTATGACAAAGAAAAGTCTGACACAACAGCCACTGAAGTCAACAGAAAACATTTCACAGGCTCTCCCTGGGAATTTCACAGGTTCTCCAGGCTCAAGGAGAACATTTCACAGGCTCTCCTAGGCTCAAGACCATACAAAGCAAACAGGTGCCTAAGAACAAGTAGTTAGAAATATGCCCCTCTTTTTTTCTATTTTTTCTCCAGCTGCAGGTTCTTGGATGACCAGTTACAGACTCAAAGATGTGGCCATAATCCCTGGGCTCACTGGGATGATCAGTGTGGACTTTCAGCAGAGATCAGTCTCACTTGCAGACAAGGCTGCTGCATTCTATTGAAATACATCCTGAGAAGCCACAAATAAGAACAAACAGTAAATTGAAAATACCTCCAACCCCCCCATCCCTTTTCATAGGTCTCATCAATATTTTAATAAATAAGTAAATCACAGGGGGACCGAAGGAGGCAGTTTGTGTAACAGAGCATCTCTGGCACAGCTCTGGCACCTGGGCCAGGCCTGGGCCAACCTCCTGCCCTGGTCCCAGGGGCAGAAATGCAGGCTCAGGAGAGCTGGGCCGTGCTCTGGAGGGGCTGCAGGGCTCAGGGGCAGCACAGAGCACCCTGTGCTCCTCCCCCTGCCCAGCAGCAGCGCTGCTCAGTGTTTGTGGTGCTCCTGTTGCCTCAGTGGAGGCTGCAGGAAGCTCTGGTGTCACTCATTTATCCCCCTGGCTTTAGCCCAGGAGTGTGCTGAGCACCTGGATGTGCTCAGGGACGGGCAGTGGGGACCTGCTGCTGCTGCTGCTGCAGGGTGGGATGCAGCAGGGGCAGAGGGTTCCTGAGCCCTGAGTGCCAGGCTGCTGCCCTGGCAGCTGCTCCAGGGGTGCTCTGGGCTCAGCTGGACACCCAGCAGGGCCTGGGCAGCGTGGTTTGTGTGACTGCAGCGACAGTGTCTGACTTTCTTCCAGCAAGACCCCCAGAGGAACCCAAAGCCAGTCACATTTCCATCATCCAGGGGCTCCCCTGGCTCTCAGCTGCAGCCTGCCAAGTCACTGCAGTCTCTGCACAAGGTTCTGGTAGGTTTTCCTTTCACCTTCCCAGGAATGATGCTTCTTCACATACTCTTTGGCCCTTGTTATAATTTCCTTTTCCATAATGGGGTCATTCATTAAACTCTTGGACAGTGCAATAAACTCCTAAAAAAGATGAAAAAAAGAATCAGTTAAAATGTCTTTGTAGAAGTCCTAATGACACTGGAATAGGTGGTACCTGTCCAACTGTGAGCCAATAGATGAAGCTGTCCTAAGTCATTTTTCAAGGTCGAGTACCATACTTTATTTATAAACAATGATTAATAAATAATACTTTAATTATTTTACACAGCCCACCAACTAAGCATTAAAAATCAAAGACAATTCACATTTAATGACACAAAAATTGACTGCCTACCAATGGTTGGAAACCCAGGTTATAAATGAATTGCCTGTTCTGCATGGAGGACAACTGGCATCAGATATTTGATCTCAGCTCAGCCAAACTTTTACCTCATTGCTACTGCAACACCTTCAGTTGAATTTTATGTCAGGGCTAAGAAAGTCCCAGCACAAACGCAGTGTAAAGATAGGAGCAGGCATGCAGCACCTGGGCACACACAGATTCAGCAGGGTTAGCTCAGCAAACACCAAAAAAAGCCATATATTCCCTTTACCTTCACTGGGCAAAATACCAGAGCTCAAAGATCACAACTGTCCTCTGCCTGCTCCTCTGCCTCTCTCATTTACTTCTAGGCAGGAGAAACTGAACTTCAAACACGTGAAAGGAGATCTGATGTCTGAACTAATCTGTTCTGAGCAGCTGGGCTAATTTTCCATTCAGTGACAACTTGCAGTGCTGCAACTGGATTACAAACTGCTCAGATCTGTGCAAAGCAGTGCCTTGGCTCAGCTCAGAAAAGCAGACAGCCCTGGTGGCAGTGGGAAATTAAGATAATGTATGACTACACAATTGGCAGTGAAGATCAGTGCACAGGGACAGGGGGACAAAGAGGATGGGAGGAGGAGAGCCATTATTTACACAGGCTGGCAGCTGTGCAGGGAGAGAGCCCAGCTAAGAGCAGAGTTCATATCAACATTAGGTTAAGGAGACAACTAGCCTTGAAAATCTAAGCACACAGAGTGTCTCAGTACCACCACAGCTATGCAGTCTTGGGTTGAACTTTGGAGTTTTTGGGTGAACTTTGCTCTTGCAGTGCACAATGAACAGTGACCCCTGTGCCACACTGATGGGGAAATCACTGAGCACAGAATCATCACTGACAACACAGAGCAGTCAGAGACACAGATCAGTTCTGTGCAAAGCTTTGTACCCAGCTGAGAGAATGAGGAGCTCTTCCTGCCCACAAGTGAAGGACAGCCTCCCATTCTGCATGGAGCTCTGCAGGAGCCACGGGCTGTGCCCAGCCTGCTCCCACCCCCTGCCTGAGCTGGGATTTCAGCCCCTTCCCTGGGAGCTTCCCAGGCCGTGTCTGCCAGAGCTGCCCCAGCTCACACCACAGGGCAGGTGGGAAACTCACCTGGCTTCTGCTGCCTTCGTCCAATTGCAGGGGAAATCACAGTAACAAATACTGCTCACACTGAACCACATCCCCCAGCTTTAATGTCATGCTCCTGTGGAGGATTTTATTTAAAGTAATGTTTAAAAGTAATTTATGTAAATTACCTAAGAGCAGAGGCAGCAATGTAACATTTCTTGACAGGTAGTCCTATTAGCATTCTTTTAAATTGTGGATATGGAGGACAAAAACTTCGAAACATGTAAATGATAGAAGAAATGAGATCCTTATTCACAGTTACAATACTTAGGGCTGAGGATAATCTCAGGAAAAAATGCCAAACTGAGTCCAAAGCATAAAATTAGAGAAAATGCAGGAGACAGAAAAAGCAAATGGAAAAACACCAGGAAGTGGCGAGTGAGGATTCTCAGCTTTACCCTCCTTCTCCTCCCCATCCAGTGACCACCCCCAAGTCCCTTGCAATCCCTCTGGAAGCCATGGGAAGATTCACTGTGACTTATCTGGGTTTTGCCTCGTGGCCCCGGAGCAGCTGGCTTAGCTTGTTTGCAGGTTTGGATGGCCAGCTTCAGACAGCAATAACTTCATTTTCCAGGTGTCTCCCCTAACTACAAGTGACTCGCATTTCAGTGGTGGCTTTGTGCTAAGGCTGCACCTGCAGCTTGCAGACACCCACAACTCTCAGCTCTCTCAGGAAATCCAGCAAAATTCCATTTTGCTTTTCCAGAAGCCTGTGACATGTGAAGTAATTCCAGGGAGGCAGCAGGACTCCAGCAGCTGTTCTGCTGTGTCTGTGCAAGTGATGTTTGCACAAATATTTATGCACTCCCACACTTCTTTGTAGCTTCAGTTTTGGTGAAAGAGGGGTCAAATTCACAAATTGCCCTTCAGTTATAAAACCTAAGGGCATGACTTCCAGCAGCCCAAATGAAGGAGGTGATCTATATGCTACCCTACTACGTGGGGCCATCCATACTTCTAACAAACCTTTTTTCCCTCACAAGAGTGGGTATAATTAATTTACAGGTGGCAGCAGAGCACGGTGCAAAAGCTGAGGCTCAGCAGTAAGTCACAACCCAGAAAAACAGGAGCAAATCATCTCCTGTGTGTCCAGAAGCACTCTCACATCTGCCCTTTTCATGGGAAGTGCTCCACCACAAACAGGCATTTTTCAACAGCAACATCCATAATACAGTTTTCTCCTGGTAAATTGACCAATCATCCCTAAAGAAAATGTCAACTCCTCTGTGTAGTACCTAAAATAAATCCTGTCCAATATTTTGTAGAGACACAGAAGCACAGGTATCCAGGAGATAAAGCTGGAAAATGAGTGCACTGAGTAAAAAAGGACGAATAATTCCTCAATTACCACGAGAGCTGCACTGGTGCCGCAGCTCACACATAATGAAAATAAGATGCGTGGTTAATATATTATTGATACCATGAAAGTAAGTCTGCAGTGAACCCAGCTGAGAGCAGCTTCAGCAGCCAGGAGAAGGTGGGTGTGAACCAGCAGAGCCCAGCTGTGCAGGCAGTGCAGGGGCAGCTGAGCCCGGGGGAGCTGCGGTGCTGCCACTGCCACCAACGCAGAACTGCTGCTCTGTGTCCTGCCTGCAGAGGAAGGCTCTGCATGTCACAGCAGAGCTGCTCCAGCTGGCCTGGGCACCCCTCCAAACCCTCACAGGGCAGCTCCATCCACCTCTGTCCCTTCTTATTGCCTTGGAAGTTTATTTGCCGCCTTCTCTTTATTTAGGTCCTGCTGTGAGCTTTTACAGACATGGAAGGTGTCATTTTGAAACCCAGCCTGCTCAGTAACTTTTCGTGTCTTCCCTTTAACACAGTTTTGCATTATTTATTGCCCCGTTCTTATCTCTTACTTTTTTTACTTCAGGTCCCATTAGCTCGGTGTCAAATATTCCATAAACTTGCAAATTCAAGCAGCAGCAGGATCAACCCATGGTTTAAAAGTGATGTGCACAGTAATGTGCACAAATGGTGGAGTGTGAGGAACAAAACGTTCCAGGGCTTTCCCTCCCACATTAACTATTTCCATCTGAGTGCTGGCTGCAGTGGCTGGCAAGGCTTTTGCTGCTTCCAGCCAAATGCAAATGGTTAAGGATGGCTACAACGAGACACAACATTTCCTACTTTCCTGGAAGCCACAAAAGCTCACTTCCAGCAAGCAGAAAGCCAGCAGCACTCACCATTTAAAACAATTCTCATTGCACAGTGGTCAATTAATATCCCTCTGATTTGGCTTTCAAAAGACAGCAGGCACTGCTCCTCTCCAAGGTACTGCAGAGCTTCCCCCCCTCAGATCAGAAACAACTGAGAACAAGCAAAGATTTCTGCCTCACAACCACACAGGATCCACCAACTTAGCAAGGAAAATTCCTTTTTTAATACACCAAACTGTCTCATCTTTGGTGGTCCAGATTCTGCCAGCCAGAGACAGACTCTCCCAAGCACCTAGACACAGTTCTAGTCTTTTTGTAGATTAAAGGCATTTTCCTCACTAACTTGTGCATCTGAAGGCAGCAGAAAAGATAAGATGTCAAACTAATCAAAGTAAAAAACCCCAAAGAATTTCTTACCAGAACATGTTTTCCAGTCCCAGCTCACTCAGACCAATCTTCTGAGGTCGCATTCTAAGTGCCATGGGCAGTGTCCCTTGTCCCAGCAATTAAAATGTTTTCAAACTTAATTGCATTTCTTTGCTCTACTGTGACTCTCAACCTCTGGCAGACTGTGTGCAGTGGCTTAAAAACTGAATTTGATATGCTTTGGGGAGAGGAGGAACAGGAGTAAGTGGTTACTTTATCTCCAAAGCCCTGAGTGCTGAGGTTTGGCAATCTGAGCTCCTCTGCATGAGCAAAGTTCTTCAACAGGGGGATGAGGACATGCCCTGGAAACAAGGGTTTTCTGACCCTGGTGCAGCCTCGGAGAGATGGCACAGCAGGGACAGCAATAAATTATCACAGGGCTTTCACTGGTTGAGCTCCAGCTGCTGGTTTGCAGAGCAGGGGGGTGTCACCTCCCCTTCTCGGGGTGCTGCACAAACATCTCCTGCAAGCTCACCTGGAAATGCCAGTCCTCCCCTCAGAGATTCTAAGACACAAGAACGGCAAAAAGGGGCGGCAGCAGCAGCAGTGGGACGGGGGCTCTGATCTCTGGCACAGCACAGGGCACAGGAGGGAGCTCAGGCACAAAGGGGTTCACAGGAATTAAAATTACAGTGGTTTAGACATATTGACAGCCCGTGACTCCTGCTCTGCTGCAGAGAGTCCTCCAGCCCTCAGCCCAGAGTCCCCAGTGGCACCGGGGCACTTCTGTGCTTCAAGCTGCACTTTGCCCTGGCTGAAAGGTGCAGCAGCAGATTCTTCATGGATCCCAGATAAACACCTGGAATGTGGGATGCTTGGAGACCACAGGAGAGGCTCCTTACAGGCATGTCTGATGGTAACTGGGCCTGGTATTAATAATGAATCTGAATTCCAAGCCAAATGCAGGCAGGCTGCTGGGGGAAACAGCAGAATGTAGCAGCATTAACACCAGGAGAGCTCTCAGCCCCTCGTTCAGTAGGGTTGTGTGTCCTGGGAGTTTTAGAGGAGCTGGAAGTCAATGAGATTTTTTTTCAGGGAATACATGTACACAAATTATCAAAGAAAAACTTTGGGTTTTGTAGAAACAACTGGGAAAAAACCCCAGAATATTCCAGAATATACTTGAATTGGAAGAGTTTTTCTATTAAAAACTCTTTCAAAACCAACCAAGAGGATTCACCTTCTAGAAACACAGCTTAATAGGATTCATTAATCACACAGTCCACAATGTAAATAAATATGTTCTCTACTTTGCAAAATTACCAAATTTGGTGTTCTAGTATGGTTTTTTAAATCTTGAATTTGATAAAAATCTGAGGGAATCTTTTTCTGAGAATCATTTTCCATGGCATACATGAATATGTAACAGCAAAGCCCTAATGCAGGAAAATATGCTGAAATGAAAATTTTCAGTATTTAAATATGGGCAGTGTTCCCTCTCTTCCCACTCTTCTTTAACTTCCCTGAGACTTCATCCTAACACTTCACTTAATTTTATCATTAATTTTTCTGACTGAGCAATATCTTGCATCTAAAAATACTTTACATTAACACTGACTGCTAGAAATGACAGAAAATGTGTCATCTGAAACTCGAGGCTCGTTCTCTTGCTGAGCTCCAGCTTGTCTCACACAAGCTCCTGTTGCAGTCATTGCTTGAAGGGAGATCTGACACATCCAGAGCATCTCCTGCAGGGTTTGCTTCTGGAACCTTCAAGCCCCAGTGCAACAAGTGGCCGTGAGCAGCTCACACAAAGCTTCAGCAAGGCTGACACCTAGTCCGAGCTCCCTGAACTGCAGATGCAGGGCAGGCAGCTCCGGAGAGGAGAGTGAGCAAAACTGCCGGGGGCAACGCCAACAGTCCAGGCACAGATACAGAAAATGAACCCAAAGCTCTGTGGTCTTCTTACCTGGGGAGTTGAAAACAGCAGCCCTGTTTCCTTGTGTTGGATTATTGCTGCGTTCCCAGGAATGTTCCTTGCCAGCACTGGGATTTCTAAATCCATTGCCTAGAGGAATACAGAGAAAGGAAACAACAGTTTATAAGGATTCATGGATTTCGAGGTGCTGATGATGACAAGTTTAATAAGAAAAGCAGAAACAACAACCCAAACTTCTTTCCCACCTCTCCAGATTTTTATCTGAAAAATGCCCCTCCCCAGAGAGCCCTGCCAGAACCAGCTGCAGCTCTGAGCTCTGCAGACCCCGGGCCTGAGCTCTGCTGCTCACTCGTGTCCTGACCTTGGATCACTGCTGGGGAGCCTGGAGGTGCACTGAGCATACAACCAGAAACACTCTCACTGTGCAATTCTCACAGTGTCTAATGAGAAATAAATTCCCTCCCCCACATCTTCAGCCTGTTTCGTCCTGACTCCCTGTCACTCCCAAGTCAATGCATTTTTAGCTGCTGGCATTGCAGTCCTGCATGAGGAGCAACTTTGCTTCAGTCCACATAGCAAGGAAACACAATTCCAAGGAGAAAAGCATCATCTTTTATAGTTTGGACAAAACTGAAGAGACAAATACCCAGGCTGGTAAGGTACAGGAAGGGACTGCTGGGATTTAGCAACATATTTTTAATAATTTAAAATACCCAAGAAAAGCACTGTTTAAATCACCACTGCAGGTGTATTGGTCTGACCATAACATTTCCACAGCCCTGGCACAAATATCTGCTTTGCAGCAGTTAGTGCTAAAAATAAAGCCCTTAATGACAAAACCTGCTCTGCACTTTGTATCAGAAAGGACCAGATGATCTGGGGTCATTCACACACATTAATGAAGCTACAGAGCTGATGACTGATTGAAGCTGAGCACCGAGTTTATATTTAATTCTCTGCCATTTCCAAACGCTGAAGGGAAAGACATTTGTTCTGTCTCAGACTTGGAGGGCAGGAACTGCTACACCAGGAAATCTTCAGGTCCCCAAAGGCACAGGTAGCAATGAATTATAGCTACTGAAAGACAGAGCAGATGGCCAAATACTTCAGATGCAGGCCTGCCCTTATGCCACTGGCCTTAACCAAATGGATTGGGCTGTAAATAATTACTGCAAGAAGTGGCTTCCAATTTAATTTAGATACTTAGACTACTTTCAAGCAGTAAAAAAATCATTTGCATTGTTGAAAATATGTATCATTTACTGACCTAGGTTCCAGGAATAATAGCACAAAACAACATTTTAGTCCCCTGGCCATCTGTTTGGTTACATTATTTTGACTGCAAATGTGTTTTGCTGCTCTTGCAGGAAGATGCAGGGTGTGAATTGAAGCTGTGGGGACGTTTCCCAAGAGCATCTCCACCCAGCACTACAGGGCTGGTAGAGCAAATGCAGGGTTTATTTACCACTCTGTCTTCTGCACTGTCCCTCATCTGCTTCCTTCTAGCCTATGCACCTTCTTGTTGGCTCTTCACTTTTACTGCTTTAACACATCCCTTCATCTCTAGTTGGTTTTTTATTTTATTTTTATAATTTGCTCTGGCTTTTATTGCAGACTGCTAGTGCTGCACATGTTGGCCAAGACTGGATTGTGCCTCACAGCACAGTAGAGTCTGTCCAACTTCCTTTTCTGCCATTTTTGGTGAATTGGCTTCTCTTTGGTAAAAGCATAAGAATGTAATGATTTTTACAACAGCTGTAATATTCCTGAGAGCACAGAAAGGGGCTCCAATGGAATGGGATTGGAGTCCAAGCCCTGTTGTTAGCAGGGACAGAGGGAACCACAGGAACCTGTCAGCAGTGGTGCCTTTCCACCATTCTGTGCACAGCTCCCGAGCTCTCAGAGGAGGAGATGCATTTTTAATGTCTGCTCTAATGTTTTGTTTTCTCTTCTTCAAATGCCAAACACAAACAGATCAGTTACAGTCAAATCTCAGAGATCTCAGAACCAGCTGACAGAGTAATTAGTGATGGCTCCTGGCTCTTCCATACCTCCAGGCAGGTTGGACTAGATGGGATTATATATTTATCTCATTTATCTATTATATATTTATCTCGCTCTGAAATCCTGTTTACAGATTCATGACCTTGTTAAATGTTGAACTTTGAGGATAATGTGAGTTGCATTTCCAAACTCAAGCCTGTTTTCTCCAGCCTAGGACCAGAAGATTTTTATGCAGAGTTTTCAGCCTTATTATTTAACAAGATCTCAGCAGATGGCCCTTCCTGCTGCTGGCCATCCCAGGAAAGAACTCCACTGAAAGAACTGCACTGTCCTGGACTGCCACTCTGTGAGAGAGAGGTGTTTTCTCCTGAGGACTCTCAGAAGGGTGGAAATGCTGGAAATGCAACTCATTAGAAACAGAAATGGAGGCTCATTAACACAAATGGTGTAATAATTTCTATGATCTACTGAGCTCCTGATGAACCAACATTCAGCACCCACCAAAACAAATGGCATAATGAAAGGCATTTGCCCAAAGAACTTCCACTTCAAGTATGCTTATTTTTTTCTGAGAAAGCACTTGATACTAAGCAGTGCCCTACTTTGGCAGGTATAAAATAAAACTGGTTATTAATTTTCAATACTGATGGCAAAAGGATTAACTCAGCGTGTCATTCATTCATTAATCATTTCAGAATTAAATAACCAAATGCTGCTCTTAGATTGCTTTTTGAAAGGATGTAAAAATAAATGAAAGTTCATTCTAGCAACATTATAAGGAAGTGGGTGTTGAATCAAGCCTAGTGACAACCCCAGTAAATCAGAATGATTTCTACATCTCAGGTCTGTGTTGTTAATTTGGCAGGATTGATAAAATTACCGTCTATCCTTTAAAAAGAAATAGAGAAAGCATAACAAACTGTCAGTTCCAGGGAAGAAAACCTTAACTGCTAACACTCAAACCAAGAAATACTTTAGTTTTTCCTTCCCTAGCTGTGAGATGTGGCCATCGGAGGCTGGCAGGGGCTGCAGAGGGAGGCAGCTGGCTGGGGGCCCAGGAAGGTGGCAGTACCTCCAGGATGGCAGCAGACATGCCCTCGCACACGGAGCTGTTGACCAGGGCCAGGCTCCTCCTGAGAGCAGCGTGCAGCTCCTGCTGGGGCAGCTCCTGCAGCACGTGCACCCCGGGGGCCCTGCAAGCAAAGCACAGCCAGAGGGGAGCTCCTGAGGCTCGGGCACCCCCAGGAGCCCCGGGACTCTCCCTGAGCAGGCTGCCAGGGCCATGGGGCTGCTCCAGCCCTGCCTCTGCTCTGCCCGTGGCTGGGAGGGTGGAACTGGCTCATCCTCCCGTGTGTCTGCGCATAAGAAATCTAAATTAGGGTCAGTCAGATGGCATTAACACAAAGCATCAGCAGCCTGGTCGTTCTGGAACGCTCAGTGTTGGGCTGAGACTGCTCCACGCCCGGTGATCCCAGCAGAGCTGCCAGTCCCACAGGGCTGGGCCTGGACAGGCATTTAAATGATGCATAGACAGCATTTAAAAAGGGCCAGCCAAGTCCCTTCATGCAGCAGAGAGCAGGTTTAACATGAACTTCTTACCTTTTAACTCTCTCCTTAACTTCACTGGTATAAAGTGGGTCAACCTAGACAGGAGCACACGCAGAGGTCAGTGGCACTGAGCACTTCAGCACTGCAGCTCATGCTTGAAACACCCAGAAAAATAAAGTTTAGCACATTTTTAATGTAAAATATTTTAAATGCTGAGCTTTAAAATCGTACCACAGGTCTGTTACTCAGTTGTGTCAAAAGCCTGGTGTGACAATTCCTGTGTGAGTGAGGGGCAGGGCACTGATGTGCCCAGGGACTGTCCCTGTATTCCCTGAGTAAAAATGGGGCTCAGGGAGCTCAGGAAGCAGCCTGGATGTAAACTGAGACACTCACATAAATGCTGTGCTCTGGCAGAAAGAGTTGTTGGAAACCTAATAAACACAAAATTCGAACCCCCAGAGAATAATAAACACACAATTCCCAACCTCAGTAAATAATAAGTACAAAATTCCCAACCCCAGTAAAAAACAAGCACAAAATTCCCAATCTCAGTAAATAACAAACACAAAATTCCCAACCTCAGTAAATAAGTACGAAATTCCCAACCCCAGTAAAAAACAAACACAAAATTCCCAGCCCCAGTAAAACATGCTGCAGTTGTTGAAGGCCTGTCTAAGCTGGGTGATTCACTCCATCAGGTTTATTTATAAAGCTTTGCTCTGTCTGCTGCTTTCATTTAGCACGATTAAAAGAAATAAACAGAACTTGAAAATCCTTCGCTAGACACAAAAAACAGAACTCAGCTTTTTTATTAAGGCTGACTGACTATATTAGATTGATACATGATAGCTTGCAGGGTATAACATGACTTTTTAATGTATATTAATATTTTGGGTTTGGTTGCTGGTTTTTGTTTCAGATTATGAGATAGAGAACCCTCACAAAGTGTTTTAGAAAACACTTCTTGTAAAAAGTCAGGATTTATTTTATAACTATGCTTGTATGCTTTGAACATAAAATTGATTATTTTATGAAAACTGAGCTTCATAAATGAAAAATTAAAGTAAATCACTCTTGCACTAAGGAATCAATTCCTACTGAATACAAACTAAAAGCCTTGCTTAACTGCTCTGAGAGGTTACCCAGAAGATGAATGCTTTAAACAAAACTTTAAAGTTTTGTAGCCTTAACTTTTTTTTAAGTTTCATAAGCTCCTATTCTTGGAATATGGAGCTGCTGAAAATTAGCTGCTGTTCCAAATTTCATTATAGAAATGAACAAAAGGAAAACTGGAAGTGGAGACAAATGGTGAAAATTTTACATAACACAGGCCTCAATCCTGCAACATTACCTCGATTGCACCAGTTGAGACAATCATGCATAGAAAATACAGGGAATAGTATATAATCTTATGGCAGCAAATATATCATCTCATGGAAGTAAAGCAGAAAATAGAGTGGGCCTTTGTTCTTTCTCTTTTTAATTAACATAATCATACTGTATGAGTTTTTAATATTCACAATAAAAATTACATGCTTCATAGATGGTGGCACTGATTTTCTTAAGATTTCTGTGGTTTGAGAAGCGGCATGAATAAGAAGAGTACAGCTAAATACCAATAGAGATGAGATGTATTTTTTTTTTCTTTAGCAATATTTTAGTTCCATGAGAAAAATATGCTCTAAAATGTTTTAAGGAGGTTCAGCCCTTGATCCAGCCTGTGCACTGCCACTGGGTTATTTCTGGCCTGTAAAGACATTAGCTTACGAGAAAGTGAAGCAAATTTAAAAAGACAACTAAAATGTTTATAAAATCCTCACTGGAGGCAGCAAGTGCATCTTTTGATTCTAAAGCACAGCTTCATTACACCTGCTCTAGATTTGCCTTCCACACCAGTTCACTTCCAAATAATTTTGTGCATTAGCGTGGAAAAAACCCAGATAAAATAAAAACATAAAAACAGCTCTTAACAATAAGATCCTATGTCCTCAAATTTGCAAAGAATAAAACTGAATGAGAAAACAGATAAATTGTTCTTATTTGCCTGTTGAGAGCGTATTTGGTTTTTTTTTTATAAAGCAAATTGCCTGCAAGTTTTCAGGCTCACGTGGAGAGGAATCAGAGATGAGCCTCATACAGAGGGAGCACATCAGGCAGATGGAGCAGGGAAGCTTTTAGTCCCCTCCAAGCAGCAGTGAGAGCTTGTTTCACCTGGCACAGCTGCCTGCTCCTTTTCCCTGCTGGAACCAAGGCTGCCTTTTCAAGCCCTGTGCTGCAGGAGCTCCGTGGAGAACACCAATTTCCTTCTCAAAAGCCCTGCAAGTGTAACTTTAGCATAAAGTTCCATAGGCAGCACACAGAAGCAAAGAATCAGGACAGAGGCACCAACTTTAGGATTATTCTGAGATGGGGGTGTATTAAAAATCCTCAGTTGCTGCCAGGCTTTAGAGCTCTGAGATGCTGATGGAAAAGGAGCTGGGTTTGTGGGCTCTGTCCTTGCTGCTGGTGTCAGGCAGGACCTGACCATCACTGTGCACCTGCTGTTAATTGTGCATGAAGCCAGAAATGGCATCAGGCCCACATGGAGAGGGACCAGGACCCAGGCTCCAGGTGAACAAGGCAAGTGAGAACAGGGAAAACGAGCACCTGAAGCACCTTCACAGCACTGAGGATCCTCATCAGCAATGCCTGTGGAACAAAATCCTCCCAGATGGCGACTGCTGCCTCTCAAAACCTCTGACTGGCTCATTGCTAAGTTATTCCCATTGAAATGGGCATTGCTGGTATTTTATTTGCCTAAGTACACATGTTAGTAGTTTGTGAGTGTCTAAAACCCCACAGGTGTAACAACAGCAGCCAAGAGTCAAACCCAAGTGTTTTGGTGGTTTTCCTGTTCAGAACCCCCTCCTGTGATGGATGGAAGCAGTGAGGAGCAGAGCTGGGCTCTGGAGAAGCCCGGGAGCTGCTCCCTCTGCACTGCAGGAGCCCTTCATTGCCAGTTCTGAACCACTTCCAGAGCTCAGAGCTGTTGGGAACAGCCTCTACAAGGCCTGGCTTTGGAGCTTCTTATCTCCAACAGAAATCCTCTGACCTAGGTTCCGTTTGGAACAGAGCTCAGCTATCTCAGATGAGGTAAATGGAAATAATTAGAAATAAAAATTACTTACTGCAGGCCCAATAATGCCCAGATGGACACTGGGATCCTTTCTGTGCCAGTCTGAAACAGAAGAGGAACAACTGTTTTATTAATAAAAAAGATTAGTTTTTAAATCAGTATAAATAGCTCCATGATTAAAGAAGAATTAGACAAATATTGTATTGCTACTTTAAAGACTGAATGTGCACCAGATTCCATGCTCAGCCCTCACATTACTCCTCAGAATTCAAATATTAGCATATCTGAAAGTTAGTGTTTAGCCTTTCTGCTTCATGCAATCTCTTCTGACTCAAGGGTTATTTAACTAAGCTCAGATATTAATTTTGAATCACTCAAGAGAACAATGCTCTGTATAATGCAGTGATCATGGCCACTAAGCCAAAACTACTTGAATATTTTCCTGTGTAAAGGAACATGTGGAAGTAACTGCAGCCATTACAATCATTACTCAGTAATATGCACAAGAGATACCTGCTGCTCCTTGAGTCCCAGAACAAACCAGTGCAGCTCACGACCAGCTGCATTTGTTACTCAGCAGCACAAGGCTTCAAGGGTTACAAAAGTCAGCTGAATAGTGCAGGCTGAATTTCCAGCTCAGAATGCTTGAGCCTCTTGCAGACACAAGCAGAGCCTGGCAAAAAATTCCCTTTTTCTGAGGAAACTTCAGCCCAGTGCCAGAACAATGGGTGGGAAAATTTGTTTGCAGCTTCAATGGCATTAATTAGCACACATGCAAATCAATGTAGCAGCCACGGGACAGCAAGATAAAAAAGTTATTTTGAAGTAGATGATCTTTTCTTTTGTCTCCCATCAATATTGCATGTAACAGCAAAACAGTTTTCTCAGCAAGCAAAACCATCAAATATTGCTTTGATTGGAATGCTCTGTCATTCCCAGCAGGATGGAAGAGACACAGCAGAGAAAAAATGTGTTGAACAGATCAATGGTTACACAAGAATTTCTCTTTTCAAATGTAAGTATATGATGATGTTTCCTGCAATAAATAAAACAGCTCATGCCAAACTTCACACATTAAAAGAATGCCCTGAGTGACAAAGAAGAATATTCCAATAGCCAGTACTCACCTGAGAAAGCTTCCACTAAATACAGAGGGTCCTTGACTCTCCGGAGCCCGCACACCAAAAGGAACAGGTGCACACTGTCTGTGTCTGTAGGAATGTCTGGGACAAAGGATGGCAAAAATCATCAGTGAGGCAGGCAGAAAACTGAGCACTCCAAATTGTGAGTGAGCACTTACAGTGGTAACATCAGTAAAAAGTGCACTATGGAAAATGATCATTATTGCCCCTGTTTGCAGCCAGCCCAGCCAAGGGCACCACTCACCCAACATCCCCTACATCCCTGCAGGCAGTCCAGACCACCCCTGCCCTGGGCAGCTGTGCCACTCCTGACACGCCCTGGGGTCACCAAGTTCCTCCTGCTCTCCAGTCTAATCCTGCCCTGGCACAGCCTGATGCCACCTCCTCGTGATGCCACCTCCTCGTGGTGCCATCTCTTGGTGCCACCTCCTCGTGATGCCACCTCCTCTTGGTGCCATCTCTTGGTGCCACCTCCTCGTGATGCCACCTCCTCTTGGTGCCACCTCCTTGGCCCTTCTGTTGTTGCTGGGGAGAGCAGGATTCTGGCACAGTGACACTTCACACCTGGGCCATTATAAAAACGAGCGCACCAAAACACCAGCACAGGCACCAAACACAAAAGCCTGAATAATTTCTGAAGCTTCAGCAGGGACATGGTTTTTCTAAGGCAGGAATAAATACAAGTGTTATCTAAAGAGATTTTGAAAGTGTAGATTCATTTAACTCCATCCCTCCAGGTACTATCAGGGGAAAAAAAATGCAGCAGTCATAGGTGCACAATAAAAATAAATGTAATACTGCAAATCTTTAATCTTACTGAAAGCTGCAGGCCTGGAAGTGAATGAGTAATACCAAGCATTAGCTTGCTGAGACATAAAGAAGAAGATTTAAAAATTAATTTTCCAAGCCCTGATTTCAAGTTCTCTGTTGTTTTCTACAGACCTTCAGAGAACAACACCAAGTTCACATTATTTAGGATTATTTGTCCATTTCTGGTTTTGTTCAGAAACAAAATCTAAGCTGTGATGAGATGGTGAGGGGAAATAACCTTATTTTCTTTCCTGGTCACTTTGAACCACAGCAGGTCTTTTATTCCTCTTGAAAATATTTGATTTATCCACCTCCTGAGAACCTGAAAGCACTGACTGCTGTCCTCAAAGAGGAAATCCACCGGTTTATGGCTGAGGTTTCAGCCTTTAAGACAAGGATTTTATTTTCTTGAGCATGAAAGAGATAAATTTGTCCAACTGCAGCACGAACCTTTGATACTCTAAATCTTTCAATTCATGGCTTTTCTTAAGTTCATCTCCCTGCATGCTGAAGAAACACCTTCCATGAGCTCTTGCAGTCCCCTGGCCCCTGGATTTGGGGTTCTCTGCTGCTCAGCTGCAGAGCCCAGGCATTTCCAGCCTGCAGCAGAGCCTCCTCCTGCCCCCTGAGCACAGCCCCAGGCACTGCTGCCACAGGGGAGCACAGGGGAGCCCAGCTGCTCCTCACTCAGGCATCTCCAACAGACTGGTCAGGTCCCAGGCATTTGGTACTGTGCCATGGCCCTTCCCCAAGCAGCCTGTTCCTGCAAGTCACAGAACCACAGAATAATCACAGAATAATCACAGCATAATCACAGCATAATCACAGCATAATGAGGCTGGAAGAGACCTCTAAGGTCATCAAGTCCAACCCATGCCCTGACACCTCAACTAGACCATAGCACCACGTGCCATGTCCAGTTTTTTATACATCCAGAGATGGTGATTGCACCACCTCCCTGGGAAGACAATTCCAGTGCTTTATTATTCTTTCAGTGAAAATTTTTCCTGATATCCAACCTGTACCGACCCCACCTGTCTGCAGCCTCCCTTCAGGGGGTTGTGGAGAGCAGTGAGGTCCCCCCTGAGCCTCCTCTTCTCCAGGCTAAGGGGCAGTGCCATAACTTCACCCCAATGTTCCCACTGCTGCCACACCCACCAGTGAATCATTGCTGGGGCTGCTGATATGTTGGTGAAGACAGAATTAAATGAACCTGCAAACTTCCAGGGACAGGCTACTAATCCAGAAAAATTAGACTGCAAAATTCTCAATCAATTCTTCTCTCCCCTGTTTCTCGTTATTTGTAACAGACCAGACAACAAAAAAGCTCTGCAGTTTCAGATCAGTTCGGGAACTCAGTTTTTTGCTGCTATCATATAGTTTTTACTACACTCAGCTGTATAAGTGCACAAACTTTTACTGTTCAGTTTTTCTTACGTGGGCCTCTCTTTCCAGCACAGCTTTAGGAAAATCCAATGCCTCTGTAAACCCCTGCCTGTGTCACGGCAGCTTATGTAAACTTCTCAAGCTCAGAGAACAGCCATGCCACAAAGCAGAAGTTACAGAGTTGAAAAATCAAACTGCAAGAGCATATTGCAAGTTTTATTTGCTGCTGCAATAAGCATGTGACCCTATGGTTCCACACCACCATGAGAGCAGCTTTAAGTCCTGGCTGTTGTCTAAACAAAGATTTCTCAGTCTTTTAGTGCAGGCTTTGTTATCTCCATCTTCTCATCACATGATGTTTATTGGGGTCTGTGTCTCCAGCCCCATTCCTCTGCACTGAAAAGGAGCCTTTCATCCTGCAGGGATGACTTCAGGCCTGTCTGTGATCAGCAGCTGCCCTGCCCCAGCCCTGAGCTGTGTGAGAAGATCACTCTCAGGCTTCTCATCTCCCTAAACTGTCTTGTCGTGTTCTGTCAGTCAGTCTCCAGCACGAGGCTGAACTTCCCTGACTCTCTCCAGTCTATAGATAGGGCTTCTAAAATTGCTCTAGCCAAATGGATTGTGCTGTATATAGATCCCTGCAAGGTAAGGTCAGAGAAAAGCAGTTTGATCATCTGCTCTGATCTCCAGGCTGACACAGGCAGCAAAACTCCCTTAAACAGGCTGAGACCCCAAGAGGCTGGAGATGCTGTGCTCCCAAAGGCTCTGCTGAAATCTTGCTTCAGCTTTGTGCTTTGGCTGCTGCTGCTCACAGGCTCTCATCCACAGAAGACAAACTGTGAAGCTGACTCTTAACCACAATGCAAATTAACTCTAAAAGCCCCTTTTTAATATGTAGATTTAGCCAGTGGATGCTGGCTAGCCAGCCCCTGGAGATACTGCAGCTGGGAGACAGCAGCACCCCCACACCATCACCTCTGAACTCTCAGGTCTGAGACTATGAAAAAATAATAATTCCATTATTTTTGTACTGAGATTTTACTGTACCCATAATAATAATGACAACAAAAACCCTCACAGCACTGCTCCCACTTGTGCCAGGCAATTGCTATTAACATTATACCCAAACTATCACATGGAGTCCACAAAAAGCTGGGATTCCTTAGATTTTGGTTTAATACCATTCAAATTTGGAGGCTGGAAGTCTCCCACCATAAAATGCACTTGGTGCATTCTGCTACTCACTTAAAGCTACCATGCAATTCCTTTTGAAGCCATTACATTGATTTAAAGAGGATGTTTATGTATTGGTGTCATATTTAAAGTGAGCAAATGTTTCCTCTGACTGAAAAGAAACATCGGTACAAAGATTATTCATAAGTCTGTTCTGAGGAGAAAAGTCTGGAAGCATTCATTAGAGAGAATAACTTGGCACCCTGAACACCAAGGGTGTTTAACAGTGATGCCTCAGATGAATTAAAACCTTTGCATCCTGTCCTGGGAAACCTGAATTTGACAAATGCTCAAGGTTCTGCTAAAGACACAGGCAAGGGTTACCTGGAGAAATATTTCTCCCCAAAGCATCACCAAGTGCCTTCAGACATGGAATAGAACTTCATGAAAAAGGTCTTTAAAAAGAAAAACTCACAAATGCCATGAGCTGAAGGAGACTGGGCAGCTTCATCTGCATTAAAGCTCAGGGTCTTTTCAAGTGCACCTTGTGCAAGCCCACACTGCCAAAATCACATCCTCCTGAGCAAAACTCCTCCAGGTGTTGAGAGTTTCCTTCTGATTGCTCCAAGTTTTGTAGAATTTTAAACACTTTGGAACTGCAAATGCCCAGAAAAAACCAATTCACTGAGAACTCCTAATTAGTCCCTGGAAAGCACAAAGGTAGAGCCAAAAAGCCTGGCTCCATGTGCAGTATTAAAAGAAGTGGAAATTCTGGGCTGCCACCAGAGATGGACATAGGCACCAGGCAGAGAAGATAAATGAGATTAAACAGCCATAAAAACAATACTGAATAATCTGATGCCAGTTTTCAAGTTATTATTTAATAAGGCACAGATGTTAGAGTCACATTTTAGTTTGCTTTTCATGTACATTATGAATTATTTTGTACTTTTGCATTAGTACACATTAGGCAAAAACCAGTCTCTAATATATTAGAAATTCACTTTAGGGGGAGCTTCCCCCTCCTCAATCTGTTGATTGCTCATTTAATCACAAAATGGTTGGACAAGAGATCAAATCAACACTAAGGCTGTGCTAGCAAGCGACAAATCATTTCACTTCAGAAAATTATTAATCTTAGTGGCACTGTGCTTGTGGGCTGTGATTTACTGAGAACAAAATAAGCTCACAATGCTCAGTTTAAAACTGACACTGGCTTTGACTAATGGCACACATTTCCTGATGTGATAATGCCACTGACTGGTGAGGATTCATCTGCAGCAGAGGGAACAGCTGTACTACCAGAGATCAGGCTGATGAATGTAAAATTGAAACGTTTTTACCAGGGTAAAACGCCTATAAATCACTCTATTGAGGAAAGATGAAGTGATTAAAGCATTGCCAAGATCAGGTGGCTCAGAATTAGGTCACCTGCCTTCCCTGCCCTGCTCTGGTGGCAGCAGACAGCTCCAGACCAAATAATCAAACAGCAGCACTTGTTTCTTGTGGCAAGCACACTTCTCTCCCTCTCAGGATTTTCCATAGAGGAGCACAGAGGAAAGAAAGAGAAAACAATTTCTATTCCTGCTCCTTGTTTTCCCATGTGGAATGTGTTTGGAGAATTGTTTCCCTGGGGTGATGGCTTGATTGGATTCTGGTGAGGATTGTTTGAGCCTGATGGCCAATCCAACCCACCTGGGGCTGGGCTCTGGAGAGGGTCACGAGTTGTGTTATAGATAAAGAGTTAGAGAAAGTAGTTTGTAGTTTTAGTATCTCCTTTAAATAGTGCATTAATGTATTTTAACCATAGTTGTAACAAAGAAATGATTCAGCCTGCTGACTGGAGTCAGACATGAGCATTCCTTCCCACTGGGTTGGCTGCATTTCCAATGGTTTCTCCTCGGCACTGCTGCAGGCAGCCCCAGCTGGACCCAGTAAAGCCCAGCAATGGGTGCTGTGCTCCAAACCAGCCCTCAGGAACACTCCCCACAGCTGGGAGCACTCCTGGTGCAGCTCAGCCCTGGCCAGACAGAAATTCAGAGGCACTGTGGGTTCTGGATGACCCAGACTCATCTGATTGATGTTCTGCCATTTCCCATAGCATTAAGGCACTTTATTATATAATTAGTCAAATTCTAAGTTTCTTTCATTCTTGACATCTATTAGGAACAAGCACAGTAAACAAAGGGAAAAAATGAGTTTTACCTGCATTTTGTAGGAATCTGTACCAGTCAAATGTTTCACTGGGTGTAGTCTTAATTCCTGTGTTAAAGAAAAAAAAAAGATTCCCAGGTTAAATGTGCCCTGGATGGCTGAGCTGTGGCTCCTGAAGGCTTTTTGAGGTGCAAAAGAGCAACATTTCTGCCAAGCCTGAGCTCCCCTGTGCAACCCTTCCACCACAGCAGGCTGAAATCCACTGGGGAATTCTGTATAGTCACCCAGGGCTTCACTCCTTCAGCAACACAGCCCTGCTAAGTGTGGCCTTCTAAAACTACATCACCTGAGGGAGCACATCATTCCAAAAGTGATCCAGGGCAGCTGGGACCCAGAGCCCTCAACAGAAAAGGAAGCAAAGTAAATTTATACATAAATTAAATATTAATCTGTCCTGAATATTAATGTATTTGTTTTTCCTTATGTTAAAGATTAATTATTTTAATGAAGAAACTATTTCATTAATTTATTTAATCACTTATTTAACTATTACCTCTCAAGAGCCTTAAATATAAACTAAACAGACTTCACAATGAGTTATTTCAACAGCACAGTCTAGAAAAGAAGGATACTTCCTTTGAAAGTGAAATACACAAACTGGAATGAGTTTTGGAACCCACAGAGAGCTCTTTTTATTAAATAAATTAGGAAATGAAGTCATCACACCTAAAATACTGCCTCGTGTTCCTTGGGCTGCTCCCCAAGCGAGGTGCTCGGGTGAGGTGCTTGGCTCCCACTGGGTTGGGAACTCAGCTTGGAGCATTTGAAGGAATTTGGGGCTCCAGAAAATAAATATTCACCCTCAAAACTTCTGCAGCCTTTGGAGAAATCTGCCTTCAGTGCCAGCTGATGTTCAGCCTCCCGCTGCAGACGGGGCTGGAGCAGAGAAGGCAGGTGCACAAAGAGAGGCACCAACACAGCAATCACACATGCAGGGTCTCAGTCAGTATTTCAGAGCTCTCACCTTGGCTTTGGACGTATATTTTCTTCCTAGCATCCGGCTTTAAAGAGAAGGAGAAGAAAAATCACTTTCAGAGTTCACCATAAAAATATCTGTTCAATCCTCAAAAAAAAAAACCACAGTAAAGAGTAACAAAACACATGTGTCATTTTCTTTTTACTATTAAAAAGCAAAACTTACTATTAGATACATTGAGTAACTCCAAAAGGCAACAATGTAATTTATATCTACTATGTCCATTTACTGTATCAATGAGTCATTTGCAATAAACACAATTACCAAGTAAGTACAAATATATTTGTTAGTTTGTATCCGTATCCTTTCTTATGATCATTATCCTGTTTTTCTGGAACAAAACAAATTACAACTGTCTAGCTGAAAATCAGTCCTAGTTCCCAAAAAGCTCTTGGTCTTGGAAAACTGGTTTTGAAAATCCAGTCTCTATTTATCCATAATACAATTTATAAATATATCAGTTTCATAAACTGCTGTCAAATATATGGACCTTCCTAGACTGGCAAACTGGTGCCTGGCAGCTATTGCAGAACATTCACAAATAAAAATTGTAAAATAAATTACCTTAAAAGAGCTGTAGTAAAAGAGGTAATTACTACACTTCCAAAGTCACTCCTGAAGTGCTGTTATTTAATTTAGGTGATTAAAGAAGCAATTTTCTGTTTCAATATCTTTCTATAACTCCAACTGTGGATTTGTGGAATACTTATTTTTTTTATGAAAAGAAAATCAAATCAGAAACAAACTTCTAGGCAACCAATTCTTGAACCAGTCAGTTCAGAAATTAGGAAGCCACAGAAGTGTGGTTTTTTTTTTTTTTTTATTGCAGAGATTTTGTTTTTCCCTGTTGTTATGTTGTGGCTGCCCCTCAGTCCCCTGCCCAGGCACTGCAGTTACTAAAAATGAACTGGGGAAAAAAAGAAAAGAGGTCACTTAAAAAGTTATCTCCAAGCAGCTCACAGATGGGAAGGAGGTGGTTTCTGAGAATCAGAGGGAACAATGTCACCAAAATTACACAAAAAAGCAGCAAATCCACACGGGAATGAAGTGGGGGAGAAGGAAACAACTCTGTGCTACAGTGGAAGCCTGAGGATATTCCATGGACTTCAGCTTTCTTGAACTTTCGTGTTCAAAGGATTTAAAAATAATAAATATAGTTTAATGCATCATTAGATGATTTTATTACTTAACACTGGTCCTTCTCTGACTAACATTTAGAATTACACAGCACGATAAAAAAGAAAAAATGATAAAAACCCCCTGCAAGCAATGGGACAGCACTGTGAGCTGGAGGGCAGCTCCAGAACTGAGCTCTGCAGAAAAATGGGACTGAGGCAGAGAGAGAAACAGGAAAGGAGGAGGTGGGAAAAGCAGGGGGCAGCAGCCCCAGCCCTGCCTCTCTGCTGGGTCAGGCACCCTCAGCTCCTGCAAACACCAAGTTTCCAAAAGAATTTCAGGTTCAGCATCCTCGTCCTGCCCTGCTGGACCCGGCTGGCTCAGGGCAGTAAAACCAAGGCTGGCAGGGCTGGGAGCACCAGCAGGAAAACACAGAGCCCTGGGGGGCACAGGGATGTGCTCACACTCTGCAGAGCAGTTTTATGTTCTTTATTTTCAATGGGCTTGAGGAGAGTGGCAAATGAATGCTAATAAAACAGGCCTAGGTAATTCCTCTGCAGCAGTTCTGTGCTGCTGAAATAAAACGCTGACCATGAGCACGAGATCTGTTCAGGATTTCAAACTGACTTGGAATACAGATTATTGCAAGGGCTGGACTGCATACTTCATAATTAGGGGTAATTTATCCAACGAAATAGAAAAGAGTTTGTTGGAAGAGACAGCCTTTGAGAACACTGCAATTGCTTACGTGTCTTTAATTTAAATTCTTAAGTGACTATCTCAATGAAAGAGATTATTATCTTATTCCACATTAGAGGAATAAGGCAGCTCACAGCAGAGTGAGTTCAAATGTAGAAATCACAAATATCCACGAGCTGTGGTTGAAGGATGTGCTCATGCTCTTCTCTGCCTGGGAGCAAAGCTGTGGCATTTGCTCTCAGCCTTCACACAGAGACCCAGCAGAGCAGCAGCTCCAGCACTTGGGCACAGGTCAGCAGCTGGGATTTCAGTTCAGGACACGACAGATCTGCCTCCAATTCCCTGCCTGTCACTGACCCCAAAACACTGAATTGGTCTCACAGGCCCCGAGTACAAAAGTGTTTAGGTAAAATCAAAGCCTGGTACCTAAAAGCATTTGAGGTGCTGATTTTGAAATTATTTCAAAGCTCAATTTTATTTCTTCTCCTTACACTCTGTTACTTTTGTCTTTTTCTTGCTTAATATCTCTGACAGAAGCTGTGCCCTTTCCCATTCACCCATCATGAAGTTCATTGTAGTAACTATTAAAACCAAATTACATTTGTAAAATAAAATACCAAATCCCTGTCTGCTCATGTATCCTTTTAATGCAAATAGACTTTAAAAATCAATTAATGCTGAAATAAGGTATTGTATATCCTCCTGCTGTGTTGTGCCAGCTCCACTCTCAGTGATTATTTTTTAGGCAAGAGTGCATTAGTGGTTATACCGTGATGCAAATTAGAACTGAGGAGGTACCAAGCACTTTGTTTCAACTCCTGGCATTAATTGTCCACCTTGAGCTGGTGTTTCCCAAGGTGAGCTGAGTGGAGCCAACACCTCACTGCAGGAGGGAGGTCCTGCCTTGCTGGTTTAATCCCAAATGGCTCCTGCTCACCCCTCACTGGACCTGCTGCTCAGCACAGCAAATCTCATTTACCTCTGCAGTTCACCTTAAGAAGTCCACTCTGTTTCCAGAGTTGACAAAACAAGTGTTTTTAAATTATACTTCCAAATTCTTTGTTGTAACTAATGCTGTCTGGAGGAATTTTGTCAACAAGAAGTTTAGTAAATGATGCCAAAAGAAACAATTTGGCACCAGGAGAGACTTGGTAACAACAAATTATTTAAGTGTTGTAGAGAAACATTTCCTAAACCATTCTACACTGACTTCTAATACTAAACAGCTTTTAATGGCAGATCTCTCTGACCTGCTGAAGTGCATGAACACAAAATGCTTTGTCTGAAAGGACAAGCAGGGCTGGGAACAATGCAGATTATTGCAATTCTCCAGCACTACTCAGGGCACATTTTAGCAGGATGCATATCTGCTAATACTGTAAGCATTACCACCACACAAACATACCCACTCTGCTGCTGCCAGCTCCTTCATTTCCACTGTGAAAGCCACTGCAAACCTGGTTAAAAGGACAAAAATAGTTGGGATCATCTGCTTAAAGTGTTTAAACATAAAAAAAAAGTACTTCAGAAAAAACCTTGATAAGAACTAAGATCAGAGGCTTATAAAGCTGATCCCAGCTGAAAGACAGAAAGCAGAAAAGACTTGTTCCAGCCAGCAGCAGCTCCTCAGGCTTTCCAACCCAGAGCTCTTGGGAAGGTGAAGTGAGGATTTCTGAAATAAGAGAAACCCCAAATAACGAGGACAGCTGCCAGTTTACCCCAATTCATGCACACAGCTGCAGCAGGAACCCGGGCTCCTGCTCCTGCCTGACTGCAGGAGCCCTTTTGACAGCCAGAACAGAGGTGAGCAGGGAGCTGAACTGCTTGGGCAGTAGCCAGTGCCACTGAGTGTCATCCAATGGAGATTTCAGGGCTCTCCCAGGGTTCTCACCTTGCTCCAGCCTTTGGGGGATGTGTGCTGGGCCACCCAAAGGCAGCAGTGACAGGAACAGTCTCCTTTTCTGGGTGTCCCACCACAGCCAACAAAGGGCTGATTTCTAAACATACCTGAAATCTGAGTTATCCCAACTGCACCTTGGTGTAGCACCCAGAAGCTGTAGGAGATGTTCTTACACAGAGTTAGTGAAATCCCCCTGTTCAGGGAGATCTCAAGAACATGCTGGGTTTTAATGGAGCTTGTAAGTTGTACTGGAGCACAACCAAATGCTTTGGATGCTCTTAAATGGAACTCCAGTGTCAAGTGGACCCACAAATGGAGCCATCTCTGGAGCCCCTCAGTCCTGTGGAAAACAATGTTTGAATGGCTCCTTCACACCAGCCAAGCTCCTGCTTAGCAAAACACCTTTTTTAATTCCTGGTAGAGATATTGAATGTAAAAGAGAGGTCATCACACATTGCCCTGCTGGTTCAGTGCTTCTTTTTCATGTCATTTCCTAAATGTTTCTGTCCTGGGCCAAGCCTCTGACACCTTAAAGGTCTGACATAAAGCACAACCAGGTCAGAGCTTCTCCACTGCAGATGTTATGTCATCATTTGAGGGCATGAAATCACAACCATTCATTAGAATTCCCATAGATGCTGAATTATAACTCCTATTTTTTTGTTGAAACAAACCTTCTTCCCCTACATTTGTTCTGTAGGATCTGCTTTATGGCCCTCCAATGAATTTCACACACACAACTTGACAGCTTTAAGGTTATTAAAGCTCTGCAAATGCTCATTTTGTCAAGTTGCACATGCTCCCTTCCCAGATTTCACAATTATCCTTTCAATACATCACATTAACAAGCATAAAAAGATGTTGCTTCTAAGTCTACAAAATACTGTTCAATAGGAAAAAAAATACCCTAGAGGAGTACAAGCACCATTTAGAGGAATTTGATTAAAAATGAAACGCTCATAAGGCTAGACAGTGCTCAATAGTTTGTTTTATGGAATGTGGTGGGATATTGTACTGGACAGGTAATCTACAATTCATGATGCTTTCTGCATGGAACCCTGCAATCAATAAAGAAAAAAGAAATCAATGTTTCTTTTAATAACTATGCAATGAATAACACCAGTGACGCTACTGGAGAAGAGCTACATTCACAATAACTTCTAGAAAACTGAGATGCTTTTCCTGTAGCAGAGAAAATATTGTAAACTGCATAAGGATGTCGTAATACATTTTGAAATATCATAGATAATTCAAGCTATTAAGGTATACTTCAGGTTCCCAACTCAATACCACTAAAAAACATTCAGTAAAGCTGTTTTTGTAACAGCTGTATTTGTGACAGACAATATTTTAAACAAAGATGGATCAAATGGACACACTGACATGGCTTTTATGTATTTCTCATTTTGCACAGTGCTGAAATTCATCTGACATATTAGATATCTTTTTCTTTTCCTTCAGACATGTTGAAAGAATAACTTCTGATTATTTGGTAACAAAAGTAAACAAGTCCATAAATTTTCTCCTGAGTGGGACCTTCAGTTGCTTTCAGCTCCAAGGCACACTGAGACACGAGAACATGCCCTAATGATTCTTCAATGAGCGTGATTAAGTGCTACCTTTAAAATCTGTTTACTTACCACATTTTACAGGGGATTGCAGACAGAGCAGCACAATCTGCCAGTGTTAAGTGAGCCAATAATAGCTGGGAAATAGAGTGACATCAGCAAGGATAAACCAGGAGAGATCCGCCTGGTGCAGATCCTGCCTGGCCCAAAATCCATCCTGCTCTGGGTTTGCAACAACAAAAAGGTTTCCTCCCCCACCATGGCCATCAGCAAACACTGACAAAGTCAACAAACCTTTGGATCAGTCAGAAAACTTCTTTTCTGGGGATGCTGAAACCATGAAAAAATGCTCAGAAGTCTTTTTAGTTTTTTGTAATCTCCTCTGGTTTGTGATCATTCTCGATCTACATTTGATGACTACACTGGCATGTCACTAGAACTTTCCAGACTTTAAAACACCCCGAGAATACTCCATTATCATTTCACCTCAGATCTGAGAGAATTTGCTTAAAGACTTTTTTCAGTCTCTGCTTCTTTGCTCATGGACCCAGGGAAAGGATCACATTAGCAGGAGAAAAAATAAAAGAAAAAAAATCTGCTTGTACTTGAGGGGTCCGCTTTTCAACCAGGCATTCTGTCAACAAGCTGTGTGTGAGGACCAGGGAAATACAAAACAAACAGACTGCACACAGACTGCATCTTCTGATCAAACTTTCACCCCTGCTCTTACCTGGCTTTCTCCAGCACTGCTCCCATTACCTGGTGTTTCTCTTTACATTTGATATCTTCATTTACATCTGTCCCACCAAAGATGATTCCAAAAGGAATTCTGCTCCCTGCAAAGGAATGAGAAGTTGGCCAATGTGTCCATGTAATGACCAGGAGTGAAAAAGTACACTGATAATACTGAATCACCTATCTGAGCAGAAATCTTTGAAAAGGAAACTTGAATTTTCATTTTTAGCACTGTAACCACACATATTAACAGCACTTTCACAGGACATCAAACCAAATGGGAAACAAAGTTTGTTGATAAAAATAGAAAATGTACCGTAGATTTCACATTTGTATTTGAAAGTTATGTGAGCTGTGAGATCAGGATTGATTAGCATTGCTAATTTCCTCATTACTAAATGAGAGAGCAAGCAAAAGGAATGAAAGACTAATTACCAACCTGGCTACTTGGAGAATTTCCTTGGCATTTGTTGATATTACACTCTAATGTTTGCAGGTGGAGGGAATTAATGTGCACTATCAAAGCACCACTGCCTCTCATCTTCACGAGACAGGCTGTCTGTAATACCATATAAAATATGTACTCTCTTTTATAAATTTAAAAAGTGAATAGTTATGATGTCATCTAGCACGTGTGTTGCTGATCCTGTAAACAGAATTTCCAGGATGAGGCCAAGCAGATCAATAGTATGGCAGCAATGGTGGTATGAGTGCAATCACTACATTTCTAAATGTTCCAGGAGCCAGGAACGTTCTCTGAATCTTTTTTCCTTCCAGAAGTCTGCAATAACTTTTACACTATGATCATCTCAGCAATCTTACTGTTACTGTCTTGCCTTTTGGGTTATTTTTCTTTAAGTTACTACAGATACTTTTTAGAACAGTGTAACTTTGATTTATTTACCTTCCTGAGCTTTTGTAAAGTATCAGGCTTTTCAGGTCACTTGGGACTTTGAAAAGATAACAGCATCAGCATTTGGGCATTTCCATGCAAGTTAAAAGCCAGTAAAATTTTACTCCAATAAACAGTAAAAATTCAATTTTACCATTTTTTTCCTCAGAAAAAAAACCTAAAAAATATGGTGCTCAGACTTTCCATACGCCTCCTCCAAAACAATTCAAGGTCTTGTCAAAACCCCAATCATTTCTATGTTCCAACAAGCCTTAATTCCTAGGTTAGCACAGCTCATGTTACACTCATTCTGTATTTGCATTTCAGGTCCCTGCTGAAATCAGGGCCCCTCTGGAACAAAAGAAACCCAGGCACAGCAGACATGGCAATTCAGGCTGTCTGCAAACCCCCGGGCAAAGTGGGGGGCACTGCTGAAGTCTCCAAAGCACCCAGCAGATCTGCCCCCGAGCTCACTGAACTATGCAATTATGAGCCTCTGTTGCAGGGAACAGAATTCTGTATGTATATACACAGATTTCTGTATAATACAAGGGGGTCTCAGCCAAGGATGCACACTTGCAATTTCAGTAGGTGACTGCCTGTAATTTCCAGAGCCAGTGCTTCTAGTGTATCATTAGTGGCAGGCTAAAATTTTGCTCTACGTGGCTAGAGAGGATAGAAAATTTTATTATTTGTCTGATAACATCCTGTCTCCTACAGTTTAGCTGACAGGAATGTTATTTCACGTCGAAAAACCCTGACTCGTTTTTGAGCAGAAAAATCAAATTAGCCTCCCTGCCTTCTTCCATTTGAGCCCAGCTCTACTTAGCCAAGCCATTGTCCTCTGAAAAAACACATTTGCTGAAAGGATCCTAACGTTAATGTAATGCTCTTATCCTGATGTAGTTAAAGTACTTAATTATCAAAAGCACTATGTGGTTTAAAAGTACATTTATTTTGTTCTCTCTGTATCAGATCTCCCATTGAGAGGGATTTTTAGCATTTCTGAACGTTTGCTGAAGTGGATAAACAAAGTAAGGATATTCTGTGTGGGTTTATACTTTTATAGCCATTTGTAACAGTTAGGATTCATTCTCTTCCCTTGCAGGACTTTTGTAGGAGGTATTTTTATTGCCAAGCAGAAAGAGGATTACCTTGCAGCAGTCTGCCTCCTTTATAGAGGTGAATGGCCAGGGCTGCATCAAACTTGTCTGTGGAGGTCAGGTTTGCTATTTCAGTTGGACTTTCATACATGAAAGCATCTTTAAGAACACAGATATGACCTGCAGCATGTAGATGACTCCTTCATTATTGGAACAAATAAAAAAAAAAGAATAAAGAAGTTGTTATTAATGTTATAGGCACACCAGTGTATGAAGCAAACTTAATCAAAACGTTTTTCCTTAAACTTTGCTCTGACTTTCAACTTTATGCCTTTTTGTTGAAGTGACCAGGAGCTCTTTACAAGGCTGTTTTTTTCCTGCAAGATATTTGTTGTCCTCACCACTGTGAAGCCACAGGCTTCCAAGCAATGTAACACTGCATGGCCCAAGCCTGATCAACACAGCTTCCAAAAATCAGAAAAAATGGAATATGTCCAGGACCCTTCCTGACTCAAGTTATTATTCTGAAACCCTCCTTCTGTAGGGTTTTGTCAGACCTTGCTCTTAGAGATTCTCAGACCCTTGTTCTGGAGAAAGGACACCAAGTGAAGAAAGCACAAACATGTCCAGCTACTAAAAACACAGAACATCAAAAATGAATGCATCAAGAAAGCCAGGGAGTTGAATTGTGTTCCCCTTCTGTTTGATGGTGGGTTTCATTGCTTGTCTTAGCTCACCCATTTATAAACCAGGCAAAGGATAACTGAAGGCTAAGCAAAAAACTACACAAAAATAATTACACAAACACCTTCATAACCTGCTTTAAAAATCTCAGTTCCAAACAGAAAAAACAACAAACCCAGCAACAAATCCCTGACCATCAGCCTACCCATTCACCTTCAGACAGAGTGGTTCTCACATGAAAACACTGATGCAAAGGCTGCCAGGCTCAAGAACTGACGGATTACAGAGAGCTTTACTCCTCCCCCTGAAAGCAGAATCAGCTATCAATGTTCCCAAGAACATCAGCCAAAAAACACAGAGGAGAAAATCTGTGTCTGCTGCCACGGAGGGTTTGCATTGTCAGGATCACAAAAACACCACAAGAACCTTCTCTGCTTATTCCGTATTGAGGCAGTGGATTGATTTCTCATTGTGTATTAATTGTGCTGGCATTAAAATCCTGCTAGCTCACTGACTTCCTGGATAATGTTGGCTTTCATTTCCTGATTATTGCATAGCCTCCCAAGAAATGGGATTTTCTGTCCTGCAGAAATTGGTGCTAAAAGTGCTGTAAAATGTCTGGAGGCCTTGGAAGGAATGTATTAGCACTGTATCAGCCAGAGCTCCACTGGCACAACATATGGTGCTGCATTTCTTCCTCATCCTAAAAAGAAACTCCTTTTAATTCCACTGTTCGCAACAGAGACCAATAAATTATGATAAATGCTAATAAATAATAAAACACAGGCACATTTTAAGCTCCTCCTGTACACTGCTGAACAATTATTAACACCAGTTGCCCCATGAACTTGTTCCAAGTGCCTGCCTTGCTCTTGAAAGAGGTTCTCAATTTATATCACAATAATGATGCCCAAATCTCCCAGCTGTGGAGAGAAAATCTCTCTGGCAAATACTTGGGATGCTCGTGCATGCATTCCATAATTTCACAGGTGCTCATTAAATGGTCTAAAAGGATTTTTTTCCATCAGTATTCCAATTACCATAAATCACTATCATGTACAAGCAATATGTTTGCATATTTCAATTAATTTGAAAATAACTCTCTCAGGACATCAGGAATCAAGAAACCCAGCCAGGAATTCCAATCAAAAGTAGGGTTTTTGTAAAATATCCTAGGAATGACTACTTCTTCTCCACACTTTCCACAGCTCCACATCTCCCTGGGGAATGACAGCTGTTCCTGCAGTAAATAGAGAGGGACTCCCTCAAGTGTTCCAAGGCTCAGAAATTGTGCATTACCTCTACAAATTCATTTTTTTCTTCTTTAACAGATTTTTAGTCTACTCAGGAGCACGCAAAAAAATTTGCATACATCTTTAGAAGGAAAAATAAGCAAATATTCCCAGAATAATTCAAATTCCCAGATTTAAAGAGGCCTTGATCCCCTAAACATTCCATTGAGTTTGATAACATTAATCACAAGCTTCAAATTATGCATATATGGAAATACATGTGTGTAGAAGCTGAGTTATTGGGTAGTATTTAAGTACTGGAATTTACAGTGTTATTTTCATGTTTTCTAAATGGCTTTTCATCTTTATAACCAAGAAAAGCAGACTGATTTTCACACATATGCTGTTACCAAGGAACATGATTAGGGAGTGCTGCAAAGTTGTTGCAGGGGATTTTTTTGGAAGACTGATCTGTGAAGTCACAGATGTCCCCAAATGAAGCCAAGGCAGAGGAGACACATTATCCATATCTCTTTCCTCCTGGCAAATGTCTCTTCACATTATTTTGCCATTCCATAAACAAGTACTTTGTGAATGAGAAATAAAAATTAACCCAGCTCCTGCTGTCTGGGAATCAAAGAAAACACTGGAAATGCTAAATCTCAAGGCTACATTTTCTCTCTATCACAGTTTTTAATGCAGGAGATAAATTCTCAAATGTCTTAACAAATCCTGACCGTTGCTTGGATCCAGAATTTGCCTTGCCATGTTCTTCCCTTCTACTGGAACTCTCATGGAAACCAATGCCATGACTTGGGGAAATAATATTTCTGAAGGGGTGGTGAGCTGTCAGATCCCAGATTTTGGGTGTTTTTCTAGGCAGAAAGCATCAGGGAGAACTTCAGCAGTTCAGTAAATGTGAAAGAGCATTTTTAGAAGCACATTATACTGGCCACTGCTTACTCTGTGCTATTGATACAACCTGAGTATTGGACAAAGTATTTCCCAGTCCCCCTCGTTTTAGCATGCAGGAAATTAATTTCTCTTTTGTTTGGTACATTTTTTTATATTATCTGGAAATCGAAAAGCTTATAAGTGAAATTTTTAAGTGTGTTCTATACTGTGTGCAGAGATCCTGCTAAAAGGTACAGCCCTTTTCTGACACATTATCATTTTGAGATCTCTACACAAAAACCATTTTTCTCTAACACATCTATGAAATACCAGGCGATGTTTTACAATGTTTAATTTTTTATTCCCTACATAACTGATCACTACTTCTCACTCTTCCTGGCTAGCAGTCTCCCCTCCTTCAGCATGAATCTGCAGTTCACAGGTTTTCATATAAGGAAACAGTTTCAGAGTTCCAAACACAGCCTGGCTGATGAGAACGCCCAGGAGTTGAAGCTGTGCTTATTTCTAAGGTATTATGGTTGTGAAACTTGCTCTGTTTTCTGTGATGTCTCCTTTCAGAAACATTTACGCTCTAAATTTCAACTGATATTGATTTAATGGAATTACTTGCAGACAAAGAATGTTTGATTTCCAAAAAGTTCCTGGTAGGTGGATACACTGACACTTCTTGAATGGCACAAAATAGGCTTAATCCAAAAATATTAATTATCTCTTTCCCTCAGCTGTCTGTTCTGCACAGCAGCTGTGCACCAACTACTGTTAAATGTATATGGCACAATTCAGAGCTTGTTAAGGGAGCAGAGCCATTGCACTGCCTCTTAGAAACTTGGCCAGACCTGAATACTCACAATTCCCACTGAAGCTCATCAAATTACAAGAGCTGAAACCCTGCCTGATCTCCTGTTTTCTTTGTCAATGATCTTGTTTTTTCAGAATTGTTAAAAGAACATGTCCTTCAGTTCATTTCCCTCTCAAACTTGTCCCTGACACAACACAGACAAATTGCATTGGCATAAGCAAACAACGAATAAAGTTCACTGCAAATCACAGGAATTAAAAATGTGACTGTGGATGGGGACCAGCTCCTCCTGTCTCTGTGTTCTGAACTCACTAACTGAGCCTTGGAAGGACCAAAGAGCTCTGCAAAGCTTCAACCTGTGCCACAAACAGTTCCTGCAGTGCAAACCATG
>QUSF01000066.1:1330470-1341585 GCA_003676055.1 Chloebia gouldiae | reverse complement strand
CTGCAGGTGGGTGCAGAACTCCTGCAGGTGGGTGCAGGGACCCTCGGGGCTCTCGTGACCCACACTGAACGGGGATCCACAGAAATGCTCGGCAGGCCAAGCCGACCCCCAGGACACAGCACAGGAACCTCTGACAGGAGCCTCAAGCAGTGCGTGGCTGTTCAGTGCTGAGAGTCATTTTGGGGTGAGAAACAGGAGCAAATCAAATTACAAATTAGCACAGCTTAGATTTTCTAATTGACCTGTTACTGACTGCGCATCAGGGATTTCAGTCCAGACTTGCAGCCAGGAGTGTCCAGGACTGAGTCCCAAAGCCCAGGAGCTGCTCAGACAGCTGCTGCAGATTGCTGCACAGTTCACACTTGCTGGGATTGAAGCTGTTTGACTGCAGAAATGCTTTTATTTCTATTTTTGAGCCTGCATTAGATGTTTTAGGACAACACCCACCTTTGGACAAGGACCCCATTCAGTCTAACACTGTTACTCCCCTAAGGACTATTCCAAATATTTGCAGGAAGCAAAGCCAGCTGAAATTCTGAGCAGATCAATGCACAGTAACCATTTAGCCTTTAGCCAGGTCCTTCAGTCTTGTCTTACTTTTAGCTAACGTGCTCCAGGGTTTGGATCTTTCAGCAATACATTCCCCCAGCAGAGCAAATGGCTTTATGTTCAGCCTCTTGAATTTCAATGATTCTAACAACTGTACTTCAGAGTGTGTGCAGACTGGTATGGAAGGTGCAAGGAATTATGCAGAAAGAAAATAAAACCTTTTTATTAATGTGTTGAATTTTTATAGTTTCCTTTGTCTGCAGTTCTGTTGTTTAAAATGTCCTTATTTTGTACATGGACATATTTTTAATGAGTTTACAAAATAAAATGAACCTCCATGCTGTGACCTTTGACCCTTTGTTTCTAGGTGATAAAATTATACTACAACTACTTTGTTCTTTAGCCTTTATTTCCTGAAGACACAGTGGAATGGTGTTGGATTTCTGAATGTCCACAGGCACCCCATTAATGCTGTCAGACACTACAGCAGTGTCCTGTCCTTGCCCAGATAAATCAGCAAAAATGCTTCAGCTCTTGCATTCTTTAGTATGATTTAAAACTGGAATGACTAAAAAAATAATGTCTCTATGAGAATAATATAAATAATGTAATATATAAAAATAATGTCTTTATGAGGAAAAATTAATTTCCTCTTCTGACTCTTGTTTTAGAAGCTCCATATGCTGTGTTTCTGGAATATCCCATTTATAACCAACATAATATTAGGAGAGTGGAAGCTGCATAAGAGACAGAACAGGGACCAAATAATTTTGCCCCTTTTTTTGGCTGCTGTTGCCAAAAAAGAACCAACGTTTCACAGCTGCATCGTTGATTGCCAAAGCTCCCAGAGGCCAGGAGGGAGCTGCCTTGTGCCTCCCCACTCTGTTCTGGGAGATTTGGCTCTCTGCAGTGTTCCTTGCTCTGAGGGACTGGCAGCACGGGCAGCACCTCCCAGGGCAGCACTGATCCTGCCCCTTTCTGATCACTGGGGTTTTAAATGCACCATTTCCCCCCAAGTTCTTAAGTTTTATCAACAGCATTCATAAATCTCCCATCCGATACGGGTTAAAGCCGAGTTTAGGGGCAGGAGAACAACTGCAGGTCAGCAAAGGAACCAGGTGGCTGACGGAGTGAGAGGCTGTGTGTGCAGGCAGAGCAGTAAAACCTGTCCAGGGCCAAGGGCAGTGCCAGCTGCTGGCCCAGCCTGGGCTGTTCTGGGCAGAATCTGTCCCCTGGCACAGCACAGCCTCGGTGGCTCTGCAGGACCTGCTGCCTCTGCACTCTGGAGCTGAGCCCCCCGTGTGTGACTGAGCTGTCACTGGGGCCTGCCTCAGCCCGGGCACACGTAACTCTGACATTTAGGAGTGTTCATCTGACACTTCTCATCACAGGGATGAGGCCTCAAAGGCTCAGCTGATTCTTCCTCCCCAGCTCATCTTTCAGTGGTTCCACTCCCGGCACAGAAATAGAACCAACCAATTAACTTCATGACTGAGCACTGCTCCTCATTAATGAAATACCTTGAAGATGCAGAGATGGAATTTTACATTCACTCCTGAGGTTGTCCCAGTGCAATGGAAAGATCTGACAGGAGTCACCCTAATGGGTGCTTTCAAGCCTTTGTCTTTCCAGGTGCCTTAAATTCAAAGCACAGCGTAGCAAAGCCCTTGTTCCACGTGAGAGGAGGGCCCTGAGTAAAGTTTGGTACTTTGACTTGTGAAGAGCTGTAGAAATAATTAGCATTGCAGGCTAATTACAGCCTCCCCAGGCTCTAACCAGGGATGGAGGAGGGTGCCTGTGTTTTATTTGAGAGTAGAAGGTGGGGTGCACTGCTCATAAAACAGTGGATATTTCCAGAGTACAGCAAAACCTGCCTTTTCCTGCCTTTGTATTTATACTGAATATCCCTCCTCAGAAAGGGGAGCTTTTTTCATCTGTTCTGCTTATGTAAACCTCCAGCATGAGTTCAATTACAGCAGTTTAGACATCCATCACTGTTCCCCTCAAAAGTCTGTAGTCACCTCTGAGTTGGTTTTATTTCTCTATTTTTGGTGTTAACAGAAGTTGCTCAGGGCTGACATGAGACAAGCTTGCTCAGCCTAACAATAAACTGCTGTTAGAAGCTGCACAGAGTTCTTAATTTCCAAAAAGCAATTTCAAACACCAAATCTTATCCCAGTGATTTTGTTTCTATGCAGAGCAGGTTCTGCCACCGCAGCAAAGCCCTCTGGGGAAGCAGATTAGAAGAGTTTCCATTTGAGCAGGCAGTGGTTTGAGACAGATTCATCTCTGAGCAAGCAGAGTTTGTAACCCAGCAGTGCTGGTGGAACAATGCACATACCTGAGAGCTGCTGCCTGCAGGGAGAGAAAGGAGGTGAGACCCAAGGGCAGCAGCCATTGAACACAAAATGCCATTCTTTGGGTATTTTTCTACTTCCTTACGCATATTTTTCCTTGAACCTGCTTCCTTTATTAGGACATCCTGCAGAGTTCTGCTCCAAATACGCCCAGGGATGTCCTCCAGAGGAGGGAATTCTGTGCCCAGCTGGGCTGGGACTGCAGCTGTGGGACAGGCTGGAGCCAGCTCTGGGGTGGAGGGACCACAGCCAGGCCCTGGCACTGTCCCCAGCTCTAAACAGCGTATTTCACTTTGTTAGCAAGCTCAAAGCAGCACAGTTCACATAAATCCACGTGGATTTCTACCCTGTTAGACTGTCTCAGTGAGCCTGTGCCACCTGCTCTGGGTGACCTGGCTTTAGCAGGGCCTGCAGCCCCCAAGAGTCAACCTCTGAATCTTCAAGGCATTTCACTTCCTTGCTGATCCATCCCATCCCCTTCCCAGAGCAGTTTGCTCCTGGCTGTGCTCTCAGGGGAGCCACAGGCCCGGGTTGTTGTGTCTGCTGTAGCCGTGGGACCTGGTTAATGCCAGCACGACTGGCACATTTAACTTTTCATAACTAATAACTTGATCCTAATGACAAATGGCTTCACTGCCAGGCTCCGTGCTCAAAGTGCAGCTCTGCAAGCTGAGCATCTGTGAGGAGCAGGATTCTGCTCAGCTGGGAGGAGAGGCCCTGGCAGGGGATGCTCAGGGCTGGTGTCTCACTCCCAGGCCAGGCAGACACCGAAACAAAATGTGGGAGAGGCTTCCCATTAATTGACTGCACATTTTAGAACTTTGTCAAACATATTGAAAGTCTAGAGATGCCCTAATTCCTGCTTCAACAGACCTGAATCTCTCTAGTTTAACCTTTACACCTTTCTCCTTTCCTGTCCCACTCACGGTGCAGTGATTAACACCAGACACAGCCACAAACCCAGGGCAAAGCCTGGCAGTGCTGCTATTGCAGGCTGTCAAAAGTTCAATAATTCCAAAAATTATATTACACATGTGCACAATCCTCATCATTTCTAAATTCCAGCTCGTCAAATTGATGAGCTTTAATGGGATGGAATTGTTCTGTATGATACAAAACTGCCCAAATTCAAGTCCTTATAAAAGCACAAAGTGCTACGATCATTTAAAGTGGGCTTTTCAAAGCACTCTCGTGTTGCTGGAGCACTTCAAATATTTTTACAAGGATGTCAAAGCAGAATATGGTCAAATAGGCCTTTGAAGTAAAAGCAGCAGACATCAAAACACACTCCCCAGGCTGAGAAAACTGCTTGGAGTGTGTTGAAAAGTAATAATCCCAGCTCATCTCCAGCTTGCAGCTTCCTGAAGCAGAAGCCTGTTTGCTGATGGAGTTAAAAGCTGATGGAGTTTGGCCCCTGTGGATGCAGGAGCAGGTTCAGGTCCTGTAAATATCCAACCCCAGAGCAGCTGGCTGCCCCTGGGGGGCCCAGCCCCAAAATCTGCACTGGAGTCTGCCCAGCTGGGCAGCAGCAGAGCAGCTCTGAGAGACTGCACAGGGTTTCTCAGCAGTGAGCAAATGCTGGACCAGCAGCTTGATGTTCCTGGGTTTTGGAGAAGATGGCTCATTTGGGGTACAAATTCACCTTGTGTGGTTTTGCAGATACAAGTAAGACTTGACAGGAGCTGCTTCCAGTGACATTTGTGCTACAGAACTACAGAATGTAGTAGGAAAATATGCCACGATAACATCCCCCTTCAATTTCCTCTTTAATTTTTGGTACAATAGCTGGATTTTTCTCCTGCCTTCTGGAGAGGGGACTAATGCATCCCTGAAGTTAATAAAATGATATGGGGTCATTTTTATTGAAAGAAAGTTAAACATCTGCTGTGTCTATTGCAGTATATTAAACAATATTTTATTATTCTCATTTCCCTGACATGATTTGTGTCCCTGGCAGGCACAGAGACCTATTGTTTGCTTTTCATATGCATGTAGCAATTTAAAATGTGCCTGTGAAATAAAATCTAGAGATAAAGCCCAGCTGCAGAGCCAGAGCAGTCAGGGACAGGGGTGCTGGTGGTCCTGCCTGCCCTGGGTGTGCTCTGCAGAGGCAGAGGAGCCCCCAGAGCAGGGGGTGCTGAGCTCATGCCCTTCCCCTTCAGCCTGGGTGAGGCTGCAGCGGTTTTGGGAACGCTTCCCATCCACCTGGGGCAGCACAGGGGCAAAAGGGAGGCAGAAGCATCTTTTGAGTCATTTTTCATGCAGTGCTGCTGGAGGCTGGGAGCCCAGGACAGCAGAAAAGAAAAGCCCTGCAGCTGACAGGAACCCTTCCCTCTGCCCACCCCGGTGTGCCAGCAGAGCCCCAGAGCTGCAGAGAGGAGCCAGGCTGGGCTCCTGTGCCCTCTGCAGAGCAGAACACGCCGGCCCAGGCACTTGCCCAGCTCCAGATATTGTACAGAGATGTTTGCCTGCAGTTGCCAGCGTTTGGAATCGATGTGTGAGCAGAGAGAAGTGACACAACACTGACAGGCTGACAGCACAACTGAGCCATCAGCTGCTGGCAGGAGCTCAAGTTAAAACAGACTGAGGGTTCAAACGGTGTCACAGAATTCCCCTTTGTCCCACAACTGCCTTTTCTTACCCCAAATCACCCGACTTCTGCTCATGGCCTGAAATAACACAGCACCTGCTCAGGCTGACGCCTTGTTCCTGGGCAAAGGCTCGTCATGGAGCACCACACCTCACTGGCCACAGAAACCTCTTGTTCCTTCTCTTCTGACCCAAAGCAGAGCCCAGAGCCCCGTGATTCCCTGCAGGCTGGAATTTACACAGAATCACAGAATGATGAGGCTGGAAGAGGCCTCTGAGGTCACCAAGTCCAACCCATGCCCTGACACCTCACACAGCACCACGTGCCATGTCCAGTCTTTTTTAACCACATCCAGAGGTGGCGATTCCACCACCTCCCTGGCAAGACAATTCCAGTGCTTTGTTATTCTTTCAGTGAACATTTTTTCTAATATCCAGCCTGAACCTTCCCTGGCGTGGCCGAGGCCGTGTCCTGTGGTTCTGCCAGTGCTGCCTGGTGGGAGACACCGACCCCACCTGTCTGCAACGTCCCCTCAGGAGCTGTGGGAGCAATGAGGCCACCAGCCAGGTCACCCTGCTGTGCTCTGGGGCAGGGCTCACCTGGGGAGCAGCAGAGCAGAGGAGCCCACAGAGGATCGGTGGGGAAAAGAGAAGTGCAGCTGCTCTGAAGTCTCCTGAAGTGCCCCTGGGCAAATCAATCCTCCTTTCCCTGCCTTCTCTCTGGGATGAGGAGGGCGTCCAGCGTTTCCTAAGGGTCACAGTTAAACACTGACTCTGCCCTGCCCTGTTCCATTTGCTCTCCATTCCCAAAGCTCTCCCTCCTGCCTGCACCTCTCCATGAGGAAAGGCAGCTCCTGCTCCCAGGAGGGAAATCCCCCTCCACACTTCATGAGACTCAGGAAAAAACACAGGAGTCAGTGCTCCCAGTGCCCTGCTGGGTCTCAGGGAGCACTGAAGGAAACAATTCCTCCCTCCCCTGTTGTTTCCCCCAAACCCTTCATTAACATCAGAGGGAATTTTTCCAGCTAGGAAATCAAACCTGGCTTTCCCCCAGAGCAGCTCAGGTGATAACTGCTTAGCCAGCAGCAGATTTTATTAGACCAAGAGCCCTTCTCCTTTTGTTTTCCATCCAACTGATTTTCCAGCTCTGCTCTCCATCAGTCAATGCATCTGCTTCTCTATTTCTTGCTTGTCAGGCACGAGGGCTGTGACATGCTGCTGTCACCTGAAGGGACACACAAGGCACAGAGGCAGGCAGGCAGACATGGAAATGCATGTCCTGAAATATTAAAAATCATCTGGGATCCAGGTGTGCTTTCAGAGTTTCTGGCCATCCAGAATGCATTAAACTGGAAAGCAATTTTATTGAATAATATTGGAAAGGTTGCTCACAAAAAAATAAAGGATGGGGACTATGGAGCTCCAGCAGTGGTGTAAGTCCAGCTCAGCCAATTCATGAACTCCCACCAGCCTGGGGTTTCTACCTGAATCAACACAGAGATGTGTGGATGTTCCTCAGGCCAAGCCAAGGCCTCACCCACGCCTTGCACTGCTCATTCCCAGCCCCGGGGGCTCACAGCCATGGAACCAGGCAGAGCTCCTGGCCAGGGGCTCCTGCAGGGCACATCCCTGTCCCTGTCAGCTCCCCCAGCAACACGGCCAGACCTTCTTCCCCAGACTTTGGGGCAGAAATGAATGAAAACATCCCAGAAAGGCCCCAAAACATCGCAAACAATCCCCAGAACAGCCCAGAATGAATGAACCATCCCAAAGGCTCCCCCTGTGCCCCTGCTCGGAGCTGCTGTGCCCCTCACGCGGGGCTGAGGCTGAAGGAGGCACAGGGCACTCAGGGCTGCTCGGCCACTAAATACAGAATTTCAAAAGTGGCAGTGGATTGCAGGGTGGAATTCCCACCTCTCCAACCACCCTGGTCAAACCAGCAGCCCATCAATTCCCTCCTCCCACAAAGAAGAATGCAAAACAATTGTTATTTACATGAAATGCGTGAGAAAGCTCAGTTGAAACATGTAAATCTCAGAAGGCACAGGAACCTTTAGAAGAACTTTGAAACTCTCACAAAAGCAGGGCGGCACTGCAGTGGTACTGTGGGGTCTCAGAGGGGCTGAGCAGCCTGGCTGGGGCAGGGGACACCTGGGGAGAGCTACAGCAACTCCTGAGCCACCAGCACCATCCCAGGAGCCTTTTCCTGTACCGAGCCAAAGCTCCCGGGCTGCTGCGACCCTCAGAATATTTCTGCCAAGTAAAACAGGAGTTTTGAGGAAAACCTCAAGGCAGAGCAGGAAATCTTGCTGCTACTGAGGCTCTCTAAGGCTCCTGACCTTCCCTCTGACATAATGAGCAGTGGGAGAAGTGAAATAAAATGGATAATGAAGAACAGGAAGATTAATAAGGAATGTGAGAGTGAATGAGGGAATAACTCTTCCATTGTTAGAATGGTGCTAGTGGCAGCTTTATAGCAACTTATCATTTCTATTTAAAGCCTGGTTTGGGGGCTATAATCTCTCAGCTGTTTTCTGTACCATCTGGCTGAAATTTAGCATAAAATTTGTTATCTCAGAGGTAAATTAATTATTTTCCCTTTATCAAAATTGCTGCATTGGGGCAAGAAAAAAAAAAAACCCCAAGATATAGAGAGCCACATCCAGGAGTGTTTTTATCAGCTAAGATCCATCTTTGCTTTAAAAGCAGCCGGTTGAGATCATCTGGTCACAGGAACACCTACAGAGATCTCTCCTTCCAGAGGGATTTTACCACTGTGCTCCTGGGGTGCTGCAGGGGAGGCTCAGGGCTGGCACAGCCCCAGGGCAGTGCCAGGGGCACAGGGACGTCCCTGGGTGTCCCCTGAGCCCAGGGGCATCCCTGGGTGTCCCCTGGACATCCCTGGGTGTCCCCTGAGCCCAGGGGCACCCCTGGATGTTCCCTGGACATCCCTGGGTGTTCCCTGGACATCCCTGGGTGTCCCCTGGACATCCCTGGGTGTCCCCTGAGCCCAGGGGCACAGGCTCCATGGGCTCGGTCTGCCAGGGGCCAGCAGCACTGGTGGGGACTGGGGAGGGGCTGGGAGTGCCAGGGGCACCCCTGGGCAGGGCCAGGAGGGTCTGAGGGTGCCAGGGGTGCCTCTGTCACACCCAGGAGGGTCTGAGGGTGCCAGGGGTGTCTCTGTCACACCCAGGAGGGTCTGAGGGTGCCAGGGGTGCCTCTGTCACAGAGTTTCTGATTCCTCTCACATTAACCTCATTATTTCAGTGCTCTGTGCTGCTTTGCTCCACCATCATCTGCAGCCATGCTCTGAGGTAAAGGTGTGCAGCTTATTCTGCTGAAAGAAGTCTTGATTTTCCAGTCTAGACTTGGATTATGCAGAAAATAACACAGCTCAGTGGAGGAAATTTGCTGGAATAATTTGTATCTTTTTATACAAATTGATGATAAAAATTTAGCTCCTTGATGGATTTTTCTCCCTTAAACTGTAGTTATGTTTCTTTGAATAGACAAATGCAAGATAAATTCAATTACAGCACAATTTCTCCTGGGGTGAATAACCTTTAAATCAGCTCTGATCTCAAAGCACATTCTGAGATAACACACTGTCCATTACACTGCTGAAATTGGGGCTATGGCAGTGCCTGGACTTGTCACTGTGAATATCAAATTATTTACGTTCCTCTTTGCATCCTTGAACAGCAAATCGGCTGGGCACCTCGGAGAGCCCAGCCCTGCTCAGGGGCTGATTTCATGCAGGGAGGAGGTGATTTCCTGCCAGCTCCTCATCCCCGAGAGCTGCAGCCCAGCCGAGCTCCTGCTCCAGCCCCACCTGCCCAGAGCTCCCCCAGGAGAAGCCAGCCCAGGGTCCTGCTCTGGGGACATCAATGGGAGCGGTGGCAGTGAGGGATGGCACTGCCACCCAGCCTCCCCTCGGGGCTGCACCAAGGGCCAGGGGCACCCCTGGGGCACTCTGGGGGCAGAATTTGGGGCTGGGCAGCCCAGGAGCCTTTCCCAGCACAGGATTTATGAGTTCTCTCCACCCTCTCCTCCACTTTACCAGCTTTAACACAGCCACTCTGCTGGGGGATGCTGTCACAAAACACAATTATCGGCCCCAGAGTCAGCTGCCTTAGGGCTGAATGCTCCTCGGTGACTCTGAGCCATCCACACCTCTGTGCCCCGTGCAAAAACCCCTTCCTGCAAATGGAGCTGGCCCTGAGTCCAATGGGACACAGCCCCAGGGCCCCACAAAGTGCACACCCGGGAGAGGGAGGGAATTCTGCAATGTGAGCAGGAGGAAGTCAGGATGCACTTGGAAAACAGACGGACAAGGATCCTGCTCCAGTACAAACCTGCCAGGGCTGGCGTGCACACCAAGCACAGGTGGGGACTCAGAGAAGCCCCCATCCAACAGGGACCACCAAACCAGCCCAAAGCCATCCCAGGGGGACCAGAATCTGCAGCACAACAAGAGCTGTGCTGAGCAATGCTCACAGTTTGAGCTGGGCAGCCTTCTGAGCTGGAGTCAGACATCACCATTCCTTCCCACCAGCTTCACCTGCACTTACAATACCTTTGGAGCACCCCCAGAGATGCCAGGGACAGGACCAAACCCAGAGTAAAGCCTGGGGACTGATGGAGCAAAGGATCCGCAGGGATTTCCACCCAAACCCCATTCAGAGCCTCAATTTTCCAGCCAGCACCTCTATTGGGAACCAAACCCCAGAAGTTCTTAATGGAAGAAAGGGATGGAAAAGTAAAGGTGTTCAGAGCAGGGAGGAGAAGAGGAGCCCCGGCAGCTGGCAGGGATCAGGTGATGGACAGAGGTGAAGGCAGCAGCAGCGAGGGATCACAAACAGCAATCCACCTGCAGCAGCCTGCCACACCCAGCCTCCTGAAAAGGCCACGCTATTTCCTTCACTGGCTTTTTCGTAATTGTAATTTGCTCCTTTTTCCCCCCTTAGCTTTCTCCGCTGCTCAGCATCTCACTTTGCTTCCTCCAAGGTTTGTTTTCTGTGTTTCCTGCCAAGGACTGATGCTGACAGAGGACGGGGAGTCAGTGATGGTTTCAGCAAAGAGCTGCAGCTCCACCTTAAGCACGACACATCTCACTCGCCATTGCACTTTCCATCTGTGTTTTAAAACCATTCCCCGTGCCCGGCCCACCCTCACGCCGTGGCTCCCACGGGCAGCACAGCCGCTCTTTGCCCGGCAGGGACCCCGCGGGATGCGCTGCCCGCGGAGATCCCCGGCTCCAGGGCACCGGCGGGGTTGGGGTCGTGCGGCCGCACCGGCAGCGACTCGAGGGGCTGCGAGGTGGAGGCTCAGCGGCGGCTTCCTGCAGAAAAACCCCCAAAAACCGACAAAACAAACAAACCGACCTTTCCCTGCATCACAGAGCCCTTCCGGGCAGCGGGGGTGACGCACCTGGGGGACACCTGGGGGAGCTCCCTCGGCTCCAGGTGTGCACAGAGCATCCCCCGAGCGACAGCAGCTGCCGCCAGAGGAGCCGTGACATGTCGCATGTCGCGATCGGGGTGCCGGGTCGTGTCGCATGTCGCGATCGGGGCGCCGGGACGTGTCGCATGTCGCGATCGGGGTGCCGGGACGTGTCGCA
>QUSF01000066.1:1312528-1328252 GCA_003676055.1 Chloebia gouldiae | reverse complement strand
CTGGGATGGAGCAGCAGGATTTGGGATCCTGCTCTGCTGCAGGCTGCTCCCTGGGGATGCTGCACTGCCAGGGGCTCCCATGGGTGTGCACCAGGCTGGCTGCAGCTCATTCCCTTGCCAAAGGCAGGGCAGGATAAACAGTTTCTCCTGCTGATTCCCACATTTTGGACACTTACACCATAAAACTTCCCCTTCCCTCCAAACAGAACTCAGTAATAAAAAAGAACAAGAGCAGAACTCACTTTTTTCCCCCCGAAGTCCTTTCTGTCCCAGTGGCCTCAGCAGCCGAGCAGCTTCACTGAGCTTCACCTGCTCTCTCCTCTCCCACAGCTGCCTCTCATCACACCCATCACAGCCTCCACCAGTGCTGACCTTCCTCTGCCTCCCCACCTGTTCCAGGTGGTTTCACTCGCTGGCCCTGCAGCAGGCAGCTCCAGCCCTGCTCCAGGCACAGGAGCGAGTCCAGCCAGCACTGTCTGCTTCCAGGACACCCCAGCTCTCACTCGCATCCTTTACAACTGGAACTCACTGAGCTTCTCAGATGAAAGGCTCTCCTCTAAGTGCAAATTATTATTAATGAATTTCTCCCCTGGCTCCTTGACAGGAAGATGCACCTTGCAGCATGTTATCTTTGCAGCCACGCAGCCCTGGCACGGGCAGGTTCCCTCTGCTGCCAAGGGAGCTGTGCTGAGAGCAGGGCAGCTCCAGCAGCTGCCCGTGCCCCATCCCAGTGCCCCTGGCACTGCAGAGCTCCAGAGATGTAAATCCTGCCGTCTGACCCGACGTGAATTTCTCAAATAAATCATATTTCACAGCCCAGTGGTTTCCTCCCTGCTGAGGTGATCCTTTATGGTGGCTCGCTCGGAACAGGGCTGTGACAGGTATTTTGGTCAGTGAAAGACAAATTGAAAAGTTTCAGTATTGGCCTCTGAAGCCCCATGTTCTGCAGCTTCAGATAAATTAAATGCGAAGGCAGGGCTGAGTTTTTTTCCCTTTTTTCTTTTTCACTTCCCTCTGTTGTCTTTTCAAATCCAGCCTGTGCTCTGGTGCACAGACCCAGGGTTTGGTCACCTTGCTCCTGTCCAGCACTGGGCTCCTGGAGGTGCCACCCCTGGTGGGTGCTGCCCAGGGACAGCCTCCTCAAAAATGCCCTTGGCATTGGTCTCTTTGGTGCTACCACACCATTATTGCTGCTCCAGTACTCTGCTTCTCCCTCCTCTGCTGTTCTCTGTTGCAGCTCCACGCTGTAAATGCCTTCTCCACCTCAGGGACACCTGCGTTTGCCCAGGAAGAGCCACGTAATGAATGAATTAATGAATTAATGAATTGCAGGGGTTGCCCACGCCAGGAGCAGTCCTGGAGCTGCCGGTGCTGATGGAGGCAGGGGGTGAAGAAGATGGATTGTGGCACTGCCCTGACCTGTGCGTGGCTGAGCTGCTCCTGCCATCCATCAGCATCACCACGCTGCCGGGGAGGGAAGTGCTGCACCAAGGAAGGGTCAGAGCAGGGAAAAGCCTCCACACATCTCTGTTCTCCCTCCAGAAGTGGCTGAAATCGTGTTCCAGGGCAGGGGATGCAGCCCTCCACAGAAACGAGAGAGGAGCACCCCCCTGAGGACAGGGAGGTTAATTTGTCAAGCCGTGTAAAGCATTTTAATTACAATTCATATAACATGTATAAATAAATATTACATTCGTTCAGTCTACAATGCATACTAGGCATATCTTGTTAAAACATCCATCTATGTTATTGGGTGGCAGGATTGACTTTGTCCAAGTTAACAAAAAAAAAAAAACAAAACTATGGAGTTTAGTAATTAAAAAACCCAAAACAATGAAATCCATGGCAAGGACAGGACGATGCAAGTGCTCCTGGCTAACAGTTCTGCCAGTTCACACCACCAATTAAATCTCTGTTTTGTATCTGCTTCCGATTTATTACTGCCTCGGTATTTGTTTATTCAAAACATCAGATTTACAATCTAGTCTAAACTTTTCAGTCTTAGCTGGTCCAATGGCAAAAAAGAAAAAAAAAATCTATAAAACAGCTCCATATATTTCTTGTTCTTGCTTCAGCAATATTTCCCTCCCTCCCAACAGTGTGCCCAGCTCTCCCAGTACAGGGGAATAAACGTCTGGGGCAGTCAGGGTCTTTCTGTCCATTCCTCTTCTTGCTTTCAGAGCTTCATGAGAGCTGGTGACAGCAGAATAAACAGAAAATTGCAGCACAAAATTATGAATTCATGAACCTGGCAAATAAAAAAAAACCCAAACAACCCAACTGCAGGCTGTGCATATTTGGCCTGTGATGGTCTCAGTTCCAGGAACACTTAAAATGCACCAGTGGGGCACTCCCATTGCTTGGTACCTGTAAAAGCTAACAGAAAACAGCACCTTCTTCCCTTGGTGAAACACAGGAACTTTGGTTGTGGAAATTTAAAACTAGCAACTAAACAAACAACCCCAACCTGAAAGGAAAATGAAAATTCTTCCAAACAGAATGTCTTTCTAGATAGGGTGAAATGGAGGCTCAGGCTTTCAGAAGAGACATCACATGGAAATTATTAGTCAATACCTTTCCCCTGAATTCTTTAAATGACAGGAGACTGTTTACAGCTAACTTAGAATGCTCTTGTCCCACTGTGAACTTACTGAATTTTAAATTTTCCTGTTTTCAAGATATTTAAAAGAAAACTACAAATGGGAAAATTATTCTGTTTCAATTTACAAGACAAATGAAAAATAATTTCTTCCTCCTTCACATGTAATGCCAAAGACACATCTTCATTTTAAATGAAGGAATGAAAAGAAATGGCTTGAGTACCAATATAAAAAGTCTTCTTGTGGGTCATATGTCCATTACTGTGATGTTTTATTGGAAACAGAACAAGTTATTGTTTGCCTCTTGCTTATTCTTTTCATGCTCTTATATTCTCTCATTTCTTTTTACAGATATTTTTGGTACTGTGAAATATTACTATCATGATTATTTGTATGACCCACAAAATGAATTTTCACAACCTCATCTTGCCCAGTTCATCATATTGGTCATACCATTTCCTTGTTCCTTTCTGCTATTTGTGTTCCACTTCCTAAATCCATTAATAGTAGAATAACCACTGGAAAAAAAAAAACAACAAAACAAACAACAAAAACCCAACAAAATGAAGTGAAAAACAAAAACAAACCACGGACAGTTTGGCAAATTCCTTTCCCTGATTATAAAAGCTGCCTCATCACTTCTCCCGGCGACCCCTTCCCCTCCCCCTCGCCCGTCCCAATATATACTGTAGAACTGAAGGCATCAAGGTGTGGTTAAACCCAAAGAAAGAACCCCAGCAGCGAGCTACGCTTTGTCCTTGAACTTCCCCACGTAGTTCCGCGTCTCTTTGGAGTCGCCCAGCTCCATGTCCTGGCACACCCACTTAATGTCATCGTCGTGGCTGCCGAGGATGGAGTTGACGGTGGGGCAGCCGTCGTCGGGCGGGATGGTGGTGAACGTGGTGAACTTCACCCGCTTCCTCTTGGACGTGGGCGAGTGCAAAGGCTCCACCTTGTGCTCCTTGGCCAGCCTCCCCCCGGGGTCTGCAGCCCTGTGCACCTGGCTCTGAGCGTTCTTCTGGGCGCTGCCGTTCAGCAGCTGGTTGCTCTCGTCGCCGGCCGAGCCCCGGTCGATGATGGTGGTGTGCTCGTCCTGCTGAGGCGACGCGTCTGCCGCGTTCTCCAGCAGTTCTGCCTCGTTGCCCAGCCACACCCAGTCGTGGGAGTGCGTCATGGTGGTCTGTCCTTCCACCAGGACCTGCTTGTGGCGGTACTTGAGCGCAAATGTTGCGCAGTTGATGAGGAAGACGAGGATGGCCAGGCAGAAGACGCCCAGCAGGGCGTACATGCCGATCTCCAGGTCGCTGAGGCCGCGGGGGGACTGCACCAGGTCGCCGTCCTCCACGCCAGCACCGCCTTTGGGCAGGTCCACCTGGGCGGGGAAGTTGGTGAAGTCGATGGGGATGTTCTGCAGCTGGCTGTCGTCCGAGAGCTTGCCGCCGTCCAGGCGGCTGTTCTTGAGGACTTTGTTTCTGAGGATGGACTTGGCCGTGGTGCTGACCTTCCGGAGGGGCCCCTCGTCCCTCTCTGCCGAGGAGCCGCCGTGGTGGCGCCCGTCCTGCCCGTGGCGCTCCGGCTCCGAGCCCTTGTGGCGCCGGTCGCTGGCGCGGTTCTCGATCTCGTCGGCGTCGTAATCGCCGCCCGCCTCCGCGTCCGCGTCGTTCTGCCCGAACTTCACCCTGACGCTGCCGCTCCCCACGGCCAGCACGCTTTTCCTCTTGGACTTCTGGCAGGCCTCCGAGATCATCATGTCCACCTTGACCAGCGCGCCCTGGCCCTCGCCCTCCGCTGCCACCACGGGCCACCTCAGGGCAGGGCTCTGCTGGACGGACACCACGGCTTCGTCCAGCGACACGGCCGACAGCGAGAAGTCCTTGGGGTCGTAGATGTCCAGCGGGGTGACAGAGCTGTCACTGAACTGGATCCAGGTGCTTACCACGGCTTCCTGAAAGGACAGGGAGATGGTCAAAAACCCGACCCGCTGCAGCTCATCCGTCCCTCAGCTGGAGGAAGTGGGACACAGCGACTGCGCTGCGTTCAAAGCAAGCCTCCACTGATGGGGCAGAAAATGATCACATTTGTCACTACAGGTTCCACTGTTACTCCCTCTGAAAATGTTTTGCACAAGGATGTAGAAAATAATTGATATGAGATGTCTTTTATTACCAAAGTACCCATTAGCAAGCTCCAATTTTACAAGCTCTGTAAGGAAAGTCATTCCTCTCGTACAAAAACCAAAAGAGGCAAATCACAAAAATTACTAGAGGCACTTGACAGAACACTTATTTCCTCATGTTCCACATGCACAGGTGTCATGAGGAGCTGTCACATTAAGGCACAAGTATCTTAGCAGGAGGAAGGAGCTACCACAGTATCTTGGAAATGGCTGGCGCAGAAGATTCATCTGAAAGAAAAAAGACTCACAGAACAATTGCCGTTTTGCTGGAGAAAGGTTTGTTTTGAGTAAAACACACTTTATCCTTGAGATAATTAAAAAGTCCACCTGATTTCTGTGTCAAGAAGAGGAGGATGGGGATTCTGGCACGATCTCTACAATAAAGATACAAATGGCCTGGATTTAATTGGTCTGTGTTTGTGCTCTGCAGGTAGCACTGTTAGAAGCCATCATAAGAAGCAAACACAAAGCCAGAGGTCAGGTCTTTGCCATGTGAAATCCCATCCAGATGACACAGATATTTACTTCTCCACATCTCAATAGCTTTCTTTGCAGGACATTTCTTTAATTTTTCATTTGTTCTGTGTCTTGCCTGCGTAGCCAGCAGACGGCCAGGCAGATTGCCAGAGTGCAACTTCCCACAGAAGTGAAGTTCTTTCCTTCCCACACTTCAACCACAAATGGCTCTAATAACTTCACACTTGGGTACCTCCAAACAACTGGGCTGAAAAACCAGCGCCGGGGAAAAACATTGCCACCCTGTTCATGTCCAGTCATAATACAAATTTACAACTTAATATGGTTTTCAATTGGCTGCAATTTGTGATGCTATGGTTATAAACAAAGAGAATTGCTACCCTTCCAGCTGAATTTAAAGCTTTTCAATGAAAACAGCAAGGGGCATTTAGCTGGGCAGAAGGTTGGGCCATACTGAATATTTGATTTCCAAAGCACTATCAGCAAGTACTTGAGGGACTGAAAGAAGAAAAATAAGTTGTGGCACAACAGGAAAGAAGGCAAAGTTCTTGGTGATTCAAATTTACTTCAAAGTGCTGAAACGGAGCCAGGGTAACTCAGAAGCTGGGAAGGGTGAACTGCATAAGGAAATTAAAACATCCGATCTTTCATTAGAGAAACAACCCTGAAATGACTGAACAAACAGAAAGCTGCAGGGCACAGCTCCAATTTCTACCACGGAAATCTACAGTAGAGCAACCCTGGTGGTAGGAAAGCAAAGATTTTTTTAATGGATACATACAGAGAGAAAAAGATTCACCTCCTCAGGCAATTCAGCATCCTGTTGTCTTCCTTCTCCCTAAAACAAAGGTCAGCCTCATGTGCCACTGGGGAAGACACACTGAGTTTTCATCAGCCTATTCCAGGGAAAACACTTCCAGCACTGCCTGCCAGTGATGCCCTCCTTTGGAGAGCAGGGGGAGAAAAACGTGCAGGATTTTGGAAATGATGGCACCAGTGCCTCCTCCCCAGCTGGGAACCTGCACAGCTCCAACACCTCTGCCACAGGATTCACGTCACTAAATCCTCTCTGTGTTTGGACAAAGTTGCCTCCAACTTCAAAGCAACTTTTATTCTTTATGCCACTGCTCTACAATTCTGCATTCCTGGTTTTATGAAGCAGAGACAGAGAAAAATGAGATGGCAGTCAGCTGAAATTTGCAGGTGCACATGTGATTTACTGTAGGTAACAGAGGTGTGCACTGGCTTAGCCATTATTTTCTACCAGCACTGACATTTTTTATTTCCAAGAGAATGTTTCTTCATAGGAGGAACTAATTTTTTTCACAAAACAACGCTGTCATGCCCGTACTATGGACAACATTAATTAAAAGGGAAAGAAAACAAATGAGAGAAAGAGGGAGAGAGTTCAAAATCCTGCCAAAATACATTGTATCAGCCCAAATATCCTATTTGGCAAGAGATCATTTCCTCTCATTCCCATCATTAAAGGAAAGCCAAAGGCAGGGCAAGGAAGTGAATTTCCCGAATGATTATAAATTCTGAAAAGCTAAAAAGAAAAGAAGAGAGGAAAAGGAAATGATTTAGTGCCACGTCCTTCAAGGAGCTGTTTCTGCAAATGCTGTGTACCACATCAATAAATCCCCTCCAAATCTCTGACAAGGCCCTCCAGTTACTCTCAGAGGATGAAGATGGATTGGAGCCTTCCCACCTGCCAAGCTGCTGCCCCTCGCCTCATGCCCTCACCACCGAGGTGACAAATGCTTGTGCTCTTTAATTACCAAGCACAAACGAAGAGTTTGAGGGATTATCTTGCTCTGCAGCCTTGCTTTCCCCCACGTCTCCTCTCCCTTCCCCTGACACTCTCTGGGAGGGGCTGCACTCACGGGGCGTGCTAATGACAGCAAAACCCAGCCCACAGGGGGAGAAACTGCTTCCCACAACCTCTCCTCATTACCACCACGCTTTCCTTAAGCACCTCAAAATTTTATCAACACATATTTTGTCTCAACTTTCCCTTGTGCCTTTGCTGTTCTCTTGGCAGTTCCACCACCTTTCCTGGCCTTGAATTACAGAGTGGCTTATCAGTCCAAAGATACCACTTGATAAATCTTCTTGGATAAACTGGTTGCATTTTAGAGAATTCTGCTTCTTAGAAACACAGATCGGGATATTTGGTTTTATTCCATGCTCAGAATAAAATGGCCTTTTAATGGTCTTCATTCACTATAGCACAAATAAAAGTATTTGTGAATAAGCCCTCAATTGCTGGGGTCAGCTGCAAGGGTCCTGGAGTGAGGCAGGACATCAGAGGAAAGAAATGGCTGGCTCTGCAGAAAACAAATACATCCCTCCCTCAAATAAAGGCAAAGGAATACTGTTCTCAGCAGCTTCTCCTGGACCAGCTCTGATTGTTCTGTCTGGGGACCTGAATGCTGGCATGGATTTCCCTAGCAATTTTATCACATGAAATATCAAAGTATTACATGTGCATTTATTTTTAAGCCTGTGGCTTGTGTAGTAAAAATTGGGCTTGATCATTATGATGTGGAAATGAAAGGCAGCCAAGACTCAGATCTTAATTCAAACCATGCATTCCCCCATTCCCCCACTGTGTATTTCTCTCTCTCCTTTTTGTCCAATCTGCTAATGTGACATTCCTTTCCAGCGGGAATTTGCTTGTATTTGCAAGGGAAGAATTGAGATTCTAATCCAACAATGCCTCCCTTCTCCCTTTCCCATGCTGCTGAATTCCTTTGTCATTCCTGTGAGCCACTCCATGGCTCTGCCAGCTTAGAGAAGGCATAAATACAATTTGGGTGTGACTTACACTGCCAGGATGGGGCAATGAATCCCCACCGTGAAAATACTGCTGGTATCTGTTGTTAACTGAGAGGTGTCAGTGAACTCTCAGCACTGGCTTGCAGGAAGGCCAGGAGCTGGACCTGGCAGCTTCCACAAGGTTCCTCCAAGGTTCTCCATCCACAAGGCAGGGCCAGGGAATGACCCCAGCCTGTTCTCCTGACCGAGGGTGCTGGGCACCCTCCCCTCCCAGAGAGTGAGAGCAGGGCTGGAGCAGGCACTGCACCGGGGAACTCCAGAACTTGGCTTTGAGAAAGCACCAACTTTGCTCTTTCTCCCTGAGAAATGTCTGCAGCTCCCCAGTAGCACTGAGAGATACATTAATGCACAGAGCTGCTCATTACAGGCTTTTTTCTCCTTTCTTCACTGACCCATTTCAGTTCATTAGCCCTCATGCAATACCCTACAGTGACAAAAAAGCTGGGTATGACTGTGAGTTTCCCTGCAGAGCCAGCTGAGCTTTGAGAGTCCTTGAAGCTCACTTAGATCAGAAAACATTTAAGCACTTCAGGTTTTCTTCTGTTTACATTTTGGAGAAGCCTTTAAGATGACAGTGTTGATTTAACAACCGTCAGCAAGCCAAATGGAGCAGCTTTCCTACCTGAGCAGATGGCCACCAAAAATAGATTACTCACAGCCAGAGCTTCCAAATTTTCACAAGACACTTCATCTTTGATATTTAAAAGTTGGTCAACCTGTGTCTATTTTTAGGCACCTAAATCACTGATCCACTTTTCAGTGCCAATGAGCTCCCTATTGATTAAAAAATAATATATGGGCTCAGCATCCCTCAAGGTCACCTTGGCACAGCAGGTAATTAGTTGCCCAGCTACAGATAAAGGTATCTAACTTAAGACATCCAAGGTGATAAAATATTGGCTTATCCTCTTTAGAGTGCTTTGTATTTATGGAGAAACTGCCAACTTTTCAGGACTTTGTTTTGGCTGCTGTGTGCTCGTTATAATTAAGGCAATCCGGTCATTCTGGTCACTGAAAGAAAGCCACAGGAAAAAATCTGCATTTTGTTTTTCAGTTGCATCAGTAAGGTCTGCATGAGTTATTTGGGCCTTTTATAAACTTGCTTGAGAGGAAAAGACACACTTAAATAATGAAGTCCTCACAATGTTCAAGTACAGGCTCAGTCCTGGGCTGCCTCCCTGGAAAAAACCCTCTTTCAAAAGGGCTTGATTTTCAGAAAACATTCAGCATTTGCCTCAAAATTCCAGCTCAGTCAGGATCTCAGCTGATGCACTCCAAATCATGAGTCACTTCTTGCAAAATTTAGCCACAAACATTCTCACATTTGCATTAATTTTTTGAAGGGAAGGTGACCTGAATGTTATATCCTTCATTCAAACTGCAAATGAAAGGAATAATGTCTGTGACTCTACAGGTCACTCCTATGTCATTTCCTTCTGTTTATCCCCCAGTGTGAAATCTGTTCCTGGCTGGGTTTTGGTGAGGGAGATGCACTGCTCAGAACCAGGGCCTGACCTGTGTGTCAGAAATGTGCCACTCTCAGCAACCTGAAACTGTCCTGCAGAGGAAGAGCAGCTTAAACCAAACACTTCACTAAAATCATCTCAGAACTCGGATGCTGGGAAAAGGAATTTCAACCCAAACCACGTTTACACATTTTCACTCTTCTGTATTCCTCCTAACCTGCCAATTGCAGTGACATGTTGTGACATGTCACATCATATTGCCACACCATGAACAACAGGAGGTGTCACAATGGGCACCCCTGGCACAATCTGCCATGACCTGATGCTGATAAATGTCTTTGCATACTCAGGACAGATCATCCATAAATCTGAGAAGCTGACAGTGGGACTGGGCAGCCTTTCCAGATTCAGGCCCTTTTTCTGCAATCAAATCCACAATTCTTCCAGTGCTGCTGCAGGACTGATGGTGCTCTGTCCCACAGGACAGGGCTGGGTTAGGAGTGCTCCAGTTTTTGTTTCCACAGTCTTTGTCTGAAGACAGTATGCCAGATGTGGTCTCTAAGCCCTGAAGAAGGGTATAAATGGGTTAATTACATAAGATTCTTATGTTTACAGGATGCAACAAATGGAACAGATGGGCACCGTGTCCTTCTAGTTTGGACATTTTCCTGTCACTAAGTTATAAAACAAACTAGATTATTTTTATGTCCCAGAAAATTAGGTAGCAATAATCATGAAAATGGGCCATAAAACTTGACTTGAGATCTCTCCCTATCTATGTGAGAAGAAAAATGCTTTCTGCAAGAGGAGTAGCTGTGGACAGATTTAATTACATGGTTCCCAGTCCCAATCCTCAAATCAACTGACCAAGGAAGCACGCTCCAGTGACCCCTGGGTTTATTCTGGGCCAGAGTGACTGTTTGCCTTGATCTGGTGGTGCTCTCCCATCTTTTCCACAGAGGTTGTGACCTGAAACAAGCTGTTTGAAATACCCCCTTTAGAGACATGAGAATTTGCTGGCTTAAATTAAGATCAGCACATGAAATGGATGATGAAACCCCCAAAATCCACATGAAAAATAAAAGGAGAGATGAGCCTGGAAGTGTGTCATGGCTCCAGGAGGGATTAGAAATGGATGTGGCCATCTTCTGCCTCTTTTTTACAGCCCTTGAAGATATTAAATTGTGATACACAGAGCTCTGTGCTCTCCAGAACAGAAAACAAGGGTGTGCTCATACAGCAAACCAGGATCACTGTCCAAAGACTGCCTGTGCAGTGGAAACAACACTAAAGATCATTTCTTTTTATCTGGAAGAGAAATGATCTCTTGCCAAATAGGACATTTGGGCTGATACAATGTATTAGCTAAAGAAAGAGTATTAAACCTGTAAACAGCACAAACTTCAGTGTGGTTAGAACTTTTACTGCAGATTGAAGCCCCAATGGAAGGGAAGAAAAGGCTAGGCAATTCCAGAGTATCCATAGGGAAAAGCACTACACCTAAAGTCTAAATTCTAAACTGGCTATGAATCACCATCTGTACTTCACACTGATAAAGCCCTGCCCCGTGCCAGAAGGCAAACCCAGGAAATTCAGAGTGCACATCACCTGCTTAGGAGTATGAAGCAGCTCCTGGGCAACGGCTGTGGCCACAATGGCCCTGCTGGTGGCTGCACTGGGCTGCAGGAAGAGAGAAAGCCCAGACACCAGCTGCACTCCAAGGTCTGTGATGGTCACTTTGTCATCCAGCACAGTCACCGTCTTCTCTGCCAGGATGGAGTCAGACAGAGGAGACAAAACCTTTGGAGAAAGACAGAAGAATCAGTTTAGGAAAAGGCTGATCAATTGATAAAACCTTTCTTAAGGTCATCATCCCTTTTTGTCTCCAAAGCTTTATGCACAGAAATGAAGAGGACAGGAAAGGGAGTCTGATTTCATTAGCAGGGTCGGAAAACCTGAGTGGAGAGGTTGTGGCTGAGAACCACCCAAGGTTGGGAGCTGTCCTGTCCCAGTTGTGTTCTTTGCATTATTTCACCATGAGAGTGCATTTAAAATTCTCTTCTGTTACTCTGTCTTCCCATGTGGATGAGCTCATTAAACCTCCCAGCTACTTCAAAGGGAGGTTACCAGCCTAGGGTTTGTCCTTCAGTTCACGGCTTGGAAATTCTTGTTCCTCCAGCTTTTTCTGTTTCTGATGGAACATCAGGACAGCAGAATATCCTCCCCTTTGCTGAAACGAAGGGCCATGCTGCTCTCTTTGGGGAACTAGAGATAGCCAGTTCATGCACATGCTGTCTTCTCCACCTTCCTCATATCCACACAGACAGCTCTAGGCACCCTTTATGCACTGGCTCTGGTAAGGGTTCACCCGTGTAATCCCACAGAGGTACAATCTGCAGGCAGGGCAGCGTGGGGCAGCCCCAGCCCGTGCCCAGATCCCTCCCAGAGCTGTACCTGCATCGTGGTCATCCCCACTTCCCGGCCGACCAGGATCCTGCCTTCCTGCAGCCTGGCAACGTGGGGATCCTCCAGCTTCATGAAGTCCCTGACCAGCTCCGTGATGTCGAAGTGCCAGTCGGAGCCCAGCAGGAAGCTCAGCTGTCCCCAGGGCCCCGAGTCCTCGGCCACGAACTGCGTCAGCACCCGGACCGTGGCGTGCTGGTACTGCAGCGTGCAGCCCCGGCCCCTGCGCTCCTCCTCGTCCTCGTCCTCGCTGTCCCTCGTGGGCCTGGGGGCAGGACAGAACGCACACAGATAGAGCAATGCTCTCAGAACATCCCTGAGGGTCACACTGCAGCGCCCCTTAAACAGAGCCCTCCCTTCTGGCTTTCTGGACTACTGCCTACTGCATTTCTCGTCCACCTCACGTGATGGAGGACTGGACTGTGCCACCTTTTCACCTGTGCTGCCATCTCCAAGCAACACCTCTGCCCGTGGGCCTTGCCAGAGTCCCACACTGTATTTTGCTGCCCAGGACAGACACGGGCACAGAAGCACAATCCCACAACTTCTACAGCTCTGTGGTGTCTGCAGCTGCCCAGTGCCAGCTGGGGGTCCCAGCAGCGCTGCTCCTCAGGGCAAGGCGCTGCATTTCGGGAGCACTCCTTGCACAAATCAGCCAGGGAGGGCAGCGACTCCAACCCACCTTTTGTTGGAAACGACGGGGACGCGCCAGCCTTTGATCTGGCTGAGCTCGGTGTCGGAGATGTCGATCTGCAGGGGCAGGCGTGGCACCCACACCGTCATCTGCAGGGGAGCGCTCAGGTACTGGTAGGTGAAGTTCACCAGAGCGTTCACCTTGCCTTTCATCTCCTTGCCGTTGACAAAAACGTAGTCACACCTGTCAGAAACCTGAGAGGGGGAAGGAGGAAGGGCGATGGCTGTGACAAAAGCAACTCCAAGTGTAACCCCAAAGCAAAGAGAAAAGGCTCCCCTCTGTGGAGGCACCCAGTGAAGGCCTGGAGCAGCGGGAGCAGCTGAGCACAGAGCCCTTCCCTGGCTGGGAGGCTCGGCTGTGCTGGAGGTGCCCAAGGACTGGGCACTGCTTGTGAAGCCTGACGTTGATTTTCTGCAGCGAGCTCCAAACCGATGGCAGAGCTGGGGACTCTCAATGAGCAAAACTCGTCCCAGCTTGGTCAAGAGGAACCCAGCAAACCCAAAGTGGTCTCCACAGGGGCAAGCAGCTAATCACAGCTCTGCCCTGAACACCACCTCCATCAGGGGTGATGCTGCTTTCAAGAGTGGCTCTGCAGTAGATTTCACCCACTGAAGAGCAACAGAAGTCGACTCATTTCCTCTGCAATAAACATTATCTGTTTGTAAATGTTTACATTTTGATTAAAGCTGTAAAGTATTTCTAAACACTACAGTAGATTTATCATTAATATGTAAATGCTGTCCTGAAATATAAGCAAGCATTATCATAGCCGTGTAAGAGTTATATCAGTAATCACTTCTTTAATCAGTGTTGTAATTTACAGACCATTGAGTTTTCTCATTTATTATGTTACTGAGTACTAGTGATAAAATCACTCCTGGATATATAAATCATTAAGAGAGATGCAGATAGTATGAAGTGACTCCATGTGATAAAGTCATTGTCATTTCTATTCCTAAAGGTGTCATAAATGTCCGGGGAAATCCTGTGGCACATTAATCATACATTAAGTGGTGAGCAGTGGGAGCTGTTACATTACTAAATGAGCTGGTATGTCTGCAGAAATTAACAGCAAGCCCAGCAGATCCCAGCTCCTGCTCTTGCTCCCATCCTGTCAGAATTCTATTTCATCACCCCTAACGAGCACTGGTAATGGTGGAACTGCATCTCCCCACCTGAACATGTATTTATATTATCATCTGCTCCCTTTTACCCGTTCCCAACACTGTTTTGTTCAGATGAGGGTTATCAGCTGGCAGTGCTGATGTCCCCAGACTAAGGCAGCAGGTGGATGTCCTCTGTGGCCACAGATGCAGGGGCTGAGCTGCTCCCAGCCCCACACAGCCCGTTTGTATCTGCTCTCAGCTTTAGGCACTGCTCATATTCTGCTAAAATATTTGATGATGAGGTTGCAAGAAGAAACTTCCGAGAACGCAATACAAACACTTTTCTGCCTGGCTGCCTCAGAGGGTTATGCTCTTCAGCTCTGCTGACTGAAGCCCTACCATGTGCTCCAATACCTGACCCATCCCTCGCTTCAGGCTTCTCCCTCAGACCTGCCGAGGCTGGTTTGAAAGCCTCAAGGGGGCAGAAACACCTTCATTTTAGCACTATGAATGCCATGGCCTATTTTCCATCTATTAACCCAAATGGCAATACAGAAGCAGGTTTTGTTCACAGCAGGCTGTTTCAGAATGACTGTTTGATCTCATCTAAAAGCACCACGCAGCAGAGGTGATGAGGAACTCAATACTATGTTTAATGTCTTATATAACGCCAGGCACTTATTCAGAACACACCCCTAGATGGGCTGCTTGTTCTTTCTGTGGTGTCTCTGCATCAGCCTCACCCTGGGAGAGGAATCCTGGAAATGTTTCTCATTAAACAGCTCCAGCTCAGGCCAACAAGGGCTGCATGGTGGGAGACCCAGCCCTGAGCTCCTGCCCAGGGAGCTGCTGGTGTCTCGAGCAGGGAGCAGCCCCTGGGATGTCCCAGGGACACTCAGCCCCTGTAGCTGAGCTGCTGGTGTCCATCCACGGTCTGGAACATTTGACAAAGCAGCTTCAGATAAAGCTCTTGGCTCTTGAGCCTTACCTTCCCTTGAGCAGAACTGCCTGGGAGGCTTGTCAGCAAAACCTAGCTGAACTCTGCTTGGAGCAACAGCCATTGCTGTCCTGAAGCTGGTTCCTCCCCACTCATTTCTGTGGAGATCAACCCAGAGACAAAGTGAACTTTCTGGTTTAGTTGTGCAAGTTGCTTATTTACGTACAAACCACTTGCAGGTGCTGATAAAAGATTTCTGACAACATACTCAGCTTCAGACTGGTCAGGTCTGGTCCAGATGTATGATTTTATATTGTCTAAACTCAATGGTGTCAGTAACTGAACAAATCTGACTGCTGGGGAAAGAAAAAGAATAATGACAGTAGCAAAACTGCAAATCCAAAATGGCTCTGGGCTGGGATCCAATCTCCATCTGTATTTGGGAAGCTGCTCCAAGCCTTTGTGGCTGTGGCACAAACAAATGGCTGAACAAGAAGCTTGCTAAGGAGGTGGCTGAGCAGCCACCACAAAGCCTCCCCAACTGCTCCAGGTTGGTATTTATTGCTGGACATGCATCAGCAACACTGGCAGGTCTTTAGGAGCTGCGTGGTGAAAAACAGGATTCTCTTCCCCAAGAACAAGCATTGCTGATGTCCCTACCCTGCTCCTCCTCTGCTCTGAGCTCCTGATAAAGAGGTAGCACAGAGGAGGGGGAAGGAGGAGCACAGCCCAGCTGTATTGCATTCCTGTAATTCTGTGTGCATTTTAACTCTTTGCAGGCATCCATCCTGGAAGATCATCCATCACTCTTGACAGAGAAAGGCAGCACTTCCCAGCCATGCTGCACAGGGGAAGTGTCTGTGCACCTGATCACGGCTGTGTGCTCTCTGTGGGCTCCTGACACCATCCCCAGCAACGTGCAGGTACAGACACTGATCTGCTCCTCTGGAGGAACACAGCCCAG
>QUSF01000066.1:1273671-1312518 GCA_003676055.1 Chloebia gouldiae | reverse complement strand
GTACAGCCTCACCAAATCTGCTCCTCTGGAGGAACACAGCCCAGCTGAGCTCAGCCACAGCAGAACCAAAATGAGAGCAGGGGTGTTTGCCTTCCTTGCCCTTCCCTCACACAGTGACACTTACAAAATCAACAAACAAGCTTTCTCAGCCTCAGAGGACAGATGCTGATGGGCTGACTGCTCCAATTTGCAACTCCAGCAAGCCCCAGGTGGGGTCTGATTTGCTGGGCACATGGCCCTCACACAAAAAAAGGGAACAGGCTGTGTGGTGCCTCACCAGCCCCCAGCTCAGCTAACTAAGGTGGAAATAACATCCCAGGCAACTTGGTTCTGGAGTTATTCAGGCCTGGCTACACTGCTTTGATCTGTTCTCCTGTGGGTAAAACAGGATGGAAACACAGGGCTGGTGGGGATGACCAATGTCACATGGAACCAAGGAGGAAGGATAGAAAACAGATTTTTTTTAAAATGGGTCACATTAGAACTCAAAATATTTTTTTTTAATTGAAAAGGTTGAATAGTTTTTGACAGATAGAAGTACTTTTCTGTTTTCCTCCAGGCTTTTGCCAACGAGCAGTGCAGGGACGATCTCAGCTGTGGCTCCTGCCCACTCCAGTGGAGAAAGTCTCTAACAGAAGCTGGAGACTGTGAGCAATGGTGTGTCTCTCATCTCCTGTAGTATTTATGCTTTTACTATGAAAACATCCTCCCTCTGAAAGTGCTTTTTATCTCTGGCATCAGAAGAAGAGAGAAATGATGAAGGCAAAGCCTGCTCAGCCACCACCTTTAAGTGATTGGGTTTCTTCTTTCCTGCTTAGCAGATCAGCAAGAAGTTTTGCATTTTAAAGAGCTCTCTGATGCTATTTCAGCAGTTTCTTTCATTATTAAGCTGCATTCAGCTACTTTCCCCTTTTTTCTATTCTCCTAACTTCTTTCTCCAGATTAAAAGTAAAATAAAGAAGCAGACAGCAAAGACAGGGCTAAGCACAATTCCCTAGAGGCTTCCTCTTTGTCTTCTTCCTGGCATTATATTTTTGTGCCCTCTTGTAACAAAGGCCATTGCCTTTCCAGATGACTTGGATAGATTCTCTCTGCAACAAATCACATTTTATTGAGCTGACAGAGAAAACTGCTTCCTGGAAATCAGGAGAGGCACCTGTGGCACTCTGTGATCCGGGGAGGGAACGTCCCTGCCCCCTGGCAATCTGCAGGTGGGCTGCAGTGAATTTAAAGGATATTCCTGGAGCTGTTACCAGTCCAGTGCAGAACCTCTGGGAATCCCTTCACCTCCTCATTTCAGATCAAGCTTTTGATCCCACCACGACCTCTGTACTGCAGGACTGCAAGAAGGGAGCAGGAGCTGCTGGAGGTCACCACAAGGGATGTGACAAGGACACCAAAGCCAGGGAGAACTTGCTGGCACCTCTGAGAGTATTGGGTTTGCCAGGTTAAATTCCACTCCAGATTCCTGAGAAGTCTTCCTTCAATTGCTGGTGGAGTCAGGCGATTTTAGAAAGACAAATTCCATGTCAAATACAAGCTAAGGCTGCCTTTCAAAGATGGTGAACTCCTCTGTCCTGCTTCGTGCCTGCTGTACACAGGATTGGAAAGAACAACAGCTGTAACATCCAAAAAATAAATGAGTGGTTGCCTCTGTGAGTCTACTCTGGTCCAAGCTTGTTTATTTTGCACCTCTGGAGACACCAGCCCAGTCTCTGAAGGACACTTCAGAAGGACAACAAGAGATTTTAATGCAGCAATCCTGTCAGGTTTATGGAGACTGAAAAACTGAGAGGCATCAGTCCATTTTCTAGGTAGAGGCTTTAGGACTGAGCAGAAATGGGGAGACGTGGTACCAGGGGATGTCCTCCTCGTAGTCATCAGGATCAGAATCTTGCATTTTTGTCTGTAAACCCGTGTACCCATTTCTGTTATACTCATGTAAATGTTGCTAAGATATTCAAAGGTTACATAAATGTTTAAATATTTATGACAGCACTTCTACGAGCAGAGAGCTTTTTCCAGTGCCTCTTAAAGGAATCTCAATTTCAGTGAAAAAAAAAAATAAATTACAGGATAATCAGCAAAGAATAGTGGTGTTCAGCACTTCTCATACATGAGACTCCCTGTTCAGCTCGGTGTCATCCCTCTGCCACAGCAGGAAGGCACTTGGAGCTCATGCAGGTCAAGCTCTGGGAGCAGCCATTCATTGCATTAAGGAACACAGAGCACCAGGATCACTTATTCACCACAGACCAACACAGGAAATATCATTTCAGTCATTTACAGGAAATATTAGACAGTGAAAATCATCCCACACGCTTTTTGGATATTCCTGTCCTTGCTATAGAATTTCTCTCAAGATTTCTTTTTAACAGTGTGCTCTGTAGAAAGGGAATTATCCTCAATTAATTCTGCAGGTTTTGAAAGAGATACTCCGTGTGGCTCTCCAGCCTTGATTCCAATTAAACACCACGGTCTTACACACAAAGGAAATCCTCTGCTACATGAACATTAGGCTTCCTAAGAAGGATTTCAATGCCTGGCTGCATAATCCTGAATAATCAGTAACCTAGTGGAAAACTGAGGCTGTCTCAAGGCCCATCGTACTCTTTTTTTTTTTTTTCAAATTAAACTGTTTAAGTCTGATATAAGTTAAAGCTTCAGACCTGAGCTCCTCCATGCTATTTACAGCTTTGTGGCAATGTCAGAGCAGCTCTCAGAGTGGAAAGCTGCATCCAGGAGCTGCTGATTGCTCCAGAGGCTGGGCTTGCCAGGGACGCAGCTCAGGAGTGCACCAGGAGCTGCCTGCCAGCACAGAGCAGCCCTGCAGCCTGGCCAGCTCTCACCTGAACGCTGCAAAGGCTTGCTTTGCTCACCTTAGTGCAGGAATAACCCCCAGAGTCCTTCCCAGCCCCTTCTGGTGACCCCCCAGCACAGAATGGATCTGGTTTGTGAGCCAGCTCAGGAAGGATTGCCACGCTGGGCTCTCTCTGCTGAGCAGGGTCTGCATTTTCAGTATCAGCAGCCAGATTAGCAAAACTAAGCAGAAACCTCCCCAAAGCAAGAGAGCTTTTCTTGGGGAAAAGGCTGTACATTACCTAATCTCATTAGAGAGATTTCAGAGGCAGCCTTGCAGAGCAGCAGCACTACATTTAACTAACTGAATATCATTCACTACGACAGAACTGAGAGAGTAAAAGGGGTACAAATGCCAGCTGAGGCTGGAGGGCATCTATTTGCTCCCAAATGACCAGCTTCTGAAGCTGAACTGAAGCTGTGCTGAGCCACGGGAGCTCTCTGCTGCAGCTCACATTATCACAGAACCCAAAATCTGCCTTGCTTTGTGCACTCTCCAAACAGGCAATTTCTGGAAATGGGGACAAACAGAGAGCTTGGCTCCTGCTCACTGGGGATGTGGCAGCCCATACATGCAGCACGGCCCCAGATATCTTTTTTGGCAAGGCAGGATCCCAGGGTGGAATCACTTTTAATTCCATCTCACTGTTCGGGCAGTGGTTGTGCATTTCCATCACAGTGCTTGTCATTCCTTAACTCAGTGTGTATCTACAATACACAGATGCACAGTGAGTAAATTACAACCAGGGGCAGAAAGCAAAGTAGAATCAAACCACCCTCTCTTCTGACTCTGTTACTCAGACAGGTCTGGAGCAAACTCATCATTCTCTCATCACCTGCAGCTGCCTCAAGACTGGAGCTGTTTCTCCCATTTCCCTTCCCAGTCCCGATCTTGAAGCTCTGGAGGTGATTTTGAAGCACCTTCTGTGGAACTGGAGGTGCTGTTGCTGCTGCTGTGGGTTTGGGCTGTCCTGGTTCTCCACCCCAGTGCAGGAAGGCAGCTGGGTGAAGGCACGAGGTGACAGGCAGGGAAGTCTGCAACGATGTAGTCTGGAAGTTTCTTCAGCTGCCCTTGGAATTTTTGCCCATTGTGTGACAGCAAGGTATTTACAGCTTTGGTTGCTGAATGTACCTCAGTCCATGCCCATTTTGAGTTCCAGTTTCCACAGGCTGGCTCCTGGGGGTGTGGGGCTGACCCTGCCTGACAGAACATCTCCTGTGAAAGCTCCAACCACTGCTGCCCTCCTTACTCTGCTGACATCTGGCAGAAGTGTGGGGTAAAACTTCATTTTTATAAAGCTCCTCTCAAGTTCTGCTGCTCTGCTGATGTATATTGATCCCATAAATCACAGGACTGGGGGAAGTATGGAGGAGGGCACGGAGGAGGACTTTCCATTTGTTATCCTGTTCAGAATACAACACACCAGCTTTGCCAGAAGAAAAACCTTCAAAGCCACGAGGCTTCAGAGCAGCAAAACAATGGCATTTCCACGCTGAGACTTCTCCCCTGTTTTTAAAGCTGTTCAGTTTGACACAAATGTTCACAGAGCATCAGAGGGGGAGCCAGCAGAGCACAGGCTGCTGGCTCTGGGCTCTCAGGGAGATGCAGCTGCTGCTCTCCAGGGCTTTCAGGCTGGTTTTGGGCGTGGGCAGGGGGAGCTGCACTTGCAGCTCCTCAGCTGCTGAGCACCAAAGCTCAAACCTCCAGGGAAGGGAACTGTTGTGTTCTTCAAGCAGGAGACCACAGCTGTTCCTGCAGGTGACCCAGGAGCCTGAGCAGGGTTGGCTCTGAGCAAAGAGCACAAAACATCAGCAAAAGCAGCAAAATCCACCTGAGCGCCCAGCAGAGGGCAAGGAGCCTGTGCATGCACCTGCAATTGCTTTAATGGATCCAGACAGATGGATCCTATTGGTAAATTCCAGCTTAGCCAAAGGAAATTTGCCTTTTGCTTCCTTTTTAGTGCCATAATAAATTTTGTGTCCACTTTTGAAAGGTTGGACCACTGTGTGAAAGTCTAGAGCACTCAAAGGCATTTAAAGTTCATGAAATCAGCTGTAAATTTGGAAATAAAGACTGGGAACTATGAGATAATAAAAGAAGTAAAAGGAGTTGCAGTCAGCACATTCAAAACAGTGCACTGAGCTGCCCTGGGACCATGAGCATCACTGGGAAACTCTTACCTGCTCTTTGCAGATAGATCTGAAATTCAGATTTCCACAGGGTTCTGTTACTGAGAAGAATGAAATTCAGCCCAACTGAAGTCAAAATTATTATAAATAAGCTTTGAGCTGATGGCCAGTTGCTGGGCAGGAGCATTACCTTTCAGCTCTCTACCAGAATTACAGGACATTTATTTGATACTAAATATTACAGGCCCAGTGCAGACAGGCACTGAGCATCTTCAGCTTCTGGCCTCACTGTCAGGTTTGGCTGAACCCCAATCACCAGAAATTCCACACAATTAAAAGCACACAAAAATATCTGCCTGAACCTCTAGATGATAATATAAATAATTATTAAATATCTCTCAATAGCTCTCATCAATAACTCCATTTTTTTTTGCCCCTAAGTTTGTGATTTAAGGTGATCTACAGGCTTTACTTGCACTGTAAGCTCATGCACACAGCCCTTGTACCACGGGCTCTGCCCAAAAGACAAAATTTATGATGACTGGATTTTATTTTTAAGCAGAAAGGTTATTCCCAACAAGGTCCCTACACCAGGATTTCACAGAGAAAGATATTTCTAAAGAATTGAACATAAAAGCTTGATGGAGAATTTCAAAATGAATTAAGGATGAAAGGTCTCTGTGCTCATTTGAAGCTTTCTGAGTGCTTTTTAAAATCTAAACCAATTGAAGATGTCAATTTGCCTTGAACCCCAAACCACTTCCCCATGTAAAGAAAGAAATTTTGTGGAAACAAGAACATTCTAGATGGAAAAAAAAACAACCTAAAAAGCCTTTTTTCCTTTATGATGAGACGAGAAAACCTTTTTGTTCCAAGCACTTAATTGAGCTGTGTTTTTCAGCCAGCTGTGTGTTTTACAGCACTTAGCACTCGTGTCACAGCCACATCCCTCCAGAGGTTCTGCATCTATCCCAAGCAGGCAGGAGACACCTCCTCTCACCACCTGAGCAATTTCCAGCTCTGCAGAGAAGGAAATGGCACCAGGAAAACGTCCCTGGCTGCTCCCAGTGAGTGCTGTGCTAACCTCCAGTTATTTGTTCCACCTCAGCCTCAGAGTGCCCAGGCAGGGGAGGCTCCTGGAAGCCTCTCGAAATGTTCTGATGGGGCAAACACGGTTGTGAGGAACCCTTTTAGTGCAGGTAAATTATTTCTGCAGAAAGTAAGAGCACAGCAGGGCCCCAGGTGCTAATCAAAGCACACGGTGCTTCAGGAGAACGTTCTTCCCAAACAAATTGCTGGAGAACTGCGACAGGCCAGGCTGTGCTGCAGTTATGCAAGAACAAACTCCTTTTGGAATGAAGTATGCAAATGCACCAAACTTATAAAGTGTGAAAACCTGTGATCCATCATCCATTTTTGGCTGTATTCCCTGGGGGGCTTTGTCTGCCCTAAATGTCCCTGAAGGCCCTTCAATAATTACAACTGCTTTTTATTCCCTTAATTCTGTGTGGCCTCTGTTTTCAGGTAGCCCCAAAAGGCACCGCCTGCACAACTGGGAAGGCCCTGCAGGACTGGCTGCAGCAGGAGGAGCTGTGCACACTCTCAGCAGGCTGCCAGCCCTGCATGCAGCTGCTGGGCAGCGCTCGCCCAGCCCAGCCCCCCCAGGCACAGCTGGAAAGGCGATGGGGAACATCTGGAGCAGCAGGGCTCACAGCAGAGCTGCATGGAATCCACGCACAGAGGGCCTGGGGTGAAATTCCCCAGGATAAAAACGACACTCGGGGTGGTGGCTGCACAGCTGCACCTCACCCTTCCCAAAAACCCCTCTCCTCACGCTGGGGGAACAGCAGCAGGGTTTATCTGCAGGAGCTGATTCAGTGGTTCTTGCCAGGCTGTTTTCCTTTTGCAGGTGAAATGTGGACAGCAGAAGGCACGGGGTGGCAGGGACTTACTTTAATGACGTCCTCCCCGGAGGATTTGCACTCCACGGCCTCGGAGATGTCCGTCACAGCACTGTTCTCCTCGATGGACACCACCTTGATGGGCACGGCCACCGTCCTGCCCGTCAGGATGGCCGTGTTCAGGATCTCCGTGTCCTGCACCCAAAACAAAGCACAGCCCTGCTCACACCAGCCCTGGGTGCCCCAAGAGCTCAGCTCACCCCCACAGAGGTGCAACCTGCTGAAAGGCAACGAAACCCCAGCCCTGCTTGATCTGCTGGATAAACACCCACAGCAAAAGGCGACCCTGGCTCAGGGAAGAAATGGTGATGTCTGCTGCAGATCAGGAGGCTGAAGGATAGCTTTATTAAATCTATACTCTATTACATTAATATACTATTTAAAGAGAGATTATCCTATTCTACATCCTTACTCCTTACTTACCTATTTAATTAATTAATAAACTCGTGACTCTGTGCTGAGAGCCCGAGCACAGCTGGGTCCCTTTGGCCACTGACCCCAAACAACTTCACCAGAATCCAACCCAGCCATCCCTGCAGGTGAACAATCTCCAACCACATTCCACATGGGGAAACAAAGGAGCAGAGGTAAAGATTGTTTTCTCTTCTTCTCCCTGTGCAATCCTGAGACACAGAATCAGTCTCTGTGTCCAGAGAATGGGAATGTCACAAACACTCAGTGCTGCACTCTGTTCAACAGCATCATTCTCTAATTTCAGGTCAGGCACACCCCACAGGTATCTCCTGCTTCTGAGATGTGTGGGGTTATTCCCAATATTTACTTTCCAGTGATTTCAGAGCTTTTACGAATATTGACTTGACTGGCAATGTTTGGGTAAGGATGAAAGAGCCTCCAAAGTAAAAATGAATCCAAGCCCATTGCAGAGATGGGGCCTCTCTGTGAACTTTGTGTCTGGAGCTGTTTCAAGATTATTTAATTTCCTCTGATATGGCCAATGAAGCAATGTAAGGAATCCAGAAGGAGTTAGTGATGCTGTTAACTGCAGGGGAAATAACAAGGAAATTTGAAGTCTGAACTGGGGTTGTGGCATATAAAAACCTTTCAATGCACCATCGACCAGGCCAACACTTGGAACTCCTCAACTGTGTCAGCATCACTGTATTCCCAAGATTCCCATGCAGGAAAAACTTCAAAGTTTTCTCCAGCTTTTCAGCTTTCAATATAAAGTGAATAAAATATTCAGCAAATTCCTCAGCACTGAAGTCATAGGGACTGCAGCCACTGATGGCAACAGCAGCAAAATGGGGCTCTGACACTGTTGATACTGTTTTCAATTCAAGTTTAGTGAGTCTGAAATTTAGGTCAGATTTTCTTTTCATCTGGCAACTTGTTATATCTCAGGTTCTCCTGCAGCTCTCTTAAGAAATCCCATCAAACTTAAAAGGAAATGCTAAAAAGGAATGTTGACTGCTCTAGAAATGTAAGAACCCCAAATCATTCCTCCTGCAGCATGAGAGATCCCCAAGGGATGGTGCCCATCCAGCCACAGCTCTGAGCAGAGATGGAAACCTTTTGCCTTCACCTCCTCTGAAAGCACCAATAACTCATGGATATTACACAGATTAAGAAATACTGATGCATAAGCAATTAATATATTACACACTATACTAAAAGCAATTTTCAGCTCTGCCATTTCCCTTCCTCAGGCTCTAAGTTCTCTGCGATATTTAAAACCAGCCAGAAAAAAAAAAAGACCAAGGAACAAAGCCTTGATTTTATTGTCTTTTTTTGTTTAGAACTAAAATAGAGAAGCATGTATCCTATACCCCTGGATATGGAACAGCCTCATGGCACAACTGCTGCCTCCTGTGTTCCCTTTATATTGCTGCAATAAAGCCAAAGGCACTTCAGGGAGAATCAGCCATTGTGTGCACCACAAAACCTGAGAGACAACTCTGAGCAGCCCAGGAAAGCATCCACGGCCCAGGACTCCTCCAAGGCTGAACTGAAACAGACCAAAACGAAAGGAGCTCAAGCAGACTCTGTCTGTCTGTCTGTCTGTCTGTCCGTGAGCAGCCTGAGCCACAGCACCCAGGTTTGCTTCCCTGCATTCTCCCACCCCCTGCAACAGCCCTGGACATCCACTGAGAAGCACAAATCCCATCTTCAAGGGCATGTCTACAGCAAAAATGTGGGGACAGCCTGGATGTGGGAAGAAAAGATGATTGCTGCAGATCAGGAGGCTGAAGGATAGCTTTATTAAATCTATACTATATTACATGAATATCCTATTTAAAGAGATGCTGTACTATTTCTTACTTACCCATCTAACTAATTAATTAACTCATGACTCTGTGCTGAGAGCCCGAGCACAGCTGGGTCCCTTTGGCCACTGACCCCAAACAACTTCACCAGAATCCAATCCAGCCATCCCTGCAGGTGAACAATCTCCAACCACATTCCACATGGGGAAACAAAGGAGCAGAGGTAAAGATTGTTTTCTATTCCTCTCCCTGTGCTTCTCCTGAGACACAGAATCGTGTCTCTGTGAGAATGTGCCACCAGGACAACAATTTCCCTCCAGCAGCACAGGAAACCCAGCAGCCAGCAGAGGTGGAGGCTCCTGCATCTCATTTTAAAATGCAATATACTGCCCTGGCTGCAGGCTAATTCAGGAGTACACCAACAGCATTCCTAAGAAACTTTCAGGGAGACTATGAGTTCATTTAAAATGAAGGCATTTTTCAAGATCACAATATCTTTGCCATTTCCACATTCTTTAATTTTTAAAATCCCCCAAGAACTAATCTATTTTCTGTACAGGCAGCAAGTAGAGTTTTAAAATGAAGTTTATTTTATGTGACAAAAAAATTGAAAGCATCTGATAGAAGTGTTTGGACTTGTTCCCCGAGAAATTAAAAAATGAGGGAAGTAGAGTAAATGAAAAAAACAGAAGGAAGATGCACTGTAAGTCAGCATCAATATCCAGGTCAGAAAGAAGTTTCTGCAAACGAATTGCAAACCCTAAAAAAGCCAGGGCTGGCACCTCCACAGCTGAAGCAGAGCTACACAGATAATCTTCATGGAAACAAGGCAGATTGCAGCTCTGGCTTTGGAAGCCTCCAGCTGTCTTGGCAGCACAATGCCCAAATCCCAACAACATCTGACTCTGATACTGCAGAGGCTGAGCTGGCTTTCTTGCCTGAAGAACATCTACAAACTCCCAGTTTGGAAGGTTCTTTCCTGTTACCAGGGCATCCCTTCAATGGGTACAACATATAAAGGAAATAATTACTATTTAAATGCATTTAATTAACAAATAGTATAATTAAATAACAAATTTTCCTCTAGTGATTAGAGGAAAACCCTAGTGGTTAGGCTCAAGGAGGTATCAAAGGAGAGATCTGAAAGCAAATCATTGAATTTTGTGTGTAACAAATTACTTTAAAATGTATTGGCAGAATTTGATGCAAAACCACCGCTGTCCAGGAGATCTCCAAGCTTTCCTCCTTGAGCTCAGAGCACCATCAGCCTCCACTCACACTCTGGTCAGGGTAGATTTGGATAAAATCCACAAGCAGCAGCCCTGGCCTCAGCACGTCCCTCCCCAGCTGCAGGACTGCCTTTCAGGAACGTCCCCTCCTCCTTAGGAAGGGGAAAGAGCACCCCTAAGGCAGAGCTCCAGGCTCCAAAGGGCTCCAAAGGGCTCCAAAGGGCTCCAAAGGGCTCCAGGCAGAGCTCAGCAGGCTGTGCTCACACCTGCTCATGCAGAGCCAGCTGCCCCAGGGCTGCCTCTGCAGTGATCTCACATTTCATCCATCCCTTTCCAGCCAGGGAACTCGCACCGATGGCAGTGGGAGCTCTGCTCAAAGAGCAAGAATACAAAGTATGGCTTGGATTTAGCTGAGGAGCAAACCTTATGTTCATCCAGCCTCTCAGTTGTACGAAGGCAAGCATTCAGCCATGACTGATTCAGGAACTAATTCAACATTAAATTGTGGCAGAATGAGGAAGCAAAGTGACAGCTGTTTAATTAAACTCTAAATCCGATTAGATGGTGTTATCAAGAGAAATCCATGGGAGCCTGAGGTCATGAGAATGGTCCAGTGTGCAGGCTGGAAATTCTGTGAGTGGAGCCTCCCAGGACGATGTTAATTGTGCTCAGCATCCAGGTTTGACCCTCACACAGCCACGCCACCTCACCCGTGCCAAACCTGTGGCACAGACCTGAAGGACTGACACAAAAATGCCATTTCTGTTTTGACAGGGAAAGTTGCTTGGGAAAGGGGCACTTGGACACTGTCACCCTTGAAACGAACCCAGCAGCTGTCTCACAGAACAAGGACAGAGCCAGCAAGCCCTGGCTGCTGACAGCGCTGCAGTGGAGACAAAGCCCAGCCAGGAGAGCTCCAGGAGCTGGGCTGTGCTCACTGAGGTTCCCCACCACCCTGAGGAACGCTGTGACTGCCTGGCAGCACCTTTGAAGAGCAGATGGAGATGAGGAGATCTGAACTGCCCATGCCAGCTGCAAACAGCCCGGGTAAGGCAGGAGGGGCACTGAGCTGTCATCACAGCTCCAGAGCAGCCACAGAGCTGCACTCGCTGCAGGCAGTGGGGCTGGAGCGTGAGCCGGCCATGGCAGTGGCTGTGCCTTCAGTTATCAGCGCTGCTGAGATTACAGCTGATAACAAAACAACAGTGGCAGGCAGCAGGCTCTGCTCATCTCCACAATCCCACGATTAGCAGTGAATTACACATTGTGCTTGCTGCCAACTGCGTCCTCTGGCACTCCACACCCACGGGACTGGGTACGGGAGGGGAAGGAAGCTGACATTCTGCTCCCGAAGTTCTCAGCACACCCTGAAGAAGAACAGGGGAGCTCCTAGAGTGTGGATATTCCCAGTTCAGTCAGAGAGAAAAAGAGAAAGGTTTCTGCCAGGCTAAGCCTGGGGAAAAGTCTGGGAGGAATGAAAACAATCGATTACCTTGCTTTCCATTCATATTGTTTACAGATCTGTTCTACCACACTGAGCCAAGCCCAGTGGGCCAATCAGGTGAAATGGTTTTCCTTTAATGCCAATGGAATTAATGTTCACAATGTTCTCTATGAAAGAGAGAGGTGCTTTTGAGTAAAGATCATGCTTTGCCTTCTGAAGATGGAGTCTCTTCGTTCCCATCCCTGCCTCAACACGACAGACCCAGGGTTTGGGTGACTGGGGACCCCTGAGCAGCAGTGGGGAAGGGCAGATTTCATGGGCTGGATGTTGGGCTGCTCTTTCACTTGATTCCAGTACCACTGGCCCATCACATCTCAGTCCTGCTCTTCATTTATCACTTCATAAATAGGAGGGCTTTTAGTTCGTGAGTAATGTCAGCTGCAGGAGGAACGGGGAGCTGCTGTAAGGGAGTGAAAGCAAAAGGGGACAGCCGCTTCCTTAACAGCATCCCTCAGTCTCCAAACGTGGATGCAGGTGGAATCCAGGTCACTCCATGACTCTAAGGTCCACACTGCCAAGGAAAATGTCAGCTAAGGAGTGAATTAACTGTGGAGAAAAATCAGGCCATTCCACATCTACATAAGAAACAGATTTAGTGAATACAAGTTGCCGTTTCTGCAGTGTGTTTCTGACGAGGACAGGAGAACAAAGGAGCTCAGAGTTTCCTTTGGATGCTAATTGCAGCTGACACAGCCAGCACTGTGAGCTATCCCCTCCTCTTACAGCTCTGTTAAATACAACAGCACACGGGAATTCAGGGCAGCACCTGCCCCCGAGAACAAGCAGAGCCCAAACATCTCCCCTGGACAGAGCTGGGGCTGCCACTCTGCTGTCCCTGCCCTGCACAGCGCCTGCCTGAAGAGCCCGAGATGGCTCTGGGTGCTCAGGAGCCCTGCAGAGGGACAGGAGGGGTTTGGAACAGGGGATGTGGGTGCCCAGGAGCCCTGCAGGGGAACAGGAGGGGTTTGGAACAGGGGATGTGGGTGCCCAACAGCCCTGCAGAGGGACAGGAGGGGTTTGGAACAGGGGATGTGGGTGCCCAGGAGCCCTGCAGAGGGACAGGAGGGGATGTGAGTCTCCAGGAGCCCTGCAGGGGAACAGGAGGGGTTTGGAACAAGGATGTGAGTCTCCAGGAGCCCTGCAGAGGGACAGGAGGGGATGTGAGTCTCCAGGAGCCCTGCAGAGGGACAGGAGGGGTTTGGAACAAGGATGTGGATACCCAGGAGCCCTGCAGAGGGGCAGGGAAGGGATGTGGAACTGGGGACACAAGGGAGGGATTCAGACTCCCTCGAGTGGGATCTTTCCCACTTCCAGGTCGATCCCAGCACTGCTCAGGCTGTTGGGCCCCTCAGCAGCTCCTCCTGGGGCTGCAGCACTGCCAGTGGCAGCTTCCCAGGGCCAGCAGGAGACAGAGCAAAGCTGGATGGGAATTTTCTGGGCCCAGCACAATCTTCCCTGTAGCTTTTGTGGACAGTGTAATTTATGATCAAGATCTAAGTGTCTCTTCAGAATGGGAACTCAGTGTTCTGCAAATGCAGTGCCCTTTTAATCAAGGATCTCGTCTCTGTTTAGTCTCCACATTAAGATAAATCTTAATTACTGGCCCCCTGCATTAGCAACAAACCGTTCAGTTTTCTTCCCTGCTTGCAGAGTTTTCAAATACCCTGCCAGTGGAATTTTGGAGGCCTGATAAATTACAGTCTGCAGACAAAAAGGGGGATGTAGAATACATTAAGAGACAGGGACGCAGAGCAGTTTCTGTGGATCCTGGGATGACTAATCCCCACTCTCCTTGCAGTGAATCCATCCTGTTAGCATCCAGACGTGCAGAAGGGAGCATCACCCGTGATTACTTTGATTTAGCAGATGCAGGCTGGGTTGCTAAATGTAATTCTATCATCTGTCAGAAGGGAGCCTCCCTTACAGAGGAAGAAAGGACTGGAGCACCCAACTGGTTCTGTCTGCAGTTAGTGCTGTGCAAGGCTGGCACTGCCAGGTCTGCGTGTGGGCACCCAGGCAGGGACAGAGCTCTGGGCTCTACCCACATTACTGGGACAGCAGAGGTCTGTCACTGTGAACAAAACAGTGAAATTCTATCAGCATTCCATGAGAAAAGGCCATGAATGCTGCTCTGGCCAGCAGGAAGCAACAGGCACACCCTGGGTTATGAGCAGGAGGGACTGCTGGGATCCTGAATGCTGAGAATTTTAAACTTTCTGTGCTTAAAGACCCAGACCCACAAGAGAAAACTGCATTTAACCTGAAGTCGTAGAACAAGCTTTTAAAATTAATAGCACTAGGATTACGAGCATGCAATTAGTTAAAAATCTATAACATCACAAAGTAGAAAACTTAAAAGTTTAAAATTTTAAAATATAAAAATAAATATAAAACAAAATAGAAGTTTTAGGGTGAATGAAAGTTCTTCTTTACCTTCTTCTTCCTTCTTCTTCATAGGTTTGAGTGATGTTTTGTGATTAAACAAAAAATTTCGCATTGCAGACTTCAGTTATTGAGTTAAAAGGGAAAATAATCTAAGTGTCCTTCCTTAATTAGATAGTTTAGTGTGAAAAGACCTTATAACAAGAGTTAGTTAGCCATTTTGTACCTTGTTAATAAAAGACTACAAAACTCACTGTGGTGAGAAATAATAAACACCTGAGCCCAAACTTAAATCACCGTCTCAAGTGCCTTCAATCCCAACCTCAAAAAGCCAACGAGGAACCTTCCCAAAGGGACCAACCCTGACAAATTCTGCTTTAAGCTGAGGGCTGATGAATGCCCCTCCTGCAGAGCTCGTGGGAGAGGAATTACCCTGGCACACAGGGCAGATTTCTGTGGCTGCTGCCCTTCCCTCACCTCAGCTCTGGAACTGAATAAAGAACCTTTAACAGCCAGCAGAGAGGCAGAACCACAGCACCATGATGCCCATGAAGCTCCTGTCGCTTCTTCCACTTCTGAACAACTCAGAATTAAATTCGGATTTCTTTTAACAGATTTGTTTCAGAAGTAAACACTTACTTCACTGTATTTGTTATACTAACTTTCTCATATGCAGTTCATAAAACCAATTCAAAACTTAATTTTGGAGCTGTATGAGTTTGCCACAGGCAAACTGAGACTAACCAGGAAATCTTATTTCCTCTCCCTTGTGAAATAAGGATCTAAGCACTTGCATTAATATTTCTACCAGTCAAGTTCCACTGCCTGAATCTGAGGGTGCTGAGGCTGATCTGAACCCTGCCACTGAGCTGAAGGAATTTTAAATGCTTTATGGACTCCAAGGATTAAGTCCCAAGGACAATGTCCTGCTCTAAGTGACTGGGGTACTGCATGATACAGGGATGATTTTTATGGTCCCTGTGGAGGTTGTGAACTTGTTTTATTTGGGTAGATTAATATGCCATGGATTCTTAATGAGTTCTTTTCTCCTTCTAATAGGCAGCATTCATGTACTGCAAGTTCCTGAAGCTCCTCAGCTCTTGGCCCTGCACTTGGCTGCAGTCTGTGGATCTCAGCTCCAACCACAGTGGAAGTGGAGCAGGCACCTTCTGCCTCAGTGCTTCACTTCAATTTGGTCTGGTTTGAAATCAGCAAGAGGAACTTTCTACTTGCTCTTTTCTTACTTTGGCTGTACAGTTTTAATTTTTGATAAGCAAAATCTGTATCAAAGACACCACAAACTCTTGTGCAACCGCTATGAAAATGTGGTCATAAAAATTCAGAAAATAGTCATTATTATTTCCTATCCTTGTACCTAGAATGTTTTTCCTTTTCAAATAGTTTATTGATTTCACTGATTTCACAGCAGCTCCACATAAGCAAACCACACAGAGGGCAGGAACAAGATTATTGCATTAATAAGAGCAGATACTGTACAGACATCAGAAACTCACTGCAGTTAAAAAGATGAGAGAGTGACACGGGAAAATTAAATTATTGATCAGACACATGTCTGATAGACTGGTGAGCCTTACAGAAACTAAACCTGGCATATATCTAGAAAAAGGAAAATTAAATATATACAGCATATATAACCACAGATGCAATTACTTCCCCCTTCCTCAAGCAGAAAGATGTTTTACCTTCAGGGGCTGCTTGTCCAGATCCTGCTGGAGGCTCCTGGCCAGAGAAGCATCCTTGAAAGAGGCTGCTCTGCTCATTGTGTAAGTCAGGGATATGACAGGCAAGGGGACCAAAGCCATTTGTTTAAAGCACCATTTTCTTTGGTAGTGTACCCTGGAGCGATCCCAGTGACCATTAACTTTATCTGAGCATCTCAGCAACTTCCAGGCTGAAAGAGGCTTGAGAAAACATCAGTGTGCTTGAGAGCTTGGCCTTTTTGTCCTGCTCTACTGGATGGTCTAATAAAAGACATCACCTCCAGCCACAAACCTGACTTCACTTATGGAATTACTCTGATTTTTACTCTTCAGGGCTGGACCTGCCCTGCCACTACTGAAGCAGGGGAGATCAGCATCCATGTTTAAGCAGGGGATTTTCCTTCACACAGAACTGTCACCCTGTTCTTCTAAAAGTTTTAAAGTTCTTTAAAAAGTTTTCTATGCCTTCTGATATTTACATATTTCTACTAGAGTTCCTCACACCCTGTTCATGAAAATAATGATTGTTTTACATTCTTTGTGAGAAGAGAGAATTGATAAACTATTAGTTTAACCAGTGTAGTTAGAGGAGTAACAATTTCACCCTCCAATCCACTATCACTTTTAAAATTCTCTATATTACAAAGTCAGAAATAAAATCTATTTACTTTTACTCTTTTATCCTAGTATAAATGCATGAGTGACTTTGTATGATAATACAGCACAGAGCCAGCAGTACAGAATGATCCTGTTGATAGCAAAAGGGTTTTAAATTCATGGGGATGTGGGGAGTTAGAAGGCTGAGAAAATTACCCTGGGAAAGTATAGGCCTTGTGCTTTCTAGAACTGCACCTGTGTAACCAGTACCTGATAAATGATATAATTGTTAGAAGCGATGATTGTTTAGTAATTAAATATAATTGCTGTTTAATCATAAGAATAATCACAAGAAACTGTGGCCAGGGGATTGAGAGAGATCACGAGAGATTCATCCTTGAATAAGATCAATGTATACAATAGAACAATATAAGTGTAATAATATGTAAGTTATGTAAGGATAGAATATAAAATACGTTCAGCTCGAGAGCCATGTGGGAGTCAGAGTTGGGTCTGCACCCCTGATCCCAGAGCTCTCCAATCAAAGCCCCTGCAGATAATGACAGCCCGTGACTCTGTGTGCTCCTGAACAGTGTCAGCCAAGCCCTTGCAGTGCAGCCCAGGAAATAAATGCCATTACCATGGGCTTACAATGCCCTTTGTAGGGATGAGCCAGAGAGGCAGGGGAGGCAGAGGCTGACTGCAGACAGACACGTGGCTCCCACCCCGCCAGACAACTCCTGTTTGTGCCTAGCAGAGCTCCCAGGGCTTAATGAGCAGCCCATAATTTGGATGAGGTAAGAGCAGCGAGGAGGAATTACTGAGTCTGGAATGACTTATTTATTACCACAGCAGGCTGACTCCTGCAGCTTCCAGGCAGCCTTAAAGCATATGCCTCAGGATACCTGTGCCAGCTGGCAGCTCCCCTCTCAGCCTTCCAATTGACATTTTGTCCCAGCTCCAGCAGCCAGAGCAGAGAGAGGCTCCTCTGCTGGCTCAACCGAGCAGCAAGCTGTGTCAAACTGCCCAAAAAAAAGGCACGGAGGAGCCTGGACAAAGGGATTGCTGAGGACGCCCAGGTCTGGAAGTGATGGCTTTGGTTTCTGCTGCTGACATCATCTGTGCAGCAGGAGGCTCCTGCCTTCTGTCAGCTCCCCAAAATGAGAGCTCAAGAGCACAGAGAGGTTACAGCACGCCTGGACCTCAGCCAGCCCTGTGCTGCTTCAGAACACAAAAGGAAGAGAATTCACCTTTAAATCACACAAAGGTGATTTCTGCCCCCACGCTCTCCCCCCAAGCTACATCCTGGTAAAGTCTGGTTTATGCAAATGAAAATAAAAGTGTGATGGCAGAGTAAAAAATGTCCACATTGAAGAAGGAGAAGAGATGAAGTGGTTCTCCCTGTCACGGCATACAGAGAGTGGAGCTCAGTAATAACCTCAAGGCTTGAACTGCAAGCAGCAGTTTGGGGTAGAAGGTGTAAATAAATGTGCAATTCTGCAGAGCCGTCCTGTATGTGAGCACATTATGGGGTGCAGTAACACTCTGCCAGGCCTCTCAATACTGAATTTACAGCCTAATGTTTCCCTCTGTCATTTTCTCCAACTTCCCAGCGAACTTGAATTATTTTTACACTTACTTAGTTTAAGGAAAATACTCATTCCACAGCCTCCAAAGGACACAGAGCTCTGTTCCTACAGGACCTTGGGGAGCAGAGTACAACACAGTCACTCCTCTGGCACTGACACTCAGCATTCAACAGTCACCTACTGCAATTAATAAAACTGCACTGTTGCTATTTTTCACTAATAGAGGATTTCCAAAAGCAAATTACAGCCATAAATTACATCATTACAGCCTGTATTATTGTTCTGTAGGGTAACAAATCTTGCAGAAAGACAATCAGCTCTGCTAGAGGAAAAAAAGCACAGAGGACAAATCAGATGACTGGGACCCGATTAAAATTAATGTCAGTGGTCCTTATTTTCCATTTGCCTGCTGAAATTCCCTCTTTCACCAGCGTGCTGGTGGTCGTGCCACGGTGCTGGAGCAGTAAGTATTAGGCATGATTTGTTTCTGAGGGGGAAACCCATCTTGATCAGTCCGTGTTTGTGTGGATTCCCCCTGCAGTTTACCTGGGGTCTAAGGACACCCACGGCAATGGGGCCATGGAGAGCAGGGGTGGGCTGGGAATTCCCTCAGCACACGGCATCACACGGAGAGCTGGGGCACTAAGGCCTGCTTTAAAGAGGTTTTTTTGGTGGTCCAAGCTTCTGGCACCCCTCTGGTTCTGGGATTATGGAAGAATCAAATCCCATCCGTGCTGCTGCACAGAAGAGCCAGAAGCACAGTGCCAGCTTTGTCCCCTGCACTGTGCTGAGCCCTGTCCTGCTCCTGTGGTTTATCTCCCTCGAGCAGAACTACTGAGTTTGAAGTACAGATTCCGAGTGAATTCCATGACAAACATCCTCAGTGAGCAGCACCTGTCTGGATAATGAACTGCAAACTGAGAGCAGGGCAAGGCAAACATGCATCCAGAGCAAATTGAAGGTGAAAAGTTCCTGGGTTTTTAAGGTTTGGGGGCAGTTCATTAAAACACTGAGTCTTATAAAAGCCATGGTGATTTTTTAACCCCATGCTCCCTCATTATATCCCATTAGAGTAAAGCATTTTCTGTTGTCCCCGTCGTTTCACTGTCCAAGCTGTAACACCTCAGGACCTCATCAATTAGAGTTCAGCCTAAACAATTCACAGTTCTGCTAGGCAAATATTTCACCTGCTGGTGAAGAGTGAGGCATCCCCCAGAAATATCAGAACTCTCCTTACAGATCAAAATCGTCATTAGAAGCTGCCAACGAAGAGAAATCCCTCCTGGTTTTCTGTATGGTCACAGCTATCCCACCTCAGCTCGGGCTGAGAATCTGCTCTGTCCTGGCCTGGCAGCCCCTGCTCAGCTGCCACCTCCTGCAGGCGACAGCACGAGGGGCTGCAGACCACCTACCCTCCAGGGAAAAGCACAGCTCGTTTGGACAGTGGATGTGTATTTACCAGCTAAGCCTAGACAATCACCAGTTAGCTAAAGAGAATGAGAAAACTCGAGCTGAGGCACAACTGGTGCACTAGTTCCAGAGGAGAAGGCATAATCCAGCAGTGGAGACTGCTGAGTGCAATTCCCTTTCCCAAACAAAGCTCTCCCGGCTCCTCTTCCTCCTCGCCAGCCCTGGCAGCAGCAGCTCTGTGCTGCAGAGTCCAGCCAGGCAAGCAGAGCCTGCAGAGCTGGCCCTGCTGAGCTCTGCTCACAGCCTGAACTGAGGATACCTGTTAGAGCTCCCCTGCCTTTCACTCCAGTTCTCTGACAGCTGCAAGCTTCTGCAGGCATCAGCCTCTGGAGCTGCTCTGCTCCTGCTGGGCAGCGCCTCTCTGCCCTCCTCCATCTGCCAGGGCAGCACCCAGGGCTGGGCACAGCCCTCAGCAGCTTCAGCTTCAGCAAAAGCCAGCCCTGGCGTGTCCTTCTCAGGCAGCACCAGGTGGGAGCACAGCTCACTCTGTGCTGGCACGTGTGCCAGCTGGGAACTGCCTCTGTGCTTACGTTCAACAGCCCCAGTTTAATCAGCTGTCACTTCAAATACTCACTGCTGGTTAACGTGTCTTCTTCTGAGGGGCACTGCCACAAAGCTGGACCAACTCTTCAAACAACCCCCAAAATACAGCACAAGAGCAACACAAGCTGCAGATTCCACAGGTTAATGCAGAGCCATGCACTGACACCAGTGCCAGCTGTGCTGTCCCTCCTGCCCCTTTCAGGGAGCTCCTTTTCACTGAACCTTGACCCAACCCCCTGACTTTGATCAGCTTGGCTCACACACAGAATTCCCTAGAGCTTTCTGGCACTCCTCTTCCAGGGGAGCATTTTGGTATCAGCACACCCAGCAGCCAATAATTTACTTTGTGTCGCACTGCACATTCTTTTTGTTCTGCAATTTCTTGTTTGGTTAGCAGGACTTGCCTCTTGTCGAGACTAAGAAGCATCTATTAAGCCTCATATTAACATTTCTCAGAGATCTTTAAAAATCTGGAAGTTATCTGGCCCCACCTCTCCTCAGCATCTTAAAAACCCCAAAGTAATCCATCCCACAGCATTGTCAGACTGGGGGATGCTGCAAGAGGAAATTGCACATACTCATAGAAAATGGCATACAGCTGGATCCAATGGGAATATTCATTCCAGCCAGCTGGGATAGCCTTACTGATCCATTCTCATTTCCTGCAAATGGTAGGACTGAATGTGGCTGCATAAAGTAGGAATGTAGTAAATGCAGGAAACCAGAAGCTGGAGGCAAAGTGCAAGGGTTGTAGAAATGATCTCTGGGACTTAAAAAGGCAGTGTTAAATTGAGTCACTTTGGATTCTTTACGCTGTCTGCATCTTCTGACCAATCTGAGATCAATGAACAACAGTTTGTCCGTGTTTTGCTTTTGTTTCCTGATGGGCAGGCAGCAAAAAAAGCCAATTCCCCCCAGAGAAGGTGAATCAATAAGCACGGCAGGCCCCAGGCACTGTGTGACACGGTGCTTCACAGGCAGGTACTGAGCCCTGTGGGTGCAGCTGCTACAAACTGCAATTAGTGCAATTAACCCCCCTAAGGCTGAAGGGAGCAGTGCTGCTCTCCTTTAGGGCACTGCAGCTGCACTGGTGGGAGGCACAGGAGGATCTCTGTGCCCCCCTTGCCACCAGGAAATTGGGACTCTGCTCTACACAAACTCTGAACTCTAAAGCTCCTGGTACTGCTCGGGGCTGCAGAGCTGACTGAAGCTGTCCCAGTCAGCACTATGAATAGAACAGCTCCGTTTTGCATAAAATGAATTTCCCAGCCTCACAGTATTTATTTCATGCGATTCACAACTGAATTATCTGAGACAATACCTGTCAGCTGAAAAGTCTGACACGTGGATGATCTGTTTGTTCATTTGTTTGTTTGTGATAAGCAAGTCAGGAAATGGATTTTTCCTTCTGGAAAGCTCCTCCGTGCCTGCTGCCTCCACTTCACTCACGACTGAAAGATGAACCAGAGTGAGAATTCTGCACTTGTGTGCCCTTGAACTAGATAGAGCTTTATGGTGTGAACTCACAGACTGTGCAGGGATGAAAACTCTATTTATTCAGGTCCATATTTTAAAATGGTATTGCAGGGACTTCATTACAATGAAATACCTTAAAAATTCTTTCCTTTGGGAACGGCAGACGTAAATGTGTATATAAAACAACAGTGCTTTGGGAGCTAAGTTTTTGCTCACCTCTGTTTTAATGGAAAGCCAGATAACAAGCACACATAAAACTGTCAAAAAGTGGTTTTGGCTGAGTCACAGCTCTGCAGTGGGTCCCTGCCCTGCTCCTGCAGCAGGAGCACCAACACACTGAGTTCAGAATGGGAAGAAACACGCAAACCAAGCACTTCCCAGTGAACAGCTCAGCACTGAGCAAAAAGCACCTGAGGAACTGCACTGCCTAATGAGCAGCTGAGAGTCTCAGCTACACACTGATGCTGGCACTGCCAGGTTTCTCCGTGTACAGTCTGGAAACCTGGATAAAGCAGCAGCTCACAGGGGAAAGGTTCAGTCTGTACCAGTGAAGAATTGGTTCCCATCAGCAGATGGGTCAGTTATGGCAGCAGAAAGGCAGGACAGGTAAAGACAGATTACCACATCCTTTATGAGACCCACTGGTGCAGCTGAGGAGGGCACACAACTCCTGGGCACGTGAAACAGCAGCAAGAAACTTCCAGAAAGGCCTGAGCCTGCTCCAGGTGTGCTTTGCTGGTGAGCAGGTGCCAGTGGATCACAGAGGCCGAGTGAGACCCAAGAGACCCAATGAAAATCAGTGTGATTTTAAAGAGGAAATATGCATGGAGGAGAGCAAGCTGCGTGGCTTCCCATGGGGACAAGTGGCCTTTGAAGTAAATCTGGAGTAGAACTCTCAGAACAGACTCCTAACTGATTTTATGCTTCAGCATTTAATGCCTGTACTTCATGCAAGTCACACTTGTAGATCTACTTCAGAGGGAGTGCATCCTGCTGGAGAAGGACTGCAGCTCCAGGTCCACACACAGATGGTCTTGCATAAATATTAAATCAGTGATTCCCCATCCTCCCCCCATGAAGGAGCTTTCCTTTAATATTAGCCGTGAACAATGCACTCATACACAGGTTTTGTGCCTTGTTCTATCCCAAAGCAGAATTTGGTAGTGTTAAAAATATGCATTACCCACCTAGAGCATGAAGAGAAACCTCTGGCTGAGCTTCCCAGAACGTGGCCTTGGGCTGGACACAAACACACAGAGCTCTCCTGTGGGACTCCTGTGTGACACACCACAGATGTAAATCTGGGGTATTTTAACAGGGTCGAGAGGAGAATCTACACACTTGGCTACATTTGCTCATGACGGGATGGAAATCTTAGGAAAATTTGTGGGAAGTAAGTCAGGCAACCTTGCAGACCTTAATTGGCTAGTTCTGAGGTTACCTGTGATTAATTGAGGAGGTTCCCAAAAGCAGCTTAGCAGATCATTATTTAAGGCCCTACGAAAGCACTTTCCTAATTGATCCTGCAAGAAGTAACATGAAATTAAAACCAGCCAGAATAGGGCACAATCCAGCCAGTGGGTTCTTCCTGTCCACAGACAGTGGCATATATTTTCTGTGCCTTAAGGAATTATTTTATCTTCTTATTCAACTCTCCTACTTGATGAATTTCATGAGCCCCACTTTCTGTAGCTGTGCTGTCTCACAGCAGCTGTGATTTAAGTGAGTCCAGAGATCTGAAGGGGGGGGTGTGGGCCTGAGAGTGCATTTTTTCATTTTTTTCCCATCTCCAAAGGTCTAATAAATGACATTACCTCTTTACAGATCTTGCCTCAGTAATTATTGCTATACAGTGCTGGAAATACAACAATGTGAATTTAATCACTTTGAGTGAGACACACAGCCTGCATGCAGGCTACACTGAGTGGGTGCTTTCACCAAGTGCCATACTCAGAAATTTGGAAAGGAGAGGATATGTCTGATTAGAACCTCATTTGGTGCACAGTACTTAGCTGATATTCTCTTATGGGAGAGTTAGAAAGCAACAAACCCGTTAAAACTGTATTTTTCTAACTTTTCTGTCTCATTTTTCCTCTCCAACTACCCTGAAGGGTGACACATCCTCCAAAATTACTCAGACTGATTAACTTCTGAGCTTGGCAAAAAAAAAAGAAATAGACTTCCCTCAAATGTACATGTGATTTTTTTCTGGCAAAAGACGATTACAGTTACTGTCAGTCCAAGCTGTTTTTTGTCTCTTGCTCCAATTATTTCCCTGTAGCACACCCCTGTGTTGCTGTTCCTTACCTGTACACGCTGTTTAGGCACATGGAATAGGGGTTCTGCTAAAACCCTCTCTTTCGACTTCATGAGGAATTTCCATCCATTTCTCAGCAGCTTTACCCTACCCCTTGCTCCACTGATCCAAGCCCTACACGGCTATTTGAAAATTTCAGGTTCAGCTCTTGCTGACAATGTCAATTCTTTCATCTCTTTCACAACGCCATGGCAACAGTTGCACTCGTCTTTTGAAGACCACTTGGTTTTCATCTTCCTACCCTTTTTGTAATGTAATCAGGCACAGGGCAATAAAAGATACATGATCTTTCTTGCTCCATAAGTTTGGAATGGCTCACAGGAGACAAGCTTTGGTCCACGGGTCACAGCAGCCGTTATCTTTATGTTACACCCAAACAGGGAAAAGTTTGCTGAAAGACTTTCAAGGTGTCCCTGAGACCAGGGGCAGAGTCCTGGGACACTGCAGTGCCTTTGGGCAGCTCCTTTTCCTGGGCACTTTTGGAATTGTGCAGCGGCAGCTTTGACTTTGGATGTCAGCAGCCCCACCCTGGAACGCTCCAGGCGTGAATGAACAGAATTCCCTTTGGCTCCAGAGGATCACAAACCCCACGTGCTGCTCACCACTGAGATCTGGCTGTACACGAGCACGTGCTGCTGCTGTGCTGGCTGGTGCAGACAAAGGCTCTGAGCTGGGGTCACCCTCAGTGCCTCCTGTTTGAGAGCAGGACTGCCAGGTCATCAGCTCAGCTCACCTGGAGGTTAATGCCTGGAGGAAGGAAGCACCCTGGCTGTGTTAGCTAACAGAAGTGAGAATTCCCTTTACCTACCAACATCCTGCTAGTAAAGCCAACGGTGCTCTGCTGCTCCATCCAGCTGCATTCTGTTCACACCGTGTATTTTGGCGCTGGCTAAGTGTTATCACAAGGCACAGCAATGGGATGAACACAAGAAAGCTTTGTGAAGAGAAAGGTTTAATGATTGCATTGTTTGAACCCGCAGTGCCTACTGGCAATCTGCTGGGAATAAGGATCTTGCCTTACACGATTTATACAACGCTAAACTCATCCTTTTAGACCTCCAGTTCTTACAGGAACCCTGGCAGGCAGATGAATTTTAATGCAGAATAGACACAAGTCTGCAAGAACCCTGAATGCAAGAGCAAAGGCATCACACCCTGACAGGAGACACCAGAATCTCCATTCCCTCAGATATGGAATACAGAGAAGAAGCTCACGAATTCTGCCATGAAAAGAGCAAGAAGACATGTCAGCAGACACGTCTGTTGTTTGGTAGTGGAAGACATGTATCTCAAAATAAAATCTGACCACAAAAATTCTTCTTCATGCACGTTCTCCAGTCCTTAGAGGACAGATGCTCCAATAAATATTCCCTGTTCAAGCTGACAGGTAATGAGGACAATTATTTCCCCCTCAGATCTGGAATGCAGTAGAGGCTTTCTGCTGACTTAACAGACTGTGGATCAGGAAATTGCTGGGCACGACCTCATTTGATATGAGCAGCAATTTCACTCTTCAAATGGGGAAGAATATATTGAAGACTGGGACTTCCAGGAAATAATACCCATCTAATTATCTGCTGAACACTGTTCAAAGAAAAGACTGCCAGAATTTTCCCACCAAGATGATGCACTGAAGTGGCAAAATTCACAAGAAGCATAGAGCTATGTCTAACTCTTCTTCCAAATCCTGACCAACAGAAAATAAAATACCTGCCTAACAACAGCACAGCTGAAATGCTGGAGAATCCAGTGAAATTCCTTGTTTTCCTAAAACACTGAGCAGAGAGAGCAGATTTTAACCCAAACCATTTACCCACAGGAAAGTTTACACTTCATGATTCTTAAATATATTATTGAGACTATTATTGTTTTGTATTTTTGACTTCAACCCACAAGTTTTTACACTACTAGGTCATCAAGCAAAAGAATGAGCATCAGCCTCAGCCTACTGAGGACCAAGCAACCTGGCCTTCAGCAGAAGGTCCTTGAGGCCCTCTGGAATTGCAGGTTCAAGGCAGTCAAAAACAGGAAGGAAAATCTACTGGGCTTTGTGGGAAAAGCCAGGAAAATCAGGGTTTAAATGTGAGGGAGACAGTTGGAAGAGGCAGCATCCCTTCCCTCTGAGCATCCCTCCCTGTGCCAGGCACATTCTCCTCTCTCTCAGGATTTTTCATAGAGCAGCATAGAGGAAAGAAAGAGAAAACAATTTCTGTTTCTTCTCCTTGTTTTCCCATGTGGAATGTGTTTGGAGAATTGTTTCCCTGGGGTGATGGCTGGGTTGGGTTCTGGTGAGGATTGTTTGAGCCTGGTGGCCAATCCAACCCACCTGGGGCTGGGCTCTCAGAGAGGGTCACGAGTTGGGAGTGAGTCAGATACGGGAGTTAGGACAAGTAGGTTTGTAGCTTTAGTATCTCCTTTAAATAGTATATTAATGTATTATAGCATAGTTATAATACAGAAATCATTCAGCCTTCTGAGCTGGAGTCAGACATCAGCATTTCTGTCCACTGGGTTCACCTGCCTTTACAGAACCTTCCCTCTGAGAATCCCCTTGTCTGAGCATCCCTCCCCTCTGAGCATCCTTCTGAGCACCCCTCACCCTGTGGGGCAGTGCAGGGCACACAGAGCTGTGTGCTGTACAGGGTGAGGATGGTTCCTCTCCCTTGGGGCAGTGCAGGGCACACAGAGCTGGGAGCTGTGCAGTGCAGGGCACACAGAGCTGTGAGGATGGCTCCTGTGGGGCAGTGCAGGGCACACAGAGCTGTGTGCTGTACAGGGTGAGGATGGTTCCTCTCCCTTGGGGGCAGTGCAGGGCACACAGAGCTGGGAGCTGTGCAGGGTGAGGATGGTTCCTCTCCCTTGGGGCAGTGCAGGGCACACAGAGCTGGGAGCTGTGCAGTGCAGGGCACACAGAGCTGTGAGCTGTGCAGGGTGGGGATGCTCCCACAGGCAGTGCCAGGGCAGGGAGCACTCCGTGCCGAGGCTGGGCCCTGGCACGGGCTGGGCACGGGCTGGGGGAGGCTCTTACCATGGCCAGGGGCACGATTCCCACCAGGTCCTTCTGGCAGATGAAGATCTCGGCCAGGGCGGGGTCGGAGGAGCCGCGCCGGGGGTACTCCACCTGCCAGCTGATGGGCTGCGTGCCCGACAGGCTGCTGAAGCTGGCGATCTCAAAGGGCAGCTGCACGACCTCGTGGAACAGGCTGGTGCTTCTGGGGAGAGCAAACAGGCAAGGCAGAGCCATTACTGGGGCTGAACGGGGAAGCGAATCGGGCGAAATGCTGCAAATTCAGTGCAAACTCAGCCCTTCACCTGGGCACGTCACACGTCACACTTCACCTGGGCAGGTCACACTTCACCTGGGTACATCACACTTCACCTGGGCACGTCACACATCACACTTCACCTGGGCACTTCACAGTTCACCTGGGCACATCACACTTCACCTGGGCACGTCACACTTCACACTTCACCTGGGCACATCACAGTTCACCTGGGCACTTCACACTTCACCTGGGCACGTCACACATCACACTTCACCTGGGCACATCACACTTCACACTTCACCTGGGCACGTCACACCTCCAGGAAGGCTTTTCCCACCCTACAGCTGCCTCAGAGCACACAGAATGGAATTATTCACCCAAAGCTTCTCCACTGTGGAGGGATGGAACCAGGGTTATTGTAACACACTTATTCCATTCCAAGTTCTGTTGGATTTTTCAAACACGTTTCATGCTCTGAGTTGGATCTGAACTCTGATCAATCGAAGTTAAGGCCAGAGCAGCTCAGGAAGGCTGAGGAGCCCAGAATTACTGCAGTCAGAAAAAAAACCACCAAAATCACAGAAATCCTCAGCAATGACACTCAGTATAACCAGTGTGGGAGAGTCATTAAAACAATTAACAGAATTAAATGAAAAAATGACAGTTTTAGTCTAATCCTAGAGGTGCTCTCTGGAAATTAAAATCTCAGGCAGCTGAGACCAAACAAAGAAAAAAAAGCTGTGGCAGGTAAAATATACCACAAACTCAGCAAGCCAATTTGAAAAACAAATATGAAAAGACATGCTGGAAATGTTGCCCTCACATTAAATTTCTTTAACTACACCAGAAATAATAAGAATATATTAAAGAAATTTGCTGGACTAGCTGCTGGTTTAATTTAATATAAAAAAAAAAAGGTTTAGAGATTATCAATTAACTTTCCTGGAACTTTCCAAATGCCTTCCCACAATGTTAATATTCCACTGAATATTCCTGCATTCCAACCCTACGCCGAAATGATTTGAAAATGAAGGGAATGACAGGTAACTTCCTAGCTCAGTAACACAATCCCAGCCTCATCACACCTTTGCCTGCATTTCTCAAGTAACAGCTTCAATTTTTCCTCTTTTTTTTTACATCCAATACATGAAGGCCCATTTCTGAGAAAATCCATCAAGAACTGGTCATGTAAAAAGCACTTACAATCTCAATTTCTAGACTTTCTTTCTCCCTCTGAACAGAAATCACTGGTTTTTGCTACTTAAGACATATTCTGTACTTTACTTTGCATGATTACTTTGAAAGCAAATGGTTCCCCTGATAATTATTATTTTGATTATGGGTTTTCATTTGGATGCCTCCCTCTGAAAAGTCTTAATATTGCCTAATCTTGAAATTTATTTCCTTGCTGTTTTCTTGCTGTGTCAAAAGAGAGACATTGGAGCACTTTTTGTGACACTGGCACATTTCCTGCCTGCTTTTAGAGAGTGATTTTGGGCAGTAATGTGATGGATGGATGGGTTTAGCAATTCATAACCCAAGCCCAGCCTATTGGCACTTGAAGAGTTGCTATTATATAAATCTTACAGCCTGTAAATAGGAGGCAGCTGCAGTAACTGTGCTTTACACACTCCTGGGACACCTCCAAGTGAAGCCACACTGCTGGGACCTGCTGATTTATTTGCAAACGTGAGCATATGCAAAGATACCTGAATCACCTGAGCTGCAGCGTTCATTTGGCTGCTAAGGGCACCATTATGCCTCAGATTAATGACACCTGAAATGACATTATTTGCACCATTTCTAGTTCTGATTCTTAGGAACTGACAGAGAAAAAGTTTTTCTGTGTGGTTGGCCACCCCAGTGCTCTCACTTCCACCTAATGGAGAATAACTCTTTGCACACATCAAAGCTGCTCCAAGAGTGAATGAACGCCAGGAAAGGTCTCCAGAGGAAGAAGTTTGCCTGCATTCCTCCAAAGATCCTCTGAAAATGTGCATCTTTCCAAAGCAGCCCCAGCTGTGCTGGCAGCTGCAGAGCGCTGGCGGTGGAACCTGCCGGTGGGGAGGAGCTCATTTCCAGCCAGCCCCTGGCTCCCAAACCTCCCTTCCCTCCCTCAGTGGCCCAGCTCTGCTCCCAGGACTCAGGAGGGGCTGGTGACACGCTCAGGGCCACGTGGAAGGCTGGCAAGGAAGGAACAGCTCTGGGTTTTGCCAGGTCTTTCATTAATCACTGCCCCACCGTTCTGGTCCCACTGGCAACCACAGCACCTGGTTCTGGAGTGTTCTTCAGCATCCTACCACCATCCTGTACCTGAGGCGTGTTCCAGGAGCTGTTCTGTGACAGAAATCATTGTTACACCTTTTACAAAACCCCAAAGCTGGCATTTTCAGTTCCCCCAGCACTGGGAATCACTCACTGAGCTGTTCTGGCCAGGTGTCCCCATGACCCATGACAAAAACTGCTTTAGTGGTGGAGGGCCACAAAAAACAGTCCCAAAATTCATCTACAGATTTCTGATTAATGCAAAAGTATTTTTTCTGTAAAACATGAGATACAAAAATGTCAAAAAACATGCGTGGTGCAAGACAAAGCTTTTCCAGGTGCTCTTCCAGGCTGACCTGCATCAATATTGCAGTGCCTGCATCTGTGAGTAATGCACCCACCTCCCTCCATGGCAAAGCAGCCTTGATGCAATGTCACACCATCATCAGTTTCCTCCTTCCCTCTTCACACACAAGAAACAGAGAGACGATCAACAGCTGGGAAAGCATCCACTTGAAAAAAAATCTGCCTTCAGAGATGTGTAATGGCTGAGGAAAAAAATGCTTCTGGTGAAGCACATTTAATGCTCAGAGCTTGTTCACTGACTGAAACAGCAGCTCCTTAATATCCAACATTTAGAAGCGCTCAGCAGCCAGAACAGCAAGTAATTATAAAACTTTTCTAAAGTACACAGCACGCAGTGATTGCAAATGAAGCTTCCTCAAGGAAGAGCTTCCAAGGAATTGCTCCAGGGTGGATATACGAGTCTAATTTGATTGGATTGAGAGTTCCCCTGGGCCAGCTCACTCCTTGGATTTATTTTAATTTATAAGAATGCTCATCATTCAGGGCCAGACTGGAGCACGTGGCAGCACGGGGGAGTGAGGACTCCTTTGGATGTGCTGAGCAGCCCCCGGGAGGGTGGGTGTGAGCAGAGACATCAGCAGCCGCTGAGCCACAGCTCCTCCCTGCTGGAGCAGGTGGCCCCTGGGGAGGAGATGCTGGTGGCCCCTGGGGAGGAGATGCTGGTGCTTTCAGCAGCTGAGCCTGCAGCTCAGGGATGGGGGAATTCGCTCCTGGCACAGGCTGGCAGCAAAGTGCTGCCCCAGGAGAAAGGGCAGCAGAGCCCCTGAATGCCTCTGAGCAGCGCAGTTTTGGGGAAAGAAGGTGGAATGGAAATGTTCTGTTAATGGAGAGATAATAAAAGATGCATAAAAGGCAAAACAGAAGTGACATCAGGAGAAAATGCCACAGAAGTCGCCAGCTGCTGCCAGCTGTGTGGGCAGCACACACCCCTGGGGGATCAGCCAGTGTTAGCTGCACTTTTGTTTTTAGAAGATTTTTGAGTATGATATTAAGCATTCCTTTGTAAGTAATTACTGATCATTCAAACCTTCTGTGAAAAAAGAAATATTTCTCCCTAAGAAATATTTCCCCTTGGAAGATTTTTCTTCTATTCACATGCAGGACTGGCTCTGTCAAAAGTTGTACTTAATGCAGGGGATTTAAAACCTGGCACCGTGGGTGTCCAACCCTGCTGAGCTCACAGGCAGACTCAGACACTGACCACAAAATAGATTCTGTTTCCTTCAGGGGTCTGGAAAAGGTGGAGCAATGTGAAGCCTGGCCAGGGCTGAGCTGAGGCCAGCACTGGGGACCAGGCTCGTGCTGCAGAGGTTTCCCAGGGCAGGGAGGCAGAGGATCACCAGAGATGCACACAGAGAGCTCAGCTGCTGCCAGAGCCATCAGCAGACACAAATCTTCGCTGGATGCCCATCTGCAGGTGTGGCCCAGCAGTCTCTGATGAGAGATTTCACAGTGCTGGGTTACTGCTCCAAGTAATAGAGCAGTTTCCACTCTTAAATGAGTGAATCTTAGGACTGCTACAGGCTAAATCAATAATTTCGATTTATTACAGTGACTCTCAAAAGAGAAATTTTAAAAAGCCTAGATTAAAAACATTTTTTAGCCATCCTTTATTCCAACAGATTTTTACTGAAAGTGCCTAGGGATCTGAGAGTACTTTGACCTGCTGGAAATTCAGCAACTACTTTCTTCTCTAATGCTCTCCAGTTTGACAGTGACATCTTAATGCAAGATCAGCACTTACCAAATGACACAAAAAAAGGAGAAGAGTACAAACTCCATCATCCCCTTACTCTTCACTGAAATGAATGTATTGAAGCATGTTATTACCATGTGCAGAGGCAGAGCCATCAGGAGCTGCTGCTCCAACTGGACCCCAGAGCAATCCGTGCTGCAGCTGAGGCACAGCAGGGCCTCTGCCCACCCTGGGAAAGGGTTCAGGGCTCCTGCTCCTGCCATTCTCCATCTCCTGCTCTCCTGCACCTTCTCCTAACCAGGGCAGAAAATGGGGATATGTGTAACTAACACACCAGGGGACCAGGGTGAGTCACAGCAATTTCAGGAAAATTAACGGCACAAAATCACAACTTGATCTGGGGGAATGTGGCTGCAGATGACTTTAAAGATTGTGGAATGGTTTGGGGGAAAGGATCTTAAAAATCACCGAGTTCCACCAGACCTGGCTGCTCCACCACTGCCCACCTGGAACACTTCTTCACACTGAGTACAAATGCTCAAAAATAAGTTTCTTTCAGCAAGTCCTTAATAAAAGCTGTTAGAAAGCTAACCCCCTGAAAAATGGGGAAAAGATGTAGTACTTACAGAGTAATGCTAACTACTGGAGACAAAATGCAGCTTAAATGTCTTATTTTGCAGTATTAACCCAGCTTTTACCTTTACACCATAAAAAACAGCAGAGGAGAAAGAAAAGAATGATCTGTTTTGACTTTAACAGATAGGGAAGACATAATTTCATGGAAATCTAAAACATTAGAAGTATTATGAAGTTCTCCAAAGGAAAATATCCACGGTATATATAAGGTTATATCTAAGAGCAAACTCTTGATCACCATAACATAATATACGTGTGTATCCCCAGGAGGATGATATAATGCTGCACTTGATTTCTTTGTACAGTCCAGATCAGAGTTAGATTACTTAATAAGGTTTCTTGGCTTTCTTGTCATAAACCCTGATATAAAACATCGCTTTTTGATTAAGGTATTTGGACTAGGACAGGAAATCTCATTTCACTTCCCAGCTCTTCCACAGCATCCTTGAACGACCTCAGGCAAGCCATGAAGATACAGATCCTTGCAGCTAAAATAAAATCAATAGGCATTAGGCCTGGTGGAGCTGTAGAAACCTCTGGTGCCTGCCTGCTGCACCTGAACTGGCACCTCTGCCACGCTGCCCCGAGGCCAGGATCCCTGCTGGATCAGCCTCAGCAGGGATGGGCAAGGCCTTGGAGAGAGCTCCTGCTTCTGCTGGGAGCTGCCCTGAGGGAGGGTCATTCTCAGCTAATGAAATAAGCACTGCCTGCGTGGCAGAGGCTGGAGAGAGCCTAGGGTGGGATATTTCTGTGCCTTTATTTCCCAGGGGAACCAGGTGAAGAGTAATTTGTTCTTCCAGTCTCACAGAAATTCAGCCCAGTGCCTGAATTCCCTGTCCAAGCCTTGCCTACAGATGCTGATCTCAGTGATGTTACACTGAGAGCAGACAGCAAAAGTCATGTTGCTAACTGGAGTGCAGAAAACCAGAAATGCTCCTCTCTTGGACAGGCAGAAAGCTGAGCAAGACAGGCCCTGAAGGAAGGAGACCTGACTGGGGATCACAATAAATCCCCAATCTCTTCCTTGCACGCAGAGCAGTTTTTCAGTCACTAATCACCAATAAACGCTGCAGCGAGGACAGCAGGCTCATTAGTCTCCTCTGATCCTGCATCACACCAGGCACAAGGTAGATGAGATGGATTTTTCCCTGCTCCCAAAGGAACCAGGTGTGAAGCCTCTGCCTCGGACTGGAAAAGGCTGTGTGCAAACGCAGGTCCTGAGCTGCCCCATCTCCCACCTTCACCCCTCTGCACCAGGCAGGAGGCTGCTAATGGCTTCATTACCATCGCAGATAACAAAACACGTCGGCAGCTGGTCAAGGGATCGGCTTTCACCGTGATCCATCATCTCCTCCTGCCTCCCAGAAGGACATTTGCTACTCGGTATTCACCCAGTGCTGGAGCCTCTCCAGCAGCACTCAGTGAAGCAGCATTTCCCCCTCTGGAGACAGCAAATGTGCAAGCACTGAAAAGCTTCCAAGGGACAGCAGTGGAAAGGAAACCCTGAGCAGATGTTTTCAGAGAGGTTCACTTCAAACCCAGAGCTTTCAAATGGAGAAGGGAAAAGGCAGGATCTTCTCATCACCAGCCTTAGATTTTACAGCTCTTGCAGCTTGATAGATGCAGCAAGATGAGAGCAAATACCCCAAAGGAGGTTTTATCACTCCCATTTAATTGCTGACTTTAAGAGTTTGGGAGCAGCCAGGGAAACATTGTCAGAGGCAGGAGAACACCTTTGACAAAGCAGCCTAGACATGACATTTTCTGGCACAAATACCTTGCACGTGTGTTTTATTCCACTTAGAAGCAGCAGAACCCTGGAAATGATGAACTCCAGTTACTAAATCCATCTGTGAGCTGGACTGGCTCAGCCCCCACCTTTAACCCAGTGGAGATGTGGCAGCTGCTGTTGATTTCTGGGCTACCTGGGTGACCCAAGGCAGGGACACAGCCCCAGCGCTGGCTGCTGGGCACTGTGCAGCTCACAGCACCAGGCTCTCACTCTGAAACAAACTGAAGATGGAGCTGCATTATGAATTAAATGGCAAGAAAAGTCACATTTGGATGTAACTGTGTGTGCAGATCAGATGTGGGATATGCACATCTCATTTTCAAGTCAGGTATCTTCACATTTTAGCTCTTACTGGGTTGGGTTTTTTTTTACAGCTCTGCCACTGTATCTGCTTTTTGGCCGTGTTTAAAACTCCAAAAATATTTGTGCATAAAGATCCTGGTTCCTTCTCAACAGAGAACCTGCCTGCTGGAAAAACACCTACCAAGTCAACCATTCACCAGGCATGTAAAGCTGATATAATATCTGCATTTTGCAGAGGCAACGGATCTAAAGAAAGCTCACATTTAATGGCTCAGTAAGGAGAATAACAGCATTTAAGTGATGAATATTGTGGTGGAACAACTAAGAAAGTAACACTCAGGTGAACTGAAGTTTTTCACACTTGCTGGTCAGAAACAAAGTCTGTGGGGCACGGAAAAATCAAGTTTGTGGGTGCCAGCCCCAGACTCCCCCTGCTCTCCCTGTGGGCACAACTGCAGCTTTCCAAGTTTCCTTTGCCAAGGGCTGCTTCAGAGCAGGAGCAATGACCAAAACTGCTTGATGGCAGCGGTCTGAAGAGAGCCCCAGCTCAGCTGCAGAGTGTCTCTGGGTGTTTGTGAAGCTGCCTGAATGGAGAGGAAAAGACCTTGAAATGAGCTGTGTCCTCAGAGAAATAAACCCAGCAGCTGCAATTTCACAGAGAGCAAACCCATTTTGTGTGGAGTCCCTTGGACTGGGGGCTGCAGGGAAGTGAGTAATCCTGTGTTCAGCCCAAACCTGGAGAATACCAGTCTGGGGAAGATGAAGTTTTCTTTCTAGAAAGTCAATATATTTTTGCAAGCTTCACTAAGGAGCACTCTGCAGCATGAGTGTATTCCTCTCCCCCAGTCTCAGGCTGTACCTGCTGTCTCAGACCACATTATTCCCCTTCTTTGTATTTGTGTTACTCTTTTAATCCTTCTCTTTTGTTGTAAGTTCTGTTTAATGTTGTGTGCTGCAAACATGGTCTGTCCTATGCTAGAGTCACAAGCAGAGTGAAGCAGAAACCCAAACCAGCCTGAGGAGAACACCCAGCAGCAACAGCGGGATAAATCCTGAGCTCATGGAACTCCATGTAAATGGGAATGACATGAGTGAAAACTGAGAGGAGCCAGGTCAGCAGAACTAGAAGGGTTTTCAGCCCCCTTCCAACCCAGGCCATTCCATGCTTCTCCAATTCCCTGTCTTTTTTCCTTCTTCTGAATGTTTAACACAAAAGAGAGTGAGCTGATGCTAGGGAATGTCCTGGGGAAATCAGACAAAAACGTGACCAACTTCAGGCTGCAGTTATAAACCAGCTCTTATTCAAATTTACAAAAACCATGGACCCTGGGGCTTTCAGTAGCTGCAGCTCTGGAAGTCTGATGGACAAACCTTTATTTTACAGTTCATAAAGCAAAGCTTAACAACACTGCCTTCCCAATGCCATCCAAAGCTCTTGCTCATTGTAAATTTAAAAAGAAGCTTATTGAAAGTGGAACCAGCACAAATACTGGAGGTAGATCCATTACATTTCATGATACAGTTATTGGGTGGTAGTTTACTCCTCCTGTTCAAGGATAATAAAGGGAAAATGTCCCCATGACATTCAGTGGCAGAAATGTCACTGCTGAAGTGCCTATGATGTGCAATTAACATTTTTAAGGATTCATTTAAACGGATACTGTCACGGCTGATAGATCTGAGATTACACCAACCATCTCTGTTTGGATTGCTGCCTAATTCAGCATCTCACTAGCAAGTTCACCCTCTCACTTCTGGATATTTATATTTTTCTTTCTCCTTCTGTCTACTGCATTGAGGGTGCTATAAAAAATTGATCATTTTAGAGATCTGTCATTTTATGAATTTATCATTCAGGGCCATCATTCAAGATGGGACTTGGAGGAACTGGTCTAATGGAGGGTCCCTGCCCAAGGTAAGGGTTTGGAACTGGATGATCTTTAAGGTCACTTCCAACCGAAACCATTCTAGGATTCTCTGACTTCTCTCTCACTCCATCACAATCAGAGTTTCTATCCAAAAAGTTTCATTTTTTTAAGGTTCTGCTTTCCACAAACAAATTGTAATTTTCACAATGAAAAATACTTCATTTTTCAGAGAAAGGTAAGTTGTGGGGCAAAAGCTGTTTGGTGTTAGGGTGGATTAACAAAGAAGTCACTGTGTCCTGTGAGTGAAGGCACTGTCACGAGCAGGATGGAGATCCAGGTCTGGACTCTGTGTTTATGAGAAATCCTGGATCTTTGTTCCTTGGCATTTGTATCCAACCCTGCTAATTAACAGAATGAAAAGGCAGGAAAACACAGAAGGTATCTGCTCTAGCAGAAAATCTGTCTTTAAGCAAAATGTTCATCAAAGCTTGCAGGAGACTGCAGCTACTTTTGGAGATTCCACTGGCATGTGAGTGTTTGTGCTCACAGCTGGGATGTGCAGGCACATTCTTCTCTCTCTCAGGATTTTTCATAGACCAGCACAGAGAGAAGAAAGAGAAAACAATTTCTATTTCTGCTCCTTGTTTTTCCCATGTGGAATGTGTTTGGAGAATTTTTTCCCTGGGCTGATGGCTTGGTTGGATTCTGGTGAGGATTGTTTGAGCTGATGGCCAATCCAACCCTCCTGGGGCTGGGCTCTCAGAGAGGGTCACGAGTTGGGAGTGAGTCAGATATGGGAGTTAGACAAACCAGGTTTTATGTTTTAGTATCTCCTTTAAATAGTATATGAATGTATTACAGTATAGTTATAATAAGAAATCATTCAGCCTTCTGCACTGGAGTCACACATCAGCATTTCTTCCCCTGGGTTCTCCCGCACTGACAACACTGGGAGGCTCCTGCTCAGAGCTGAGAGGGGCCAGGGCTCTCCAGGCAGGCTGCAGACACCCCTGTCTGCTGCCAGGCACACACAGAGCCATGTCCTCAGTGCCTCAACACGACAGATGAAGGAGACACGATCCTGATGGTAAATGGCCTGGGAGAAAAGCGAGTGCCTCCTCGAGTGACACAACACTTGCAGAACGACTCCGAGAGCAGCTCTGAAGTGATGACTCTGACATCTGTGCTTCTGTCCAGATCTGGCTTTCCCCTCCAGCACCTCAATTAGAAAATTGCCATGTCTAATTTGTTGGGAAACCTCAGTTTTAAATGTGCTAAATCAGGCAGAGCAAGAAAACACAACAGACTTGGATGGGGCTTTTGAGAGATCTGCTTTAGAGAGGTGACTTTCCATTGCTAGGAAAACAATTTCATCTTCTCCTGACCCCCAGGAATAGTGCAGGAGTGCTAGGGGGAACCACAGGCTCCATGATATCAGAATACTCTTTAAACAACAGCAAGATTTCTACTGCAGGAAGTAATGAACAAGAGCCTAGCACAGAATCCCTCCATGCAGCACAGTTCCACATTTGCTTCAGTGCCCAGAGCAAAGATTTCAAACTCTGCTGTGATTTTTTCCAAGCAATCATTGCTGCCTTTTTATGCCCTTCTTTCTGTGCCTTTTTGCACTTGGTGAGTCAAAACAGGTTTCTATGTAATTATACAAATGACATTTAGCGGACATTGTCCAAAAAAAAAAAAAAAGGAAAGAAGATTCTAAAGAAAACAGGCTTTCCCTCTGTTATTGAAATCTTCAACAATATTAGTCACCACTCCTGCTCTTTGAACACTCTGTTTGATCACAGGTGGGACTGCACTGATGAAGTCCAGCTTGCTAAGGCTCTGGGGAAATACAAAGCCAAAATCAGAAGCTCCTCTGGACCTTTCCATTGCATTTCCACCTTTGCCTGCATGGTAAGGAATTTTCCTACACTTGCTAATTGTTCCTGCAGGAGAAGAGCAGCAGCAGTGACTCCACAGCTGTGTGACAATTCCTGCAGAAAAGCATTCAGTACCTGTCAGCCCAGGCTGTCTCTGCTCCCATCTGAGGGGCCAGTGGCAAACACAGCTGTAGAGACAGAAAACCCAAGAATGCTCTCACGGGTTCTGCTTTGATACAGCAGCCTTGCAATATGGAAAGAAGGTTGAAGAGGGAGAAGGATGATGCCAGCCAAGCAGAAATTGGAAATTCAACAGCCTAGAAGGGGTTTGCCCCTTGCAGCCTGCTCCCAGCTTAGATCCTGCATCGGGCTGGGTTCTCCTGGGGCAGCAGCCTGTCAGCTGCCCCCATCTGAGCCATTATCAAAGGGTGAATCATGGACACGCTGCTGCTGCCCTCAGCGTGCAGAAAACCATCCCTCCTTCCTTCAACACAGAAACCAGAGCGTGCAGGAAAGCATCCAGCCAGCAAAACCTGTGACAAAGGCTTTACTGGCTGGGTGAAAGCCAGTTTATTACTTCTTTTGATCTCTCCAAAGTCCCGCACTGCTCGGTGAGCGCTGCTGCCCTGTGCCTGAGGAAACAGCTCCTCTGGAATTGTGGCCCAGCAGAGCCCTAAGCGGTGCCCTGCTCCGAAGGGATGGCTGCACTCACAGCAGGAGTGTGACAGGATCTCTGCTGGCTCACTGCTCAGCTGAGCACGGAGCTCTTCCA
>QUSF01000066.1:1249052-1268561 GCA_003676055.1 Chloebia gouldiae | reverse complement strand
TGTCCCTGATCCCATAACCAGGGCTCCAGAGCTGCTCCTTGTCCCTGATCCCATAACCAGGGCCCCAGAGCTGTTCCATGTCCCTGATCCCATAACCAGTGATCTGGAGCTGCTCCTTGTCCCTGATCCCATAACCAGAGCTCCAGAGCTGTTCCATGTCCCTGATCCCATAACCAGGGCTCCAGAGCTGCTGCTCCTTGCCCTTCATCCCTCACACTCACCCATGCTCATCCTCTCTCCCCAGGGTGTCTCCACCAGGATTTTGGCTGTCTCTGGTAAGAAAGGCAGCAGACTGACCCGCTGAGAAGGTGGAAACCAAAAGGGGCATCCAAGGCCACAGCTGTGCTCTGCACTCGGGGTTCTGCTGCTGGAAGAAGGAGCAGCCCCCAGGGCAGCACAGACCAGGCTGGGCTCCCACCAAAAGGAGCTGGGGGCTGCAATCAGTAAAAGCTCTTAAATGTCAGGGGCCAGAACCTCAGCACTGCAATGCCTTGGAAAATTCCATCTTTCCCTGCTTAAGGTGAAAAACCAGCAGCAGCTCTAAAACGAAAGGGTTTGCACACTTTCCTGAGTGTGACTTCAGAGATAACTGGAATAGGTCAAATAAAAAAGCTAAAGAGAGGAGGAGCTGTTAACAATTAGTGACTAATTACATGTGTAGATGCTTAAATAGCAGCATTTCCAAATCTTGGAGCGTACATACTGTAAATCTTTCATGTAAAGGATTTGCAGAGAAAGGAATCCTCAAACCCTCTTTAACATCTTCAGTGGAACAAAAGATCTTTCTGTACACTCTCTGACATTACTCAGGAAACAGCAAATTATCTGATTCAATTGGCTCATGAGTAAAAGAGCACACAGCAATTAACTCCTTAGAAACCAAATCCCCCTTTGAGAGGATTTATTATACAAAAAAAATACAAAATACATAATAAAATAAGAAATGCAAGAATTTAGAATAAGCACAGTCAAATATAAGAAAATACAAGAAAAATAAAAGTAAGATGGCAAAGAAAAATAGTCTTAAATGTAAGAAAAAAATTCTCATGCAGGGCTGAGCTACTCAGCAGTCATTAACATTAGAAAGGGATGAAGTCTCCAAGAATCAAAGTAATCTGAACAGATAAGTTACCCACCACAGTCCACAAAAGACATGGCTTCAAAGTAGGCAGGATTAATGGTCTTGCTTCCTGGCAAAATGAAGTCATGCTTGTGTATTTGTGAATAATTTTCCAGAAGGCAGGAACAGCTATAATAGAGCCTGATAAATACTTCAGCCAGCTGCTCACCCCACATAGGCTGGGGTTTATCTTGAGTGTCACTGAAACTGAGACTCTGCTCTGTGTCTCACATGTGCACAGGGACCTGAGAACTGCAAGCACACAGAAAAGATGGCAAAAAACAAAGAACAGAAATTATTTACTCTGCTTTGGTGGTTAAAGCATCTCCACATCCGACGTGTGGGTGACGCCCAGCCTCTGGGCCCTGCAAGGATCCAGGGTCACTGTGTGACCCAAATTAAAGATACAAGTTCCCACAAACACAGAGGTGTTAAAGCTGGTGGACATTCCTCCCTTCACTTCACTGAACGCTGAATCAGGCTCCAAATTACAAACGTGGTTATTTCTTAACTCCTGCTGCCAATTACAGACACATCTCTTCAACATCAGTTGTTGAGGTCAGAGCAAAGCCAGGGAAATGAGGAATCCCCTGGGAGCAGATGGTGGTGAGGAGTTCACACTTTCCCAACATTTAAAAACTCAGAGCCTCTTTATGCACACCACGTAAAAGCCACTTGCCCTCCAGTGTCCTGGCTGTGCTCTAAATGCACTCTGTTCTACAACTCTGGGTATCTTGTGGGATTTTTTTTTTTTTGTTTAATAAACCCACACAATGAATTAATATGTGATCCACAGTGAACCTCAACAAATCTCAACTGATTTGCATCACTGAGGGACGTGGCAATTATATCATGTTTGATGACTTTGTGTTTCATCTCACCTCAGCAACTCTACCAGCCCCAGAAACACTGAAGAGAACAGGAGAGGCTGCCTGTCAAAATAATTAACACAGCTTTAATTAACAGAACATGGCAACAATCCCCTTCTTGGGTGGTTCTGGGAGTAATGTTAGCAAAAGTTGAGTTTCTGGCCAGTTCTGAGTGATCAAGTCCCCTGCCCTTACCATGACATTTCCAGCTTAACTTTTCCATGAATTCTGCTGGGAATTTACCCTGCATTTAAACAACGTTTATCTGCAATGTACAGGAGTTTTACAGCTGGTGAGGAAATCACAGCAGGCATAACCAAACTGTGGAACTGCACACACAGAGGCAGCCAAACATCCCCAGCAATGAACAGATTCAGCTTTTAAATATTCCTTAGCAGTCTCATTAAATCTCTGGGCATTTCTCAAGATAAAAATTGACAAATAGCATCTCCAAGTGGAGAGCCTCACCATGCTCCTGCACTTTCTCAGACATGACAAAAAATGCCACAGGAAATGATAATCACAAGCAATTAAAGCCTCCAAACCCAAGTGAACAATTGCTAAACTAACCAGAGAGATCCTGCTCCTCTGGGGATTGTCAGTGGTACTTGCTGAGCTCTGATTTGGCTGAAATCTTGTTCTAGTGGAGTGCAGCCTGCAGATCATACACATCAGAGATTTCTTTTGCTCAGTACATCCCAGTGAATGAATTCCATGCCACACAGGCACTGTGAACTATGGCTAAGAACAGATGTAAACACTGAAATTCAATGTCAGCTGGCCCATCAGGATTGCCCTGGTGGACAGGACACTTTGCTTTCCAAACCATCTGATGGCACTGCTAAATATGCCAGTCTCATTAAAAGTAGTTGAAACAGGGATGAATTCAGTGTCTGAGGTCACTTGAGTACTCTGGCAGAGTCATTATTGAATTTCCACCAGTGTGAGTACAAAGAGTGTGTGCTCAGTCCATTAATCTGCAGCATGCAAACCAAAAATCAATGGGGTGCTACTTCAAACTCCTTTTTGTGATAATTACCATCATGTACGAGGGTGTACACGTGGGAGGGGAGTGTGGAAGCTGTTGTCACAGCCCTGGATGGAAAAGAGATCACTTGGTTTTCTGAGCTGCACCCCAGAGAGGAGAAACGAGAGAAAAGTCAAAATTTATTCTAAACTTGGGCTGAAATTCAGTCTGCAAAGGGAATTTTGCCATTTGCTTCACTGAAGACAAGGTTTCTTCCCTGGAAACTGAACTGGGACTGAACTTCCTGGCAAGCCATCAGGAATTCATCCCTGATCAATCCAAAAGCCTCTCTCCAACACCCATCTCAGGTTTCTTTAATAAACTCACTTCATGAGATTACTGGCACGTTGGTAATGGAGTCACAGCAAAGTTGCAGGAGTTTTTTGTGAATAACCATGGGACAAATCCCTCTACATTGTTTCAGTGGATGTGGACTGATTTAAACCAGTCCTTGACACTCCTTATCCTGAGCCTTCAGAGCAACAGGGACTCATCACAGATTTTTCCAAGAAAAAGAGTAGACTTGCCTTGCTTATGTAGAAAGGCAAGGTTTTGCATCAAAAAACTTCAGCACCTTCAGTATAAAACTGCTACTCCCATTTCATTTTTCATTCCTTACTTTGAAAGCTCTACAAAAGGATGTGCTTACAGATCTGAACTGTCCATAACACTTACTCAAAGCAACAGGAGTCCAGGGACTTATTTAGCAAGGATTTTACATTTTTTTGTGCAATTCACACATTTACCACCTTTCAAAAGAGCAGCTGGGCTCTACCTTGTTAAGCTTTCAGGGAATGCAGAGAATCCTCCAAGCACTCCCTATGTCCCCTCCAAGGCACCAACTCATGAGCAAAGCTCAGCTCAGAGCAGGTGATTTGTGCAAGCCCTGGACACAGTGCAAGACAGATCCAGCACTGATTTACACTTCAGGGACTGTGGCTGCACAGCTCTGGAAGTAAAAGGCTGCCTTTTAAAATGTCACTATTTGCTGACACTCACCATGAAGTGACAGTGAAAAAACCCAAGATCTTCTGTCATTCCCAGAATGTGACACACCAGAGGTCTCCCTGCAGCCCGAGCTGTAGATAAATTATGATTTGCAACTGATGACTTAGAGAAGCCAACAGAGTAACTCCTCTTTCAGTGCAATGATCTCTGATACAAGACAGTTCTTTAAGCTACAGGAGTTGCTTTTTCTGTAACAGGCAAAGATTTTTACTTCCTAAGCTTGTAAAAGGCCCTGTATCATCCCTGCTCTAGTGTGCACAACGTGCAGGGGGAGCTGAGGGGAATCCACCTCAGAGAAGGGGAGAAGAAGCCATGGGTTTTGCTGAGCTGTGCTCTGGCAGAGACAGAATTAGCAGGTAGGGGATGGGATTTTTATGGTGTGTGTCACATGCTGGGACCCTGCTGCAGAGGGACAGCAGTCAGGGGTGCAGGGGGCACTTTAAAAAGTCCTGGAGAGCTGTAGGACAAAACCCAGCAATTCCCAACATCCTTCTAGAAAGACAACTGGAGAAGAGCAGGGTTTCCCATGCCTGAGATGGGAGAGAGAATCAGAGAGAAACACACCTGGACTGATGCACCAACATCCCCTGGCACATCAGCCCCTCAAACTGTGCCTGTTCAGCCATCCCTCACTGCAGCTTTACAACGAATTTACTGGATTTCACTCCAGGGGCAGCTGGGAATTGAAGTGAATGATCTGGAGCAGCAGGGCAGGCAGGGATGGGGGCTGCAGGGACACCTCTGCTGCCAGGGGGGAGCAGGAGCCCACAGCACCAGCAGCACATCCCCAAATCCTCCCAGGCAGCACCTTCCCACTGGTTTTCTAACCATCCTCGCTTAACTTGTACCATTTACAACAAAGAGTCAGCATTTATGTAGTGATTTTCCGCCTGTCCCATAGAGCAGTCCTTGTTATTATATAACAAAAGAAATAGAGATTTTTATCTGTACTTTGAATAGGCAGTAACACATCAAACCAAAGTAACTTTGATTGGAAGAGTAAATCTCAGTGCAGAAACAAATGGTTCAGCTGTCTGATATATTATATTTTGTGTAAGGAATGGAAAGGTTTCAGATAAATGCTGGTACTTCACCACTGTTAGCTGGTCAGCTGTGACTGATCAGACAGGGACACAAGATGGAAAAAATATTTAAAATAATCTAATTGTCTTTTATGATATTGTAGCCAGCTCCCCAGAGGTCTCTCCTCACCAATTTTACGTGTCTTTAGCTCAGAGGAGTTTTGTTATTACAAAATTCTTCAAGCAGCAATGGCACAGAGGGCTTACATGTGTAAGAAACATATTTCAATTTGCTTTGTCGAACATTTACAAAGTTCTTATTCACTTTATTCTTGAAAGGTTTGGCTTTTGGCACTTTTTCCTAAATTTTCTCCATTCTTTACTGCCTGACTGATTTATTTCCTGCGCTGTGAAAGTTCCAGAGGAAAGCAGAGTTGCTTGGCAGCGTGATGTGGTATTGCTGAACTCAGCTGTTTGTGGCTCTCAGCAGATGTTTCTGCTTCAAAGGCAGGGGGAGAAAAAAAAAATACACATGCACAAATTCCTCCTCCCCAGTTCTGCATCTTTTCCTCCCCAATCCTGCATCTTTTGTCTCTTATCTTCCACTGCCTCCAAATCCCAGGGAAGGCTCTGCCACAATAGCTGCTAAGCCATGCAAAGAGTGTCACACAGAAAGAAGGGCTGACCTTGCCCCGAAGCAGATTTAAAGTGCAAGGAGGAAAAGAGCAGAAGGTCAGGCCACGGGTGGGCTGCATCAGGAGATTCTCCAGGATAACTTCTCTGTGAGTGCCAGGTTATTAAAGTGGGGTTGCTGTGGGCAAGGGGCTGGGAGGCAGCAGTGTGGGCCAGGAGATGCCAGTGGGGCTGGCAGCTTTTCCTCCTGCACGTCCCAGGAGTGCCTCAGAGCACCTTCCCGAGCCCAGGTGAGAGCTGGAAAGCAGACTGCGTGTCTGCAGGTCGCTCCTGAGAAATCATTACCTTGCCAGAGAGTCAGAAAATCCTGTGGCCCTGGACATCAGGAGTTACAGCTATTACTGAACCTGTCCATCACTCTGGATGGATGGAAAGCTCGTGTTCAGCCAGCTGCCCGCCAGCACTTCCAGGCTCTTCTTCCAATTTTCCCTTCAATCATGGAGGCTTCATTCTGCTCAGCTGAGGGCATTTAGCACCTCAGCCTCTTCCTCATCCTTTCTCATGATCCAACCTAGTGAAGAATGGAGATTCTCCTCAGCTCTCCTTTTGTTCATATATTTATATATAATGCCTGCTCATATGTGAATTTCTTGTAAATGAATGAAAATTGTTTCTGTTTCAAGGTTTAATGGTGCAAGACATCCATTGCTGGTGCCTTCCTCCCCAAGTACCTCTGCAGTTTGTACAGCTCCGTCCCTGCAGACACAGATGTGACCTCCTGCAGACATGCACAATCTCCCAAGCACCTACAGCAGTGCCATGTGCCATCTCAGCTCTGCTCCTGCCTCAATTATCAGTCAAAGGGAGAAACACCTGGCATGAAAGAATCCTGACCCACAAGCACTAAACGTCTGAACCCTTGTGAGACCCGTGCTCTCTGCTTGGGCTGCAAGGTTTTGAGGTCAGCAGGCACCACTGCCACTCTGCTGAGCTCTGCAAAGCACTCTGACCCAAAACTGCCAGAGCAGGATGACCCAGATTCTGAAATAATTAATAACATCTTCCCTGCTCATGATGTGTGACTGCTCTTGTCTGTTCACATCCTGGGCACAGCCTGGCTGCGTTCTGCTACAGGCAGACACACTCCACATGGCTCACACTTCTTCAAGACTGACTCATGTTGTACATACACACTTTACTTTTGTTTTTCAATCACAAGGGAATTTATTTCACTGACATCCTTGCAGCATATGGTGCTAGCAGGCAGAGCAGGGACCCGCAGAGAATTGCAGCGGCTTTGCTGCTTTCCTCCACGTGCTAATGACACCAAACACAGCCTGGCAACATCACTGCTGTTTCCGTGGGCACGCAGAGATACCCAGCAGGGCTCAAAACCAGCCACAACAACCCCAGGCCGACAGGACGTGTGCACATGTGGCACACGAGAGGGAGTAAGTGACCGTGGCACGGCCTGAAGCATGGCCACCACATCTGGAAGCACTCTTCCCCAGCCTGCCTCTTTACCAGACAGATGCTGCAGAGCCATCAGCCCCCCGGCCTCTCCAAAGGTTCAAGGCCAAGAGGATAAAGTGCTCCATCACAGCAGTTTTCTGTGATGTCAGTTTTGCTGAACCTCTCTGCTCTGGCACGCTGACAGAAATCCAGCTGGGTGACTGTGTCACCACAAAGCAAGTGCCACGTCCAGGGGCACAAATGCCAGCCCGAGAGCAGCTTGTTCCAGCCCAGCTGGGCAGCAGCAGGAGGAGTTAGGCCTAGATCAGACTCAGTTACAGGATGCTTTGTGCTCTGGCACAGAAGCCAGCCTAAGAAATTCCCCTGCCCTCCTCATCCCACAGCTGGCAGCAAGCACAGGTCTGCTGCGCTGAAGTTTGCCACAGTGAAAAACAAACAAACACCACAAATGCCCCCAGCTGTGCCTTGGAACAGCTCTTCTGCCCTCTCTGTAGCCCAGAATAAGGTACCAAAAAGCAGGAGCCCTTCCTCTGGGGCTGTTCTCAGGCCAGTGTGGTACCTCACGAATCAGCCTTAGGCTGGAACCAAACAAGGCAATACTGAGAGATGGAACTGGTCCCAGCAGTACCCAAAAAATCCTTTCTTGCTCTACCCCAAGCACACACATCAAACCTCCAGAAGCAGAAGCAACAAAGGAAAACAAGCAACCAAGCAGTTGTCTAAGCCTTGTTTTCACTAATCAACACTGTTGTTATCCTCATCAATAGCTACTTGAGTCTCAGCAGAAACTGCATTATGAGGCACACAAACATTGCTGATTTCAAGCTGTTTGCAGTCACTTGCCATAGTTGCAAAGCCTTTTTGAACAATTTTAAGCTAAGCTCTGGCTCCTGGCTTGAGCACCACAAAGCATTTCTTCAAAAAGTAAAGAAGCATGACCCACTTAAATTCTCAAAAGGTAATGGTAAACAATTACTGATGTGATGTATCTAAAATATCTCTTGTGTTCTATTATTTATATAATGTGAAAGGTGTATTAGCTGCTGTTGCATTCAGACTTAAACTGCTTCTTTCAAAGTGCTTACAGTGTAATTATATCCACACACTAATGACAGAGGAATTTGCAAGAAAGGAAAAGCTGGAAATAAAAATCAGTATTTTATTGAGTCTGGGCCCTTGTCTCTTGGGGTCTGAAGGGGAAAGAGTGTAAAGGTTCTCCATGGTGCAGCAGGGAGATTTCTAAGCAAACACAGCAGAAAACCCCTTCTCAATTAACCAACATATTTGTGAGCTGGCTGAGTTTGCTGCAGGGAGGATGAGGCAGTGCTGGAAGTCCAGAACTGCTCCTCACACCCAACCTGACCTCGGTACAGAACTGCACATCCCCTCCATGACCCACCCTGCTGAGCCAGCCTGGAAGAGCTGCTGGCAGAACAGAAAATTCCCACTAGGGAGTCACAATCCTCCAGCAAATTAAATTAGCCTCATGGAGGATCTGTGCTGTGTGCAGAGGGCTCTCAGTGACACATGGAGGCTCAGAAATGCCCACTGCACCCCGTGCTTCCCCTCAGCTTTCCCTGCCCAGCTCTTCCCTGTACACAAACATTTCACTCAAGCCAGGGCTCATCGCGCTTTCAGAAGACAGCAACTATTTACATGCACAAATGAGAGAGGCATTAATTAAAACATTGAGTTTTATTTGCATAATTAGTGCCAAAAATATTTTTATGGGTTAATTAGACTTCATGCAAATTGGATTGAGGAGATTTAATTTGTGGTTTGATAACCTGGCTATTATAGTTCTGCAGTTGCAAATCTGCTCAGAGCTACATGCTGCTCTACAGCTACAGCCTCCCTTTCAAAGTGGTTTGGTTTTTACTGCTGGCAGCCTCAAATGATGCATTTTTCCTTTACCAGTCCTGAGGGAGGTTGACCCTGGTTGGATGCCAGGTGCCCACTAAAGCAGCTCCATCTCTCCCCTCCTCAGCTGGACAGGGAATAAAAAATAGAACCAAAGGCTCAGGATCGAGACAAAGACAGGGAGAGATCAGAAATACATTGGCTCAGACACTCATCAGGAGCTGCTGAGGGGGAGAGGAGTTTCTGCACTTCACACACGCCCAATATTTGGGCACAGAATGCAGAAGTTTCATTCTGCTCGGGTTCCCTGTGCCCAAAGGTGTGGTACAAAGCAATAACCAGCCCAGCACCCACCAAGGATTCCATGATGCTCCCTGATGAGCCCCAGGTTTGTGGCTACCAATATCTGTACAGAGGGAAATGCTCTGCATGGACTAATGTACAGCAGTGCTGTGAGAGTTCATTATGAAACCTGGGAAGAGCAAAAGGATTTCCACTGAAAATACACAGCTTTACTGCATGCCATGGAAGGCAACCCTGCTGGTGCAGAAAGCCAGACCAAGTCCCTGCACACACAGCAAACAGGGAGGCAGGCAGTGGCAGCCCAGCCCATCCCAGTGCTCCCCACAGGGCTTTGCCTCACTGTCACTCAGCAGGCCAAAGGAACCTGGCAGAATCAACTGTTTGCCAACGAGGATTATTCTCTATTACCCACTGGGAGGTTTGAATTACCCTGCACAGTGGCTCACTGTGGAAGAATTCACTGCTTGCTCAATGAACCAGCCCCAGAGGCTGTGCTACGTTCAGAGAAACAAGGTCAAAGCTATCAAGCCAGAAAAACTAAAGGTTCACTAAAACCCTTTGAATTAAGAATATTCATATTGCTGCCAAAATACCACCACCCCCAGCCCCAATGTAGGTCTATTCTATTAATTTTTTCCTTTGACGTGATGAATTTTATTGCCCTGTGCTGCAGATCAGCAGATGGTACTGCAGTTAACGTGAGTGTCTCCAGATTTCCAGGCTGCAGGTTTAATAGCTGTGAGCAGTGCTGGTATGAGCCTTAAGTCTTTCAAGCCCTGAAGAGTATCGTGGACATAAATGAGTTTAATGTGCTGAGAAGATGAGGTTTCATACCTGTTCCTTGAACTTGGGGCTATCCTCTGACAAACAACTGTGGTGGTCGAGTGCTTGCCACCATTGCCCACCTCCTGCTTCACGTCCCACTGCCGGGGGTCACTTGTCCTTGCACCGAGAATGTTCACACCCTTCTTCACCTTGGCCCTGTTGGAAACAGCAATTGGGAAAGGTTTACAAGCCTCATTCAGGGATCTGAGAATGCAGCTCAGGCATGGGAATCTCAGCAGTTTTAAGGTAAAGTATCAGATGTGCTTCTAATCCAGCAGTAAACAGGAAAGTGATATTGTGAATGCAGACCTATGGCAACATCACATTTTTTGGACAGGGCCTTTATATGTTCTGCTGGAGTCAGGAGTCAAACTGAACCCTTAGGAAAACCTGCACCCAAGGTTCTTTTCTCTATTCAGACAATATTTTGTTTCCCAAAGAGAAGCTTGTCCCAACACAAAGGACTCTGGCATGTTTATCTGTATCAAGACAAAATTGTGCCTCATCACTGCACAGGGGAATACTCCACTGGAGGCTTTTTAATAAGCCATTTTTATTCCAGGTTATATTCTTCCAGGTATCAGTGGACAGGTTGTTGCTCCTCTGCCTGACAATTTCCTCTTTCCAACAGATTCCCAAGGAAATTTCTGTTTGAAATCTCCAGCCTGGAGAGAATGCAGGTGTTGGTTGAGACACGACTTTGTAACCCAGAGAATTTCTTACAGGATGCAGATTTCTGCCACTCTCAGTTGTCATGCCCTGTGGAAAAGTTAACTGTATTTATCTAGTGATGCTGATAACATCAGCAACAACTGCGTGGAAGGTTAATTACAGAACGCTTGCTAATTAAAGAGCATTTGTACAAAGAGTTCTCAGCGAAGTTGTTTGGGTGCAGAATGCTGAGCTGCTGCTGCTCAGCCCTATCACAAAGCACCAGGAGTGGGGAAGATGCAGAGTTACACAGCCCTTCTCTTCTGAGAGGGACAAAAGGATGGGGAGAACGTGGGGAGGAGGAGGCCACTGAGGAGCTCCCAGCCCTGGGAGCAGCGTGGCCTCATCCTGGGAGGAAGAAGGGAAAAGGCTGCCTGACTCCAGGTAACATCACAGGTCACCACAGCACAGAGGCTCAACGCAGAACCACAATTTTCTAAAATATTTATGCACCACAAAACATTACTTACTGAGCAGAAATAATCATCTAGCAAGATGCTGGTACCTTTTTGACATTTATGAGGACTTGGCACCTATGTTTCTTTTAAAAAATGGTCTTTTTGCATCTTCAGAAAATAAAACACTCAAAAGCTGTCATTAGGAATGACTGAGAGTACCTGTCTTCTTGCAGTTTTTCAACAAAACACAATTAATTTAAGGTATTGAAAAAGAAAAGTTGGTGGTTTTTTTTCTTCCCAGTATAAAAGCATAAAAGATGAATTCTCTCATTTGTAACATGAAACACCATGGAGCTTTAGGGAATGCTGTCTTGCTCTTGTAAAAGTAGCCTGATGAATCTCTCGTGCCTTCAGCTGAATTACTCAGAAGCAAAAACAGAAAGGCAAAGGAAGAATCCAATTCATTCCTGAAGGTTCATTAAAGCTCTAAGTCCCATTAGGTTTTCCAGTGTATTACAGTTCACATAAATGAACAATAAATAAATGTTTCAGTATTTATAAAACACCCCTGCCAATCTTGAAGCTGTGTAAACCCATCAGTATTTCTATGGCAATCTGTATTTTAGGAGATCTTGGGATGTATTTTAGGACACTGCAATTTAGCAAATGGAGAGAAGTAAAACCTCATGGTTTATACTTTGTTCAGCTGCCCCTTGAGACAGGCTCTGAAATGACAAAACACCACTCAGAATGAGGCCCCCAAATGTGCTTGGGTTTTCAACAGAATCACAACTCTGCCAGCAGCTGCAAATCGCTCTTTGCACCGTGGAGCTCTCCCCAGTCAACACCTGGGCTCCTGTTAATTGGGATGGGCATTGTGGATGGGCAGGGTTGGTGGTCAGAGGCACTGCCAGAGGACCAGACACGGCTCCAATGCCATTTGGTTAATTAACTACAGGATGGGGCATTACGTTGAGTGGTTTTCACATATGCCATTATATAAAGCCCATTAAAAAAAAAAATTCCATCCCGGGGTAAAGTAGGTTATGTTTAGTGAGAAAAATCAATGTTGTGATTGCACTTAGGCCTGGAATGAGGGTATGAACGCCCAGAAGATTGAACTTCCAAAATAAATATGCAGAAGCACAATTTGCAACTCTCCCTCTAAAAAGGGCATTGAGTTTTACATAACAAGGTCAATGGAGGAATCAGAATTAAGTCAGAATTGAGCCCCACACATTTCCAAATGCAATCTGTATATATGCTACAAATGTTTTCACTCCAATTTTTATTTACTTGCTGTTTGAGTGCTAGCAAGGAAAAGTCTATTTAATTACATACCAAAGATTTGTTGACCTTGTTGGATGCTTGTGATTAAATATTCATTTTTTTTTTTAAATCAATAGTGCCAACTTTGTACATAAAAATCTGTAAGTTATACTACCTCAATAAACCCCAGGACCGAGGACCTGGAGGCCAAATGACTTGACAGTCTCCTGTATTTACCCACCTAACCTCACAGTATTTATAAATTTAAGTGTTTACTTAAGGTTGGCGGGTAGGGTGACAATAAATGGAGAGGACAAACAGCTGAGGTACTCCAGGTTTACTCAGTGTGGGGTTCCCCACTGCAGCTGGGAAGTTCTTTGCCCTTTCTGCTTATGGCTGTCCTCACACAGAGCTTTTCTGCACAGAAAAAGCCTCACACAGAGGCCTTCCATGGCCTGCAAGCATCCACCAGCCACAACTTGTCAGCTTGGAATTCCACCCAAAGAGGAGCCAAAATCTTCCCCTCCAACGTCAGTCTAAACAACCTCCCTGGAGCGTCACTGGATCCAAAACTGCAGAAAAGTAAAACTGCAGAAAAGTAAAACTGCAGAAAAGTAAAACTGCAGAAAAGTAAAACTGCACAAAACCAAAACTGCACAAAACTAAAAATGCACAAAACTAAAAATGCACAAAACCAAAAATGCACAAAACCAAAACTGCACACAACCAAAACTGCACACAACTAAAAATGCACAAAACCAAAAATGCACAAAACCAAAAATGCACAAAGCCAAAACTCTACACAACCAAAACTGCACACAACCAAAACTGCACACAACCTGAGGGCAGCAGCTCGTTTATTTGAGGGTGATGGTCTGTGAGCTGGAAGTGAACACATGGCTCCCAGGGCACTGGGAGATTTTCTTGCTGCTTGAACTTCTGAGGTTATTAACTCATAGCACAGGAAAGCTCTGCCTCAGCTTTGTCTCAAAATAACTGCCTCTGTTTAAATCTCTCAAATGGAGAATTAAAAGATTCTGCTGGCAAGCAGAGCAAGCAGCATCTCAGAGATATTACAGAGTCTCCAGCAGCTTACCTAGGAATCTTTACTTAATTTGTGTAGAGACCAAGTCAAAGCATCTATTTACCCACACAATCACACAGCCAATGTGCAATTTCCAAGCAAATATTTCACTTTCAACTTGAAGCTTTCAGTTACATACAAAGATTTCCATTTAGCACCTCACCTTCCTATCATGTCAAATCTAGAAATGATGCTTCTAATTAATGCATTCTGATCAATTGCAGATGAAAATCTAATTCTTCCATTTCACTATCCTCAAATTACAAGACATGTCAGCAATATTTAGATATAATACTGTACAGCTATTAAAGACAGCAACCAAAAGGCAACTGAATCAGCAACAGCCAGAGCTGGAGATGTGACTTATGATTTAAGCAGCTCAAAGTACAGCTTCCTATTTAAATTTAAATGTTAACCTTGCAGAGCTGCTGTGCTACCTGTGGCAGTGCTGTAGAGAGGGCAGACTGCTGGGTGCATCCTCCAGAACACATTCCACATGGGCACAACACGTGAACAGAGACAATAACTGCTTTGATTCTTTCTCCTAACCTTCCCAAGCCAAAGCCTGACAGAACTCTCTCTGATGTCTCTTAGTGTTACAATTTACTTTAAAAGCTTTCTGACCAATCACACACAGCAAAAGCATACTGACATCAGTTCTATCCAGCCACTATAAGCACACATACCCTTGGTTAAAACAATGCTTGCTTATTTCCAATACAATACTTGCTTGTAAACCTTGAGATACAATGCACAGAGCTCTTAAGCTTAGAACTTGCTAATATCTCACCAAATATACTTTTCTGCAACTTAGGGAGTTATTTTACCTAAGCATTAATACACAGACCATTGTTCTATTTATTTGTCCTTTCTACTTCTTGTATCATTTTTCTGCTGGCAAATCTTATAGCTACTGCTTAGCTCTAATCACAGTTCTGCTGTGTCTGAGACCTGCCTTGTGCAGCTTTCCCCAAACCCTCTGATTTTAAGGATTCCCACATCCTGGAGCCTCCAGAGATGCCAAAGGGAAGCCCAGGGGTGGCAGCAGCAGCTCGGGGGTTCTGTGCCCGGTCCCTCCATCGCTCCCAGGAGGATGCTCCTGCAGCACCGAGGATGCTGGCAGTGCCAGCTGGAGCTTCCACCGAACAAATGCTGACCCCTTTTGGTCAGCCTCCTCCGGAGCCCGGCGCCTCTCCACGCTCTTGGCTCACTCTCTCTCAGAAGCCCTTGATTTTCTGTCTGTAAAGGTCAGCTTGTAAGAAATGCCTTTAGTGGCTGCTGAAACCCAGGGCTGCTCTCCTGCTGCTGCCTTGTTGCTGGACTGCACGCTACAATTAAGTCTCGAAACTTCGTGAGTTCTGCCAGAAAAATTTCAACTTCTTCCTGCCATGATTTATGTTCACTCCTCTCCTCCTTTGTTCCCAGAGTAAATCAGGAGATTAAAGCCAGCTGCAGGAACCCATAAAACCCAGGCAAGAGAGTGGCCACAGCAATGAAGCAAGATTTGTTTTATTAAGTAAATATTTTTCCTTTCATCTTTTGGTATGAAATGAGTTGCTAGATCTCGCTGCAGCTCTGGAGGAACAGGACAAACATCTGCCTGCAGAACATTACTCATGAAAAGCTGAGGAGCCAGCAGTGGAACAGAAGATGACCTGGTTAGCTGGGTCAGCCTTTCAAATACGATCCTTTAATTTGCAGAACACTCAGGCAGGGTAAGTGTGATTGAGCAGCTTGGCTCAGCTCAGGGAATTTGGGGATCAGGTATCAGCTCCAGCTTCCTGCTGGGCTCCACACAGGACCCCTGTCTGCCCCATCCCACTGCAGCAGCAGATGGCCACCAGAGCTCTCCGTGGCCACCTCTTTCCTACTGAAATTTTCATTTACAAGCCACAAACCCATGAAAGCAGGAAAAGAGAGCCCTCTCTCAACTGCAGAATTTAGGTATTAAAGTGATTAGGTAATAAATGACTGCAGCATTTAATAAATTAATAAGTAATACCATTAATTTATTAATTTAATACATTAATAGAAGCATTTCAGATTTGGTCCCAAACTCAGGAGCTACTGCAAAGGGCCACCTATGCAAGAATCATCAGTAAAAGCAAAGACCTTGCTGCTCAGAGCATCCTCTCTGCTTCAGGCATTTCTCTCTCACAGTGTGTCCAGAAAAGGCCTTCAGGAAACCACATTTGTAGAAAAAAACAGCCTTTAAAATGTCAAAACAGCCAAACTAGGTACACAGATCTTGCTCTTCACTCCTTCTAATTCTCCTTTTACTTCCAATAGACAACAATGTTTTCTGTTTGAAATGACTTTGGAGAAGATAACACATCAAAACAAAACAAATGGAAATATTTCACTTTGAAAATGCAGTAATAAAATCATTTAAGAATCTCCAAACCAGAATGCTTGAGTTTCTTGAATATAGGGAGCAGCAGAGGCAGATTTCAGTATTTCTGAAACCTCCTCGGTCTGGCAAATTGGACTAAATTCAGCCTCCCCAAAATTGTGTATTTTGGTGACTTTCATGCCCATCAAAATTATACAAATTGTCCCATTTCCACTGAGGAGTCCTGGGATCTAAAATAGTTCAAGGGCTGATCTTCTGTAGTGTTTCTTACATAACTGAAATTCCCTGAGACCCTTGGAAAATCAGCTGTCTTCTATTTCAGTAGGAATAGGTGCTTCATCTCCCTTAGGAAGCTCTGAAGAGCTCAGCTGCAAGGCACGAGGTGGATGCTGTCAGCTGTATTTTAGATTTTCTTTTTTCCTCCAAAAAAGAAATTCAGTGTATTTTGGGATGTTCCAGGGAGAGAATTCTTCAGTTTTTGGGCTGATATCTGTGGTTAACTCTGTGTTAACATTAGCAGCTCTCTTGAGGAGTCAGGTGTCCCATTATTGAGTTTTAAAAGAAAACTTTTTGTGAAGTTTGGATAACCCTACTCAAGGCACAGTCAGTCACTGAATGTCCTAACAGATCTATGGCAAAACTGAATTTTAATAGCACTGGTTAAGGGGTTAGGAAAGGTGTGAGAGAGGATGGGAAAATCCTAAAAAAATCTATAAATAAAAGCAGGATGAAAACCACACCATAGAGAGAATCTGGATTCGTCATCCAAGCTGCGAGGAAACCCAATCTGAATTTACAACCTGCTAACATCCTGCCTGCAGCAAAGATAAACACTGCAAGCTCCTGAGCTCCCAGCAGCTGTCACTGAGCTGCTGCTGCTCTGGACTCAATTCCTGCCTCCAGAGAAAGACCGAGGAACAGCCCAGGGCCCCCAGATCACTGCTCGGGGCAGCTCCCACGCCTGCAGCACGCTCAGAACCTGGGGCAGCTCCTGCAGGAGTTCTCCTGGCCCTCTCTGCCCTGCACGGTTCCTCTCCTGGGACCACTTTGGTGGCAAAACCCCTGACACAGCTCCAATTATCAGAGCAGCAACAAGGCAGGAGACAAGATGGGCCGAGGGAGGAGAAAGCAAAATCGTGCACCAAACAGCTCAGCACACACCGTCCTTTCTTCTCTCCCTGTCCACAGCCCAAGAATGCCTGTGCATGTAGCAGGTGGTGCCAAATCCCACAATTCTACTTTAAGTGTAGCAGGGTTGGGTATTTATGGATTTTTAAGCCTCAGCTCCCAGCACCATTGGCAATGAATCCTCACAGTTAACAGGAAATGAGGAAGAGGGAAACGTGAAAGCAGAGAAGTGTTTTCAAGAACACGAATTCCTTATTTTTCCTTTTTGCAACGCTTGGGCCTGGCATCTCAGGATAGAAAAGCCCATTCCTGGTAGGAAGGATGGAGATCCCCTCCTGACAAACACTGTGCCAGGGGGCAGAGGAAGGTCCCTCCCCAAAATTTAAAATGCACATACTAACCAGCAGGTTTGCTGATTTAACTGTAAGATGTAATTTTGCTGTTTATATTATCACCTGTAATTTGAGACAGGGGACAGGGCCGGTGTGTTCAGCCCTATTTTCACTGCCCTTTACCTTTTACTCATGGAATCAGCAAAAAATCTGGGTTCACAAGAAATGCAGAGAGCCTTGCAGTGCCCGAGGGGGGTTGGCAGCAGTGCCTTCAAGCCTCTGTTCTGCTCATGCCAAGCTCTGGGGATGCCTGACCTCAGCTGACACGGGACAGTCTGAGTTTGCAGCTCCCCTTAAAGGGGGGATGAGCAGCAAAGCTCCTTTCTGATTTGAAACTCAAACTAATGGGTACGAGTGACAGATCCATCTCGGGGACTCTGCAAGGAAGGAAGGAAGTTGAAGATAATCACATCCAGGTAAAATCCCTGGACAGTCTTTGCAGTGGGATCAGTATCTGGGTGAATGCTCATTTATGAATTCATCACATGGGGAGACGCTGGAGGCCAGGCTGCCTGCTCTGCAGTCACAAAGACAGCTGGAATAATCTTTCTCACACCAACACATGCCTGCTGAGAGAGGCAGAAGAGACAGAGATGGGTGTTGTGTAAATAAAAATCCTACCAGGGTGAATCCAGAGCACAGATTCAGATGCACATGCTAAACACAAGCTCATGGATCTGTTTTATAGGACCAGAGACACTTTTTAGATAAGTAAATGCTTTGAGATTATATTTGCCTACTACATCCAGTTTCTATTATTACCAAAAAAATCTCTAAGCTGCATATTTGTGACATTCCCCCAGCTGGCAGAGCAACAGCAGTGCTGAGGAAAATACTTACTGTTTGCAGTGGTTATTAGGATTATTACCTAGACCCCAATGACTTTCTGAAGTAATCTTCCCATGCAGTCCCTCTGTGTTTTTAATCCCATCCTCACTGCCCTTCAGCAGCTGCTATGAATACAGCTTTGCCATCAGCCATGGAGCTACAAGGGTTGTGCTTCCTTCTTTACAGTAAAATGTGGTGAGCCCTGGATGCAGGGAAGAAATGATGATGTCTGCTGCAGATCAGGAGGTTGAAGGATAGCTTTATTAAATCTATACTATATTACATGAATATCCTATTTAAAGAGATACTGTACTGTTCCTTACTTACCCATCTAACTAATTAATAAAATCATGACTCTGTGCTGAGAGCCCGAGCACAGCTGGGTCCCTTTGGCCACTGACCCCAAACAACTTCACCAGAATCCAACCCAGCCATCCCTGCAGGTGAACAATCTCCAACCACATTCCACAAAGGAGCAGAGGTAAAGATTGTTTTCTCTTCTTCTCCCTGTGCAATCCTGAGACACAGAATCGTGTCTCCGTGTCCAGACAATGTGAAAATCACACTTCTTCCCTTAGGGAAATAATTTTGCTGAGATCAGCTGCTGGAAAGAGGAAGGGACAAATGTCCCTAAAGCAGCGAGAACAGAGGAGCCTTCCACCCAAGCAATTGTTTCAAATGCACCCATGCTGGGCTCCTGTCCCAGCAGCTAAGGAAAGCACTGATGAGCACTGGAGCAGCCAGGATGCAGCTCTGGTCTGTAATTTAGTCAGTCTGATTTACACTGGCTGGGCTTTCACCAGAGCCCTGAGAGCTCCCTGCAGCCTGCAGGGCTGTGCTGGCTCTGTGTGTGCCCCAGTCCAGGCCTGCCTCCTCTCCTCTGCTGCCTGGAGAGGCTCCCTGGAGCAGAGGCTGGGCAGAGTTAAATTAATAAAGTAGGGATTTATTGGAAGGCCTTCAAAGGATGCACCTTGGGCAGCACAAGAGCCCAGCTGTGGCTCCACCCAGGATGGATGGCCTGTCACGAGTTTTCACATTTTTATAAGTTTTGGTCCATTTCCATGTTGGGGTAAATTGTCCAATTCCAGCTCCAGGTTGTGCAGTCCCACCCTCCCAGTTTGCTCTCCTCCATTCCCTGTTGTTTTACACTTTGTGGGCTGAAGCTGCAGCGGTGTCCTTGGTTCTGGGGCTGGAAAAGGATTGTTC